>CM053785.1:20412500-21012500 GCA_028749045.1 Cupressus sempervirens | reverse complement strand
TTTAGTTGTTTGATAATAAAAAAAGAGATAATAGAGACGTGTGCAAAGCCCATAACATCACAGAGAACTACTGACTGCAAAAAATAATGGAAAATTGAAATACATAGAGTTGGAACAATATCTGCTCTTAAAGAAAATTATACTTAATCTAAAAAATAACAACAGATCAGACCATTTCTAAGCCTTGGGAACTCATATTTATATCACTTGAGTTGCAACAAGCTTCAGGCTTACAAAGGTTACATCATGATTCATTACAAGAGACAAAAGATAACAATAATTAAGATAATCATTACAATTTGTTGAAACCTTTTGTGACATATTTTAATAGAAAAAGGGGAAACAATTATAAAATGTGACAAGTGGCAAGTGATCATTAAGCATGTCTTCTAGTTCTAACTACAGAATTACCCACAATGGATGTACTACAAAGGTAAGGTAATCTATTATGATGAATAGCTTCTCTTTGATATTCTTCTACAACACTTTTCCTCCAATTGATTCCTCGGGGCCACCATCTTTTGTGCTAATCATCTTCTACTGAAGGGATTGCTTTGATATCTGCTATAACCTCCCAGATGGAAATATCTATATCCACAATAGGCCATGCTGTATTTCTAACTACCTCTAATTCACTGATGCTTTTAGTCCATTTTGCATTTGTGATGGCTTTACCCTCTCCAGTAATTTTGTTCATATCTGCTTCAATTTTGTATGTCATATCAATCATATCATATACAACTTGATCACTTGATTCACCTCTTGAAAATGCTAGAAATCTTGGATGGTCTAATATTAGATCAAAAGATTCAGACCACTCTTGCCAAGATTTGGCATACCCTTCATTGTTCAAAATTGTTGGAATGAAATCTGGGGTACCCAATGCTATGCTTTTCAATTTTCCCCTTACTACTTTGATCTTACCAATGAAGAATGAATTCAATTCTTTAACTTGATGTATCATTTTCCTTATAGGAACAATGATCTCCTTAGGTAGTTCCTTTTTCTATGTGAGTAAAGGAACTAACCTATCAAAGAATTGAATGTATGGCCCCCACTGGGAAAACAATGGAGATAATAGTGATAAAGCCTCAGAGCATTGGTATTCATTACTCTGCAGAGTAATGTACATACATTGTACATTTACAAAGGCTCTCTTTAAAGCAGTGATTCTATGAATCAAAAACTGTTTCATTGTCTTGATCTTTGCATCCTTGCTAATCTCAAACTCATCCACATCCATATGTGTTACTGGATGTGGTTCTTCTGCTATCTAGTCAGTTTGAATATTCTGGTCTTGTACCTCCCTTACTCTTAGTAACCTTTCTTTTCTTTTCAAATCTTCATTCTCCTTTTTTGATTCCTCCAAAGCATGTTGTAGAACATATGTTCTTCTCATTTCCTCTTCATACTTCTTCCTGGCATCAAGGTACTTTTCATATGTCTGCACTAGTTGTTCTTGAAGAATATCAATCTTGTTCTTGCCTAGCATAGCATCAGTGTTTTGGAGGTTGTAAATTTGATCTGAAGAAGTTGAATGTGCATTCCAAAAAATTTCATTACCTACCAGTGTCTCTTTAATTTCGATCAGGGTAGGCTTCTCTAATTCTAGAGCTACACTCCAAATAGCCATTGTCTTAGTATCTATATTAAATCCTGCCCCCTACAATTGACCAAATGGATTAATCTCCTCATAAGAGATTGATTTTTCTTGTCTCCTCATTTGATCAAGCAGGAATGATGAACTAATATTCCATTCTGGGAAAACTATAATACCACTCCTTTGTACCAATTCCCTAGCCTCCTCTATAGTGAGACTTTCACTATTAGGATCATAGGCTTGGAGCTTCTACACCATTTTAGTCACTTTTTCATCTGTGTCTCCAGGTTTTACATGCAAAGAAAGTTTATTCTATTTGAGTTTATATAGAAAACTTTTGAATTCTTCACTCTTGATAAAATCATCATCCTTCATGAATTCTTGAGCCTATATAATTCTTTCATCTAGCATCATGGACTGCAGTTCTAAACTATTGGGTCTCCTCTCCTCTTTAGTAGCTTGATCAATTAAGAACTTTTTTCTAGGATCATCAAAATACCTAGTTACTTTTGGAAGCACTTGTAAGGCTTTCTCTCTAGCCTTTTCCAGAACCTCAATCAATTTTTGTTTCTTCTTGCCCCCTTTATCCTAGTCTGAAGGGTCAGGATGATCTTCTTCGTCACTAATTTCCAATACAACATCTACCTCTAGAGAAGAAGGGTTTACCCTATCTCTAGAATTTTGAGGAAATTGAGCCATAATGTTATCAAAATCCTCAATAAACTTATCAATTTTTTTAAAATAGGGTAAATCAGAATAGAAGGCCTGGAAATTAGGATCTACTTTCTTCATTTCTTCCTCTACTAAGAGGATTTGTCTCCACTTCTGCATCCTATCAGTACAGACATCTTCATACAATACATCCCTAATGACATCCTCGTCCCAAATTTTCCTTCCAATGATGACATTATAACCCCTCATTTGTTTAAGAGCACTTATAACAATGTTATATGGGTCATAAACCCTAGTGGGGGCAGTGGGGAAATTTAACTCTCTTAGGAAGGCATCAACTTCCTCAATGGCCTCTTTACCAATTTCAAAATCCCCTACTTTGAAATTTCTACACACAAAAGACCCCTTTTTAATGGTTGGCCCTAGATATTCTCTATTCATGGATAACAACTGCTAGAAAATTTCCACTACACCCACCCTCTCCGATACATATCTTGGCAAGAAATGAGGGGGTTGGGAACAACCAAAAATTTTAATCACTGTACATTTTTCTAACAAAAAGGCACTACCCCAATCATGATCAATTGGTCCCTCATCATCAAAACACATAGTTGGTCTAGAAATCTTCTTGATTAACCTAGGTAATCTTTCCAATTTTGAACCTAACATCCTATGAATAGCTGCAAAAAAATCATTATAAAAAGAGAGGGAATTAGATAAAGAGTAGAACCTCTACCATAATCTTGTCCAAATTTGAACAGGTAATGCCTCTCTGAAATTGTCCAAACCTTCAATGAAACTAGAATCCACATGGCCCACATTGTAGAAGAGGATGAGATGCATAAGCAACAAGTAATGTAGAAATTTGAAATTGCCAAGATCACCTTGTTGAGCTATCACCATTTGCTGATGAATACTATCAGCAATGAATGTTCCAAAATCATACCCCACATTAGTATGTGGGTCATGAATGTCTAGAGCTATCACATACAATGCTAGGGAGGCATCCATGGATCCATCTACTCCCAATAGTTTGTTCAATCCAAAAAATATTTTCTAAAAGTATGAACACAAATATGACAAGGGTATAAAATTAGTAACTATTTTTGGGAATTCTCCTTTCATCTTATTTTGATTTTCCCTTGGGATATGTCACAACATTCCATGTGTTGTATAGAAATCTCTCTATTTCTCAAATGCTGCTTCCAATTTTTCCAGGTTAATAGGAACTAACATGGGGCCCTGCAAATCAAATGCTTCAACAAAAGCATCCTTACTTAATGTACAAAGAATGCTCATATCCTTTCTATGAAAGGACCGAGTGGTTGGATTATATGCATTTAATAGTTCCTTGATAAGGTCAACATCCACATACACCTCTAACATTATCAACTTTCCCAGGTTCCTCATCCATGGATTTGAGACGGGAACCTTCTGCACCCTATTCTTGTAAAAGTACCAGAACAATTTAGTTACATTGGTGTACGGTACTTGAGCATCTCTACAGAAGTTGTAAGCATCTCTAAATGTGTGGACATTAGCACTTTGAACATTGGAAGATTTAGGGAGAATCTTCAACCATTCTTCTGCAAATTTGATAGACAATGAAACCTTGCTGCCCTCTCAAGTGCCCTTCATTACTGATGATTCTGCTTCTGTGATTCTAATCTTACTGCAAATTCTTGAATCTTTTTGCTCTGTTAGCTCTAGATATCTAAGAATTCTAGTTTTCTATAACTTCATGATGGGCCATGGCATTAAATTGTTAAATTTTAATGGCTTTAAAGTTTAAAATCTTTCTCGTGCATGGATATCTATTATCGACCACTACCAGTAGTAACTACTATCTTTATTTCATTTGCCTTAGAATGTCAACTCATTTGCTATCCAAAATCAGATAATAGATTTGAAAACTTGTTCTTTTGTACTTTCAAAGTTTCAAGCTTTAAAAATACATTGTATTTGTCATTGTACAATCTTATCAGCTGTGAAACCCTTCTTTCTACACTCTATCACAATCGGTTCAACTTAACCTTGAAATCTTTTCACGAAACTGTGAAACCCTTCTTTTTCTTTTCTCGAGCTATCACAACCATTAAATCAAACATTTTCTTTATCCTTGTGACCCTAAAATAAGCCTGATATCCTCTTCTAATGAGATTCCCCTTTTGTTGTAGCTTTAGAACTTAAACATTTCACATCGCATTGTCGCAGTTGTGAAAACCCATTTCCTTCTAACAAATGCGAAATGGCGAAGACTGCTTCATCTTAACTTTTTGTGACTTAGCAAGATGACATATCTTTTCCCTTTAACCACTTCGAACATGCAAAAATGGCCTGACTTAACATTTCATGGTCTCGCAACCAACAAACTAACTGCCTGCATAAAACCTTTGATGATGCAATCTCCCATTTTGTGACTACCAGAAGAACGTTCCCTTTAATCACTGCAAACATGCAAAAACTACCTGAATTAACATTTCATGATCTCACAACCAATAGACTAATAGCCTACATAAAACCTCCAATGATGAAATCTCCCATTTTGTGACTACCAAAAGAACTTTCCCTTTAACCGTAGCGAACATGCAAAAACTACCTAAATTAACATTTCGCGGTATCAGAACCAACAGATGAACTGCTTGCATAAAACCTCTGATGATGCGATCTCCCTTTTTCTGACTGCCAAAAGTCCTTTCCCTTTAACCACTATGAACATGCAAAAAATTCCTGAATTAACATTTTGTGATCTCACAACCAACAGAATAACTGCCTGAATAAAACCTCTGATGATGCAATCTCCCTTTTTGTGACTTTGTAACATAAAAGTTCACTGAATCACCATCATTTAATTGCTACTGTCGATGCCACAAAATGTCCTTTTCACAAAGTCACAAAGTTAACTCCTCATTTATCTTTTCAACCAGCAATGATGTGATCTCTGCCCTCCTCGCGGTTTTGCAACACACAAACTATTAACTTTCACTTTGACAATGACATTGCGATAGACCTGTTAAATCCTTTCTCGCAATTTTGCAACTGCCAACTTCAAACTGATGAGACCCTTTGCAAACCTATGATGCCATCAACTTCGCATATATTTTTTTTAACCTTGAACACAATGGAATGATTCGCCCAAAAAATTAAAATTTTACTGTGATTATTAGTTTTTGTTCGCTAATGTATAAATTTTTTGTGGTTTTAAAATAACACAATTCGCCCAAATTTTAGACATTGTTTGAGAGACTATGAATGATTCGCCAATGAAGATTATTATTTTTTCTTTGTAAACTATTTTCTTCTCCACAAAAAATAAATTTTTTTGTCAAGTGTTTTACACCTTTTCTAAAGGAGGGGTTTCTTAAAGTATACCCTGCCTTGATTGAAGCACTTTGAAAAATTAGTTCAATTTCTATATAAGGGTGAAAAAGGTCACTTTCAAATCATTTGTGCATTTGAATTTTGTGAAAGAAGGAGCTCTGAGGAAGAAATCATGGTTGTCCTAGTGCATTCACATAGATTTGAGAATTCAAGGCATCATAGTCGGCCAACAAACTATGGGCCTCTAGTAAGTACTTAGTTAACCACTATTAAATTTCAAATTTAACACATTTAGTTAAAAGTTTGTAAATTTTTAGCCATTTTGAGGAATTTTTTGGTGGGTTCCCGCATGAGGAACCAATTTTTCTATGTGCACTTGGGAGAAAGCTTACGTGAGAAAGTGCCACAAAGGCACTTTCTTGCGTGGGTCTCTAGGTTTTCTCAAGTGAGGGACACCTAGATCTAACATGAGAAAGCCCTAAGAGAGATTTCTATCATGCATAGATGCATTTCCTCATTTGAGGAAAGTACTTTCTCATGTGAGGAAAGAACTTTCTCATGCAAGGAGAGCACTTTCTTGCACAAGACTATGAATTCTCACATGAAATCTAGCAATAGTAGAGAATATTTTCAATATTTAAAATGCAAATCCTGCATTTGAATTCATTGTTGAGCATCCTTTTAGCATACTTTATGATGTTTTAGATCATAGTAGTAGTAGTATACATTTCACATATATCGAGTACTAATTGGTTTCATGTTGATTGTGTGCACGCAGGTGGTCTTTTAGGATATCTCTTTCAAATCACATTATCCTACCATCAAGGCCTTGATTAGATAGTTAGATGCTATAGAGATCACTCATATTGATACTCTTGGTCTTGCATATCTCTATGATATCCCCTCACTTGTGGTGAATCATGAATTATTGATGGCCCTTATCGAACGTTTCCATTCAAAAATGAATACTTTTCATCTACCACTTGGAGAGATGACGATCACTCTAGAGGACATATATAGGATACTTCAGATTCCCTTCCATGAACCATGGGTCAAGTATGAGATATAGCTGCATTCGAGTATAGAGGCATTTTAGGCCACATTTTAGGAGGATTTCATCATGGGGCAAGCCATCTTGTGGGATGATCTATTGCAAATTTTTGATACTACTCATAGATTGGCCACAATTCTTGCATTATTCTTGAGCTGCTATCTAGTGCCAGACTAAGGGTAACATGGGCTCGAGTGCAAGTGGGGTCAAATTTTGTAGAGGATGTTAGAGCATCTAGCATGCTTTGGATGCGGTTAGTGTATGCTAGCCCATATGTAGCATGATATGCATGAGATTTCCTATAAGGAGGTGATGTACATGGCTGCAAGAGTATATGTACTATAGGTATGGGCATGGGAGCACCTTCCCATCTCTAGGCCCATATGCAATGATATGAGATAGCCACATGAGCCATACATTTGTAGGTATAGAGGATAGCTGACCCAAACTACTCTAGGTAAGAATAATTAGTAGCATGGGTAGCTAGGCGATCTGGTGGGAGTAGTATGGAGGCCCTAGAGAGAGACAGAGGCTTGGGAGGATGCACAAGCAGAGCTTAGATATATGTTTGCCTCTTAGCCACCATTTGGTCATTCTTTCCAAGTGATCAAGAGATTTCCATTAACATGCATGTGGTGGTAGTATGGCTAGCCACAGGACATCTCCCAAGAGTATTGCACTTATGCTCGCTTCACCTCAAAGGAGGTGAGGGGATGGTCAATTAGATTGGACACTAGGTGATCAATGATCAAGATGTAGGCTCTTATCATTGTGTGATGGGATTACATGGCCACAATTGTAGATGGGGGTATGACCCTAGCATATAGGGAGTATTTTGTGAGCCACCCCTTTCCTAGGTTCATAGATCCTATGGGTATGGCGATACTAGTGTAGCCAGTACAAGATCTACTGCCATAGTAGCCATAGAACCATGAGCTACAACAATAGATTACATAGGTCCTGATCCCTCCTTGATAGATTAGAGTGGATCCTGGAGATGGTACCAGTGGGGTCACTCATAGGAGATCTCATGGTGAGATGGATGCCTCTAGCATGAGTGGAAGTGATACATAAATCCCACATGTTGAGGAGTAGTCAGCTCAACTAGATGCTAGACATGCTAGCAGTAGATCAATAGGATGGATATCTCTTGATGTGCACCCAAGATGCCCTTAGCAGGGCTAGGGATCGAGCTAGGATAGTGCAGCAATAACTAGTAGAGATGTAGATCTAGCTTGTAGTGAGGGAGACACGCTTAGCAGAGAAAAATCAAGAGATTCATTTGCTAGGAGAGTAGTTGGAGCACCAACAGGATGAAATTTGTCTCCAGTCATCTATGAAATCTTATTATTATGCCACTTATGTGGTAGCAATGCCTAATCCCATAGTATAGGTACCGAGATTCTCCAAGTGTGTGAGAGAGCTTGGTGGTGTACATCCACTAGCAAGACTAGATATGCTGCATCCTCCTCCTTCTCCTCCTAGAGGTAAGGGAGTGAGGGAGAGTTAGCTTGATTTCCTCTAATTTTGTACTAGCTATGTATTGATTGGTGTGCTAGCACCATTTGGACCATTTTTTATTGACAATAATTGAGTAGCGCCCTTTTTTTTGTACTAATGTATTCTTTTGATACTAATAAATAAATAAATTATATATATATATATATATATATATAAGATTTTGAGTCGAGTATCATGTACATGTGTTACACCATTGTCTCTAATGATTGTCTATTTATGAGCTAGATAGATGTGATTGATATCATTTACTTTGATGTATGATCTCATAGTATAGATATGCCATTAAGAGTGACTAACATATGATGCAAGTTTTCACGTATTCTCCTTGTGCGGGTAATTCAATAGATTTACCTAGATTGATTGAAGCATAGAACTCTTGCAATGTGAAGATGGGTTGTGTCATAGTTAGACTTACTCAATTTGAGAGATAGAAGTGAAGTTGTATTCCATGCTCTATCAAAATGCAAAGCTAAAACGAAATGCAACCTAAGAAAAATGCAAGCCTTAGGACTAGTTATTGGACCCATAATATTTTTATCATCATAGAGCTTTGAATTAGACCCATGCATGTCTTTCAACTTGCACTAGCGTTGAAATCATGTAGAGATGTGTACGACATGTGTCTATTTTGTTAGGATTAAATGTAAGCATTCAAGGCATAGTGAGCTAGAATGACTAGAACATTTGTCCCTTTTTATGTAGCAAGTCAACATAATCATCAAAGCATAAACACTAGGATGACCAAAATGTTTCTTGCATGAAAAACATGCCAGACACATAGGAGATCCCTCTTGTGCTAAGTAATTAGTAGTGTTCTACCTGCAATGACCCTTTTGTTCATGACCTAAGACAAAAATATGGTAAGCATGCTTGTAGTGACCCGTATGTTCACTTAATAG
Organism: Cupressus sempervirens; assembly: GCA_028749045.1. Taxonomy (NCBI): domain Eukaryota; kingdom Viridiplantae; phylum Streptophyta; class Pinopsida; order Cupressales; family Cupressaceae; genus Cupressus; species Cupressus sempervirens. The sequence continues at coordinate 21,003,436 of CM053785.1, read as the reverse complement.
AATGAGCATTGTGATTTTATAGTAGCACATAAAATTCACTCCAACAAGCAAGGAGAAGAACCAACCTTATCAAAAGCATTCATATAAAGTGATTTGAGGTATACACGGTCATCCAAGATGAGATAGAGGCTCTTATAGTAGATACCCATTTCTTATGTATTCTTGGGATCATTGGGACTAAACCAACAAGCAGAAAAAAATTAAAAAAATCATGCCCCCAATCCTTGCTACTCTAATCCAAAAGAACATCATCGATTTGGTCAGGGGGAATGACAAAGAAAAAAACCCACATGCAAAGAAAAGATCAGCATTGCTCAAATAGTGTTATCATTTTTAGTTCAAATTGTTAGAAGATTGATATGATATGATGAAATCTCTTCAAGAAAAGGACAACAGTAGGTAGACATAGTTATAGGACAACTAGTGACTGAAGTCAAAGAGACTAGGTGATAGTAGATAGACATATCTAGGACAACTGGAGGATCTTCATGGAGAAGAATCTCGATAGTAAACTAAGCAATAGTAGGCAGACATAGTTAGGGAAAATGGTGACTAAAGCTTGAGGGATTCTTAATGAATCCTGAGGTGTTGCCCCCAAGACAAGGATGAACTTGACTCAAGGAAAATGTGCACAAAGTATCAACTATACTTCAGACCATTTCTAATTCATTTTTCTCTAAATAGTGTCTCATGTGGTCATCCGTTGAAGGGACAATGTTTGTTGAGAAGATCATGACTGTTTAGGAAATTTTAGAGTTTTGCAAATGTTTTTGATTTTTTTGAGAATATATGAGTGTTTTTGTGATTTTTAACTTTTTACAAATGTTTTTGAGCTTTTTAGAGGACTAGCTTATGTATAGGAAAGAACAACACACCAAAGTAGAACGCAAAGCACTAAAAGCAGGAAAAGCAACAAAGGGACTATTTTTGGTGCTACCAAGGCATCTGAGGCTAAGCTTTTACTAGGATAACCAATTCTTCAAGAAAATTTGTAATTTTTAAGATTTTTTCAAGACTTGTAAGTAAGTACAAAAAGCTTTGGGAATCAAATCAGCTGCAGAACTACTTTAGGTGGAGAGTGTTGATGGGCTCCTTTAGTGTCTCTCCTTCAGTTGTAGATAGTTGGTAAGCACCAAACCCAAACACTATAATAATTATGTATAGACCAAGCCAATTAGGTTCAAACTTCCCTTTTTGTACCCTTTCTTGCTGATTCTTAAGATTTTCTCTTAGAACAAGATTGCCTATTTGGAAGTCATGTGGCTTAACTTTCTTATTGTAGCTTCTAGACATATGCTATTGATAATCTTGAAGATGATCACACGCCACTTTTTGACATTCATCTAGCAATTCTAGCTCTTGAAGTTGAGATATTTGATAGTCATCATCAGTAATAAGGCCTTTCATGGAGATTCTAAGAGTAGGGATCTCAACCTCAATGGAAATAATAACATCTACTCCATACACCAAGGCAAAGGGTGTTGTACCTATTGGAGTTCTGATACTTGTTCTGTAAGCCCATAAAGCTAGGTTAATTTGAAGGTGTTGGTTCCTTCTAGATTTTCTAACCATGTGATGCAAGATTTTAAGGATCCCCTTGTTGGATGCCTTTTCTTGGCCATTACCCTGGGGGTAATAAATAGAAGACCAATATTGCGTGATTTTAAATTTTTTACACAGTGCCTTAAGATCCTTATTTTTGAATTGTCCTCCATTTTCAGTGATGATGGAGGAAAGTACACCATACCCACATATAATGTAATTCATAATGAAGAGAGCTACAATTTTTCCATTTTCTATAGAAAGAGGGACTACCTTCACCCACTTAGTGAAGTATTTTATAGCTATAATGATGAATTTATGTCCATTAGAAGATGATGGATGAATCTAACCCACAAGATCAAAAGCCCATTGTTAAAATGGCCATAGTGTGATAGATGGAATGAGCTCTTTGGCTGGATCATGAATTAGATTCCCATGGAGTTGGCATTTTTTACAACACTTGGCGTATTGGATTGCATCTTTCTCCATTTCTGGCCAATAGTAACTATCTCTAACAAGTTTAGTCCATTGGAAGATGATGGATGAATCTGACCCACAAGATCAAAAGCCCATTGTTGAAATGGCCATAGTGTGATAGATGGAATGAGCTCTCTAGCTGGAGCATGAATTAGATTCCCATGGAGTTGGCATTGTTTACAATACATGGAATATTGGATTGCATCTTTCTCCATTTCTGGCCAATAATAACTAGCTCTAACAAGTTTATGCACTAGTGTTAGACCACTTGAGTGATTCCCACAAATACCTTCATGTACATCTGTTAATGTGTGTTTCAATTCATTAGGTTCTAGACACCTAAGGAGTGTTCCATCAAGACCTCTCCTAAACAAGTCATTAGCAATGATAACATACCATGAAGCTTTGTGGATTAGGTTTCATTTTTCATTCTAGGTTAGATTATTCGAAGCTATCTGGTCACAAAGGTAAGAGAAGATACGAGAGTAGCAAGATGAATCATGTCCTATGATAGAATAGATCATCCGAGAGTCAGGTGAATCATAGGCTAGGTAGGATAATGTTTCCACTAGGTACTCATGTCAAAAATCATTTTTTAGGCATTTAGAACATTGAAGTGAGGGTAGCCATTGCATCAGCAGCCTTATTACCTACTTGAGGAACTTGCTCAAAAGTGAGATGTGCAAAATATATCTTCAGATCATCCATCGTCCTTTTGTAAGGTACTAGCTTTTCATCTTTGGTCTCATAAATGCCATTGACTTGATTTATTACTAACTGTGAGTCTCCAAATATTTTGAATTGATCTACCCACCATTCAACAACAATTTTCATTCCATTGATTAATGTTTCATATTCAACAATATTATTTGTACAAGGGAATCAAATCTTGTATGCCTTTGGTAGAGAGTATCTTTGTGGTGTCAGAAACAAGATTCCCACACCAAATCCTTGTTGTGTGAAAGAACCATCAAAGAACATCACCCAAGTGTGATGTGTTAATAATAAGATCGACTTATCAGGAAAGTCAATGCCTAGTGGAAGAAGACTTTGTAATGGTGCTTCTACTAGCTGATCAGCAATTACTTGTCCTTTAATAGCTTTCTATTCAACATATTGAATGTCAAATTTGCTCAAGATCATGACCCATTTAGCTAACCTTCCTATGAGAGCAGCCTTACTAAGTAAATATTTCAATGAATCAATTATCTCTATTAGGCATGTAGTATGGGCAAGCATATAGTGTCACAACTTCTAGGAAGCAAACACTACTGCTAGGCAAGCTTTCTCAATCATGTTGTAGTCTATTTCATATGAGATCAATGTTCAACTGAGGTTAAAAATACCTTGTTCCTTATTATTGTTATCTTCTTGAGCCAACAAAATACCCAGAGAGGAGTTTGTCACAGAAATATATAGGATCAAAGGCTTCCCATAAATAAGAGACATCAACACTAGTGGATTAGCAAGATACTATTTTATTTGTTTAAAGCTCTTATCACAATCGGCGTTCCAGTCATATTTCACACCTTTATTCAGAGTTTTATTAAAAGGTTGTGTTTTCATAGTTCGTTGTGAGATGAAGCTATGGATAGACTAATGTCTTCCCTGTAAGCCTCTCATTTGGCTAATGTTACAAGGTGGAGGCATATCTATGATAGCTTGAACTTTTTCCAAATCCAACTTGATTCTCTTTGTAGATATAATATAGCAAAGTAGCTTCCTTGCTGTGACATCAAAGCACATTTCCTCGGATTCAATCTGGGATTAAATTTATGAATACAATCTAGGATAGACCCCAAATCTTTGAGGTGAGTGGTTCTTTGTGCACTTTTGACTAAGGTTTCATCAACACAGTCCTCCATTGTTTTATGCATTATGTCATGAAAGATTGTAGTTACTACTCATTGATATGTGGCACCTACATTTTAAAGACCAAATGGAATCACATTCTAGCAAAAGGTACCTCAAGCACAGGTGAAATAGTCTTCTCTTGATCTTCTGGTGCTATATTTATCTAATTATAGCCAGAGAAGCCATCCATGAGTGAGTACATTTGATAGCCTACTATCATATCCACTATCATGTCAATGTTGGGGAGTGGAAAATCATCTTTTGGCATGCCAAGTTGAGATCATTGAAATTTGTACAAACTCGGATGGACTTATCATGCTTGAAAATTGGCACTATGTTTGAGATCCATTCAACATAGTCAATGGCACACATGAAACTAGCTTTTAGAAGCTTTTCTAATTCAGCTTTAACTAGCAATGTCACATGTGGATGCATTTTCCTGAGCTTTTGTTTGACTGATTTTACCCTTGGTGCAATGGACAAATGATGCATCGCTAGATCAAGATCTAAACCCAACATATTAGAGTAAGACCATGCAAAGTTTATCTTATTTTCTTAGAAAAAGGTGACAAATTCTTCTTTTTCTTTTGTAGAAAAGGACTGTGCAAGATGAATAACTTGAGGATACTCTTACATTTTAAGATTAACAGGTTGTGTTGGTTCTATAAATAATGGTGATCTTTCCTAAAAATGACTTGGGAGCACATCAAATTTCTCATACTTAGGAACCTTAGAGAGGTTTTCACCCTTGGATACATCTATTTTCTTTACTATTTTTGGTTCTGATACTACCACAATGTGGTTTTCACCATCAAAATGTCTTTTATTTTTTCTTTTAATTGTTTGACTAAGATATTTGATGTCAGCTTCAATCATGTTGACACTTTTTTCACTGATGGAAGATATTACTAGTTTGATGGCATTTAGGTAGTAGGCAAAATCATAGTCATTTTGGAATATGGGGACTTCAATAGGTGTATATTGGGAGTTCTAATCTATTAGTTTAGGATGTGTAAGTGAAAGAGAAGTGACAGGTTCGATGGAATTCACAGTATAGTCATCAAATGCATGGACAAGTAATTTGAGGCCTAGAGTGACTTTTTCCAAAGGTGTGTTCAAGACCTTTTGAGTTCCAACCTCATTAATCAAAGACTCAATTATTCTAGAAGGATGTAACTCATCGGACTCAACCCTAGATTGTTCACCTACTTTGAGTTGGTTTTCATATATGTATACTTGATCTATATCTTTGTCAGAAGTTTCTTCTGAGAGAGAGAATCAAACTCATACTCATGAGAGTCTATGCCACTTTGGTAATTATCATTAGTATCAACAGAGCTATAACCATTAACCTCAGTAGTACTGACATGGTGGACAACATCAACTAGCTCTATGAAGAGTGAAACAAGGTCTAGTGGAATAGGATGAGTGAAACTATCCTCATCATTAGAGCTCTCAATTTAATCATCTTACTCAAGTAAAGACTCATGTTCAGATGAAGGGTCAGTCACTATAACAAACTTGTTGACCCCTAGATGAAAGGGGATTTTCTTGAATCCCAAACCTATTGTGTTAGTAGGTCTTTGAAACTTTTGTTCAATAGGATCAATAAGACCATCATTATATCGGCCAATAGGACCTTTTCTTTTGTAACCAAGGCACTTGATCATCTTAAGAGCCTATCCATATCTTTCTTGTGTTATCTTGTGAGCCTAATCTATGAGATCAGCTAGGGTTTTATCCATGTATAACCATGTTACAATAGCTCTATCCTCATCTTCATCTTCTAGGGGTATTGAAGCTTTGACAAAAGACCCATTGAACTTAGTTTTAAGTGCAAATATGAAGGGTTTCCTTATCTCAGATAGTCTCCCATAATGAGAAGGAGATTTGGGAAGAGAAGTTAAGGATAGGACCGGCTCCATGTTGTACTCTACCATCTTTTCTTTAGTTAGTTTGAGAGTCTTCTCTATTTCTTGTAATTTAATGAATGGGTTATCCATAGACTCTCTATTGGTAGGCACAAGACTGTAAGTGGATTTTAACATGTTGTAAGTGTAACTAGGAGTAGCTAGTATAGTAACTTCAAGCCCTTGGAATGGGAATTTTAAACACTGATAGTACATTGAGGTTATTTCTTGCATCTCACGAATCCATGGTCATCCTAACAAAATGTTATACGCTAAAAGGATGTCAAGAACTAGACATGTAATACTTCTTTCTACAAGACCTACCCATAAAGGCAACACCATAAGACCAGGGGATTTGCATTCTACCTCATCATAAGGTTTTAATGATTATTTTGTGATGAGGGTCAATAGATTCTTTTGCATAACCTATTTGTTTAAGCAAGGAAGAGGAACAAAATTTGATACCAGCTTTGTTGTCTATTAGGACCCTTCAAACACACTTTTGATATTCATTACTTCAATGTTTAATGGTTGATTATGAGGATGACTCAAAGAGTTATCATCTTCTTTTGGAAAAGATATGTAGTGAGGTGAAGTCAAATTACCCACCATAGATTGAAACCTATCAAGATCAAGATCTTGAGGTACACTTGCCTCATTGAGGGATTTTTCAAGAATTTTCTTGTTAGCAAGCAATATTTTAAGTAGTTCCAAGATTGATATTTTCACATTTGTTCATTACAATTGTTTGAGTATCCTATAATTAGTAGTTATAGAGGGTGTCATAGTTTTGGTGTTTCTTCCAGATGGACTAGTAGTAGCATTGTCTTCATTTTGTTTTACTTCAAAAGTGAAAGCCACAGGGCCTTTGAGAACCAACTTAGCTCACAAGTGTGTGGTTGCATTGACACATAGTTGGAATGGTTCTTGAGTAAATGCTGCACCTTTTAGGAAAAATGGAGTCTTAGGTTTAGCACTATCTTGTTTTCCTTTAATTGTGATAACATCACAATATTCAAATGCCATAGGTTCAACCATGTGGACAACATATTTTTTAGTGTATGTGTAATTAACCTTGTTATAACCTTTCTATTTAGAGCTTTCTCCATTTTCATAGGGTGGAAAAGGTTCTTTAAAAGCTTTGTGATTAGAATTCTTCTTGTGCCCATCTACAAGTAGGTCACCATCATCAATGAGATCTTGAATCTTAAGACGTAGGTTGATATAGTTACTAGTTTTATGTCCTTTATTCTAATGGTCGTCATAATAGGCATCCTTTTTCCACTATGTAGGATGAGGTTGTGGATCATAAGGACATGGAAACTCCAAAGGAGTAAGGATTTTGTGTTTGAGTAACATTTTATAAACCACGTCAAGTGGTTCACCTAGATGTGTAAATTCTTGCAGGGCTTGAGAGACCCAAGAGTTATTTTTCACTTTATTTCCTATCTTATTACTCATAGTCACTTGTTCAGTAGCTTTAGAGGCTTTTAAGCTATCCATGAGGTTAAATGCAATTTTAGATGGTTTGAGAGTGATATTGTCTACTACTCCATCATGTACTACCTCTCAATTTTTGTGGAAAAATTTAGGCTTGTCTTTGTTATAGGAATATCCTTCTTTAGCATCCTTTTAGAGAGTAAGTTCTCCCTTTTTAATCATGAATTTCTCAATACATATGGCTAGTGTGATCATGCCTTTGAAGGTGTTTGGACCTTGAAGGTGTATCCTATACCCAAAATCTAACAATAGATTATCCATGAAGATGTCTAACTTTTTAGTCTCATGGATTTTGTGTGAATATTTAGTATATAGTTTCCACCATCTTTGAAGGAATGATAGAAAATATTCTCCATTCCTTTTTTTGAGGTTGCACAAGTCTCTTATGTTAACAGGATGTTGTATGTTATGTGAGTATTGCTGAATGAACATGTTTGCAATCTCATCAAAAGTTTTGATTCCCGTAGGCAATCTCAAAAACCATTCCATGGCTTGATCACCTAGAATCCATGGGAACAAGCACATTAGGTATGTTAGGTCATGCATGAGCTCCATTGATAGAGCACCAAACTCTCTCAAGTGATCTTGAGGATCGGATATCCCTAATTATTTTTCATATTTAGGTAGCTCAACTCCTCTAGGAAAAGGGGGCATATGCAAATCCTTGTCAAAAGGAAAAATACTATCAAGCATGAATTGTTTAGCCAGCTTTTTTAATCTTACAAAACTTGAGCTAGTTGATCTTGCATGATTAGAAGTTTTTTTGCAATATTGAGGTCTTAGTTTCTTCCTCTTGAGTGAAAATCATTTCAACATTTTAATTTTGAGGGAGTTTTTCTCCTTCTTAAGCAAGTTTGAGAAAATATTTCTCTTTCTGTTCTTGGAGCAAGATATTCTTCATTTTTTGGAAATTGTTGTCTTTACAGTCTCATTCTATTGCTTCTAGGGATATCTCTTCATTATCCCCATCATCATTTTTATATGTGTAAGGATGAAAAGTCCTTTCATTTTGTTGAGAATAATCTTGGTCCATTCCTGCACTATTTTTGCATGTTTCTCTATCTTGATTAGCCATTGTAGGGATGGGGATATGTTCAATATGTGTAGGTTGCATAAACATTTCAAAAAAAATTTTAGATGGTATGTCACATTAGCATTTAGATCTTCTTGGAATAGAGGATTCCTAATCTATTGCAATTTTATGTCAAATGTTCTTCGAGCACTAGGAAAATTTTTAGGAGAACTAGATCATGAGGATATTTCCCTATACTCAATCTAAATATGCCTTCTACTATGGGTCTAACCTCTACCTCTACCCCATCTTAGTCTATGAGGAGGGAATATGTTTCCACTTTTGGTCACAATAGTCATAGACAAGGACTAATGAAAATTTTTGATCAATGATCACACTAGGATGTTGTCTCAAAGTAAGTGAAGTATAGTAATCACATTGTGCACCTACATACAATTAGTCAAAGAAATAGCTAGAATAGCCAATAGCTTTTGACTATTATGGCCCACACTAGAAAGCAAGATACGATGATGAGTGACAAGACCAATTTGTGTGTAGATCATAAATGACAAGCTAAGCAAGAAGTCTGAGTTTTGAGATTACTATGACTCAAAGGAATAGTATAACACATTTGCAAAAAAATAGACTTAGGTTGAGTTCGAGCAAGGAAACTCAGAATAGCTCAATGTTTTAGGAAAAATCCAATAGTTTCATGCAAGAAAAAACACAAAGGTGAGAAAATGTAGAAAGCCAAGCAAGGAGACACCTCTAATAGACTAGTTTGACAATTTGAAGGCAAAAGCTTGAGTGAGGATTCAGACCGATGTTCGCGAGAAAGTGTAGCACACCGTGCAAAGATTTAGAACAACATTTTACATGGAGTTTTCTTGCACGAGGATTCTTGTAGGGTCATGTAAAGAAGTTCAAGATGAGCAATTTTTCTAACTATTTGACCATAAAAGGTAGTTTCTCACATGAAGATTCTTCCTGAACTATGTGAGAAAGTGCTAGTAATGGCACAAGAAAGTGCTAAAAGTGCATTTTCTCACATGAGATTTTATAGAACAGCAAGTGAACTTTTGTCCAAACAGGCAGATTTTGACTTCTTGAAGAGATTTTGATGATTTGGGCAATCTTTTAGACAAATTTATGACAGTGTTTGACAATTTTCAACCAGATTTGAAATTTTTTGTCAAGCTTTCAAATAGCATGTAATGTTGTAAGAAAATAGTTGAGTTTCATACAAGGGATGCATAGAGTAGTCAAAAATAGTCCAACTAAGGACTAAGTAACTCGAAAGGATAAGGGGAGTCTTGACCTTTTAGTCTAAATGTTTTGAACAAGTTTGAGACTCAATAACAAACACTCTCTATCCCTATAACCAAAAATGGCTTAGTGACCAAAACCCTTGCCCATGCTAAGTATCTCAAAAAACTAACATGTTAGAGGATGAGTGAACCTCAACTTCAAAGAAACCCCATTCATGTTTGTGTAATTGTGGAGTACAAATGGTGAGTGCAATTTCTTTGGTTGATTTGGGTAATCCACTTGGATCGATCCCTACACAAGGATTATGACACTTTTAGAGGTGAACTAGGTAGAAACTATGTAAAATGTGTTTAATAGGTTTACATTCACATTAATACTCAATGGCTTGGTGAACAAAGTTGAGGCCAGAAGCCCACACCAACATCTATATGCACACACACTTGACTAGCAAGACTAGGAGAAGTACTACTTAGTGCAACATATAGAGCCTCTTCTTGATATGAAATAATAGAATGAAGAAGATGAAATTAACATGGATTTGGATTCTTTCACTCAAGAAAGCTTCTTTATTATAGTGAGGTGGAATCATTAGTGAAAGGTGTGTGCTCAATTAGGTCATTCCCAGAGGTTGGATTGCTTTGGCAGGTCCACTAAAGGATGACTTAGATTGGAGGTCAAATTCAAGGGTCAAAGTGTCTGATTTTCTTGAAAGGGAAAAGAGCATACTCCTCTACCTCATCTCTTTACTCAAAGCACATAGAACACATTCATCACCAAGCTAGCTTATCAATCCCAACTTGTCTGTTAAGACTTGTTTAGGAGAACCACTCCCTTTGTTTCCTCCCTTGTGTACCATCTTTTAGAGGCTTCTAGGTTTCTAATTTACTCTTGGGCATCACTTCCAAGTAGTAAAGAGAATACTCCCTTATTCCCATGTCTTGCATAGAGGACCACCCCAACCTCCTATGGGCCATATTATTGTAGATTATATATGCAACATGCATAGTTTAGTAGGCCTTTAGATAGTAAGGGCCTTTGAATGAAGGATTCTGAGGAGATGAGGTCTTCCCTTACCTTGCATCACTCCATCATGATGGCCTCATGGATCAATCATCCTTCATCTACACCATCCTACATGCATACTATGAAGTTAACAAGCCCTATTTAGTCTATGTTTTGAAAGAACTAAAAGACACGATGTTTGCTTCAGTTTTCTTTGGCACGCATCCGGCAATCAAATCATTAGAATTTTCTACATCAATGCCTTTGTCAAGTGTCCTACAATCAAAGTGTTAGAGTCATTATTTCAAGTTCCTCATCAAAATTTCCTATAAACCATTGTTATGCTACATTACAAGTTAGGAATCATAAAATAAATGCTACAAAATAGAGATTGGATCATAAAAATCATAGAATTAGAACAAGAAATGTAGATTTTAGGAAGACTAATGCCAGAACTTGCATGATGATTCTCTTTTTGTTGCAAGAGGAAGTGCTATTCCTGAATAAGCATACAAGATTTTTTGAGAGGAAGTACAAAGATCCGTGTGAGAAAGTGCACTAAAGCACGCGAGAATTATTTCTTTGCATTTGAATACCTATTTCTTCATGTGGGCTAGTAAGTTTCTTTACACAAGAAAATAGTTCCACGTGCGAGGATACACTATTGTGCACAATAGAAAGCTAGAAAAATATGAAAAATTCAATGAGAAAGGCTACAAAAAATTATTATTATTGAGCCCCATGGTGGGTGCCAAAAATGTGAGTGTGAAATATGGCCTCTTAGTCCACACACACTTCAACATGATCTTTTTTTGTGCGCTATCACACTGAAGTGAACATGAGACTATTCATTCGATGTGCATACACAAGGTGATCTATTGCCTTCTAACTAGATGGGGCAACTTGATACTCTCAGACTTGAGAGCCCAATAACCATATAGTATTCTTAGAATGAAGGATTTGAATAGAGGATGGATTGCAATGCATTTACCCTAGATGAATATGCATGTTCATTCCAAATGAAGATAAGCAATTAAGTGAGCATGTATGCAAGTATTCTAGAATTGAAAACATGTAAATGCAAGCTAAGTATGAAATCTAATGATGTTTCAATAGCATTTCATTACTTCTTCCCCTCCCCTTTCTTCCCAAATGAGTCTTGCATTTATATATTTTGGCAATGCCCTAGGATAGAGTTTGATCTAACCATGGTGAGGTTGGGAGTTGAATAAACAATTTCAGATGTAAGTTCCACTAGAATAAACAATTCCAAGTGTAAGTTCCACTAGAATAAACAACTCTAGGTGTAAGTTCCACTTAGAATAAAAAATAAATATCCTTGTCCCCCATAATGAATAGAATATTCATATATGGATAAGGGGTCCCTTATAAATATTAAATTGATTTCTAGAATAATGACACATTAATGCTTATTCTAAAATTAATATTCATGTGTCACAATTGAATGGGTTCAAATTGATTTGACTTGTTTGATTTGTTTGAACCTATTCCATTTCAAGATGTACTCCTACATTTAAGGATGTGACCAATTTTGCATTATTATAGGAAGTGAAGGTGGAGATTTGGGTTACCGTCTCCTCCCTATTGTGTGGCATTATTTTCTTTCATCTATAGATTTGGGCCTCATGTACCTTGCATATATTGAGGACACCCCATACTTGATCTTTGTATATCCTAGTTGAAAATCTTCATAGGATTGTTGATGTCTAGCGTGCTTGAGTATTCAAAGTTCAAAATCAGCACAAACATCAAACAAGTCAAAACTATTGAAATGTTGAGTTAACCATCTGATGAGAAATTGCTTGAAAATGTTAACTCTGCCATCTTCTTGAATCTTCACTCGTCTGTGTTAAGAAAACGCTCTACACAACTCTATTAGCAACAATCTAAAACTAAACTATCTTGGTTGAACACTTGTGACACACATTTGAACTAGTCTCTTTGTTTCACTATTCTACTTGTTCTACTATGTTGTTATACCTTGTTGTCATGATAGTCAATTATCTCGGTTGTTCTAGCCATCGCTCTTTTGACTATTCATACCTTGGAAACCATCACCCTTGCTATTGCTTACACCTACTTTGAGACAATTTTTTAAGTGTGGTCTTAGTCTAAACTTGTCAAACTGTTTCTACCTATGACTATTAAAACTAAGGGTGGAAAAGAGTTTTTGTACTTCACATAAACCTATAACATTACAATGGCTAACAAAAAATGCACTAAATCCAACATTCCTAGTGAGGAAGAAGACATACTTATTGCAAACATGAAGAAACAACTCCAAACAATGAGTGCTCAACTTTGAAGACTAAAGGAAGAATATGACACATCATCAAAAAAATTCTCCTAGCAAGATTATTCTTCTTCCTCCAATGATAGCAAACCATCAAATTCTTACAATGTTGAATCCAAGCCATCTAAGAACAATGCACAAACACCCAAGAAATCTAGAAGTATATTCGAAAGAAACACAAGCTAATGTTGACCTAGCTACAAACCTCTTCCATACTACTCATACTAAATATCCAAAACCTTCATGCCTAACTACTCCTATCATTCCCACTCCAACTAGTAATTCACGATCTCTTCAAGAGTCTACCATGCAAACTCCACATTATATCTTTTCCTTAGAAGTGAATAAATGTCAAGTGGATTCTAAAAAATCTAAAGATCAAGATCAAGAACCCTCTCATCTCCCTCAAGATTCTATCCCTCCATTTCAAGATCCACATAGTCCTCCATCTCTCATATCATGCCTCTCTAATAGGAAAGACCATGATATTCCTTTCACCATCCCTAATGAGACTAGTCAAGATCAAGAGAAAGATTCTTTTCCTATGCTACCTAAAATTCCTTTTGAAAATCAAAGTATTCTCTCACCCTCTTGTTCTACTTCTCTACATCCACTTCAAATCTACACTCAAGCTATAACTGCTACTCTCAATGATGTTGCTCCTATAAAAGTTACTCATGAGTCTATTAATGGCCTAGGTCATGTTTCTCACTTTAAGGATGCTGATACCCCTATCCATCATCCATTTGTATCTGCTAGATCTATTCTTGGTCCTTATCCATCTAAGCTAAAGCCTTCAAACCTTCCATCTATTTTGGGACCTTATGTTCCTCCATCTCCTAATTCTACTCTTAGTTCATTACCTACTCCTCCCACCCTACCTCAAGATCAACAAAGATACAAATCTTCGAGTCCTTCACATAAAGCTTTCCATCTAAACTAGCCATACCAACCTTCTTCATCCACAAATCCCAAGCCTTTTGGAAGCAATTTGGATGATCAACTTAAGAACAAATACAAGAATCCATTTAAAAATCACTATGTGATCTCCTCTAATCGACATGTGAATGCTAAGAAAGGAAATGCACAAAAGAGACCATAAAGGTACATTATTGCAAAATCAAAGAAAAAAGGGTTCCTAAATCCATTATGGAAGAAATACGATCTAAAGGAACTAATGAAAAATCAAAAGCTATATGGATTTCCAAGTCTATTTTGAAGGACTTGAATATTGGAAACAAATAAAAGTTGACATTCAAGCTTCCAAAGGCTTCCACTCCATCTTCTTTCAAACATCTTCCTAAAAAGGTTTCAAAACCTTCCACTCCACCTTCCTCCAAAATTGTTATTCTACCATCTCCTACATCAAAACCTCAAGCTTTCTGATCCATGTCTACTCAATCATTCCACTACCCTTCAAAGTGTGTGTCTTTGTTGATCGTTCCCACTTTGACACCTACCCTTCTACAATCTTTTGAAGCCTACACTTCCCTATTATCCTTCCTTCATCTATCCATTCAAAACCTACAACCTTATCATCCATCTACCTCTCTTTTTCCTACAATCTTCCTTCCATTACCCTATGAACATCTTTGAGCATACATTTCTATGGTCTTGGCCTCTAATGACTTATCCTTCTAATAGGAGCACTATTAAAATTGAAAAAGGCTTGGACTCTTTCTAAAAAAAGAAATTAAAAAAAAAGTGCCTTGGTGAAAACCACTTCTTGTGGCACCTTGGTAGCAATTTTTTTAATTTTTTTTAAAATGTCCTATGGTGAAAACCACTTCATGTGGCACTTTAGACAGTACCATGATAAAAACTTGGCAAAAAAGCATCATGTTTAATTCTTCCATCACCCATCTATTTTCTCTTTCACCTTTGATCTTGACAAAGTTTCTCTGCTTATGAGAATTGGCTATCTTATTTATTAGTTTCCCTGTCATGATCTTGTGTATCCCACATCTCATAGCCTCCATACTGAACTTTGTTACCCTATTCACTTTACCCTTTGGTCTTGATAAAAATAAATAATAATAAAATTGATTCTTAGAAACCACTTGACATGTCCATTCTCTTGGATAACTTGCATTTCATGACATCATGTCAATATCCTACATGCTACCTTCCATTACACAATATTGCTACATCCTTTTATCTAGCATGGGAACTCTTGAGGAGTTTTGAGGATCACTTTCACTTGCTTCATATTCCTTGCCTATCCATCTCTACTTATCCACCAACTTGCTACTACAGCTTGTCCTACACCTTGGTAGACATTGGGGACAAACCAATGTGATCATGCTTGAGAGATAGATATCTCTATAAAAAAAAAATTCTAAAAGTCCAAAAAAATGTTCAACTTTCCTATACAACTATCTTTTTCTTTCTTGCTTTGAGGGTGATCCCACAATAATGGGTTCCACTTTTTGACCAATTTTGACACTAAAATCAATATTTTTGCAACAAACGTCATGTTCAAGTGACTATATCTCCAAAACTATATATAATTTCAAGATGACATAAACTAGTGATTTTGAGTACTTTGTTCCTACTTTGTAACCATATTTTTTAATCTAAAAAAAAAAATTTATTTATGTCAAATTCTTTTATCTCCTCTGAAAAGTAGTACATAATAAAATTCAATATTTTAAAGAATGACAGTCTGTTTGGAACTCATAAATTTTTTTCTAGAAATGGTAATGAAGTAATTCTTTCGGTGTTAGATTTGTAACATCAATATCCAGAGGATGCATTTGGTATGATTTATTTTGGTTGAATATTGTATAGTTTATGAAGTTTTGAAGTGACATGAACCGTAATTCAGACATACGTTCCATTTGACACAGATAATTTGAAGTCAATTTATCATAAATCTTTTTTTTTTTTTTTAATAGAAAGGTATCTCAATAAGCTAGTTCCTACATATTTTTCAAAAAAAATTTGACCTAATTTACTAATTTTTTTGAGGTGTCAAAGTCGGTTGATGTTCAATCGGTAATGAATCGGTAATGAACCTATAATGAGTTAAATTCATATTTGAAAGTCTTAACGATTAAAATATGTATTACAATTATAGTCATTGGAAAGCTTGCTCTGAGCAACACATTTTGACATTTTTTTATTTCACAGTAGGAGATCATTCTCCTGCAATTATGGAAGTCAAAAAAGAAAAAATTAAAAAATGAAAAAAAAATTAATTTTTTTTTTCTAATTTTGCATGTTCGCGCAAACATACCCCCCAAATTTTGTGGCGGCCGAAAAACTTTCTGGGGTATGTTCACTCGAACATGGGGTATGTTCACATGAACATGTCTAATGTCAACGTGTTCGTGCGAACAGTCTAAAAAATCCGAAAAAGTTTCCATTTGTAAAGTGATTTGCCATTTGTAAAATTATTTTCCATCAACCTAACCTACTGTGCATTGTTTGTCTTTGCCATGAATTTCGTTTGCAAAATCGAAGACATAAATTTGGTAAAAAAATTGTACATCTAAATTATTTATTTCTTTCTTTCATTAGTGAAGTTGTTTAATGGATGTATTGAAGTTAAATTAAAAATTAGTAACACATTAATGGTGTTAAAAAATGTATATTCTTATTGTGTTACTAATGGTCTCCTTGTAGCATGTGGCAATCATGGGATGAAGACATGCTCATAAAAAACTACTAATGCTTGCTTTGCAGGACATTGTCGAAGACCATTGTGTGTTTGTCAAAATCATGTGTGTGGATTTATTAGATTAAATAACACTTTGTTTGGTGCTTAAAATGAACTTTTTATTTTCTATCTAACGTGTCTAAGGTGTTTAAATCCCTAAGAGTTGCATTGGATGTATCCTCTCCCCTAGCCATTCGTGGATCTTGGGTGTAAGAGAAATCCATGTAACTTCTATAGGAGGCCTGCCTTGGACCAAGATACTCGATATTGTGTATGCCAAGGGATGACCTCAGAGCGGTAACGGGCCAAAAGCTAGGTCAACATTCCAGCCACTATATAAAACTCAATTACAGTGAAAGCCATGTCGATGGTATTGCTGAGTGATAGCTCTCCTCCAGTACCCTTATGGTGTGTCAAACCTCGATTCTCGAGGCTGGGAGACCTTCTGAGGAAGTTTATTACTAACTTGCTGAACGGAATGCCCTTACTAAAAACCATGTTTTAGTGGCCAAAATCCTTTCTATCCACTGGCTCAAGGGGTCACCCATGCCCGTGAAGACATCCTACATTCTTGCGGTCTTTAGTAGAGACAACAGTCCCTTGGAAAGTCATGCCCCTTGAGACATGGATCTTGGTAGCCTCGAGAAGTGAGTGCGTTGTAAGGGGGAGCCTGTGGTGCCAAGGTCCTAAGTTTTCCACTTTGGATAAGCGTGGTTGAACTTTGGTTCAAGTAGGAATTTAGTGGATATAGTCCTAAAGTCTAGGTTGTGGTGTGATTGTTTACTTTTAACAATAGCTATTCTTGTCTTAATGTGTCTTGCGTGTGTGTAAAAAATAATCAAGATAAAAGCCAACATTCAAATTTACACCTTGGAAACTTGCAAAACCTTGTCAAAACACAAACATTGTCAAAACCTTGTCAAGATTTCACCTAAGTTCAAAAAACCTTACGTATACCTCTATCATTAGCATAATCATATTCCTAAATGTCATTTTTGACTTACCCTAGTGGTATATGCCCCTCATATTGCATTGTTCAAACCCTAGCATCAATTTCACTATCAAATTGTCCATCAGCCAACTTGTCTTCTTGATGACCTATCCTCATTTTGCATAGCTCAAACATCATTATCAACCCTAGGAAACCATCCCTTGCATAGTCCACTTTGTGTAAACCTACCTTTAGCATCTATACCAAGTCCAAAACATAACCCTAACTTTCATTTTGCATATCATAATATTCATCTTGCATACCTTCAAAATGACACCTTGCATTTGCACTTGCATAACATCCCTAGGACATTTGCACTTTGCATATCAAAACCCTATGTCATTTAGCATTTCCTCACATTTCATAACATCCCTAAACACTTAAAAATCCAAAAAACACTCATATCTTGCATACCCACATCTTAATTATCAAGTTTTGACCTCTTTTACCAGCTGCAACCCTATTTTACCAACTGCACACTTCATGGGCGAAGTTGGTAGTTTCAGGGTGCAATTGGTAGTTTTAGGGTGCACTTGGCAATTAGGTGTTTCATTCTAAGTTCCAGAACCCTAATCTACACTTCCACACCTTGCATTGCACCCCAAGACCTTAGGAAACACTCTAAATCACTCAAAACACTCAAAATTTGCATTTTAGGCACCCTGCAACCCTCTTTTACCAACTGCAACCCTTTTTTATCAATTGCACACTTCAAGTGCATAGTTGGTAGTCTAGGTGCACACTTGGGAGGCATAAAGTTCATTTAGGTTTCCCTCCACTGCATATGCATTCTGAGGTATCATGCCAGCACTCCCTAGGACACAATCTTTGGAGTTGTCAAATGCAATAATGACACCTATAAGGTCTCATGAAGAATCAACCATTGAAATCTTTCAAGGTACATTAGAACACATCAATGTTAATCCCTTGTTTGATGAGATGCCACCAATTCCTAAATATCCCAAAAGGATGTTAAGACTTGATTTTATGACTCACATCATTTGGAGCTACATCATTTGGAGAAGAACGAAGGACACGAGAGCTACAAATGAAAGAGGGGATTTCTAACATTATGTTTGCTTCTTTTCATAGTCGATGCCATTGTCTTTTATGCAGCAATTTATTCTTGAAAAAATAGACTGATATTTTTCCATAAAATGAAAAGAAGTTTATTTTTTAAGAGAAACATTCTAGTATTCATACCATGTTATTTTTTTGTGATTCAATGATGGCTTAAGAAGGATTTGGTGCTTTGCCACTTGTAAAGAATGTGACTCACAGATTCTAGTCATATTATAATGACGAATATTTATGCTTTGTTGTAGATAACTGCATTCTATTGATTTTTGTCAAACAATTTAAAAGTACCAACAACGATAGACAAATCTATATAGTGAATTTTTTTTATCTGGTTATTGTGCAAAATTTATCTTGAGGCAAGGGATAAATTATTATTATTTATTATTTTATAATGGGAAACAAGAAAGGAAGGAAAAAAAAATATGCAAGGAAAAGATCTGATGAAGCAGAACAAAGAAATATTCAGAAGACTGTGACACATTATCATCGAATTAAACAAGGTGAAGGAAATGTTGAAGAAGGCTCAACAGAAGTAGTAGTTCATATGGGAGAGAGGTTAGAAACACTCCCTACATAATCTCAAATAATAAATGTTGAAGAAGGTTCAAGATTAGTCCTTACAGAGGTTCAAATAACAAAAGTCGGAGAAGGGTCAGAATCTTTCCCTATTGAATCTCAAACAATGGATGTTGGAGAAGGCTCAAGATCGATCCCTGTAGAAATTCCAGTGAATGAAATCAGAGAAGGGTTGAGATCAGGTGTAGGAACTGGTATTGATGAACTCTTAAATATTGTCCAATCTGTAAAGTATGGTATTTCTCATAAGAATTTAGATCATTTACTTAAAATGGATGTAGATAAATTGAGAAAACTTGCAGCTAGTGTTCAACCATTAAGCTTGTCTAAGAGAAGGTCAATGAAGAAGAAGATAAGAGAAATTATGACTCAATTTGATAACACTGAAACACTTGAACAAGCTTAGTTGCTTTCACTTTTGATTACATTAAAAAAGTTGCAAGAGGCATTGAAATTGTTAGGTGTAAACACAACATCAAAGAAGAGAAGATTATCTAACATGCAAACTAATTTGATTGAAAATGTTAAACAAGGTTTGAGAAACATAGGAAAACACTCTCGAACTAAAGATAAGTTTGTGGCAAGAAAAGTGATGTCGATGTTTGTTGTAAGTAAAAATATGTCTCAAAATAGAGAAATATCTTCAATTTCGTCTGAAATGGGTTTTAGTAGGAAAACAATGAGACAATATGTTAAGAGAAGATTAATTTTGGATGACAATACTATGGAGGGCAACTAGGCAATCATGTGTAGAGCACCTCGTTCTGATAGAATTGAAGAGTTATTAAAAAAATTAGTCTTATCATTTTGGATTGATAACACTCATCCTTCATCAAATAGTAGAGATGTTATCAGGCATAAGATTGCACCTGGTCAATATGAACATCATACAAAACATTGGTTGGACAGAACACAGCATGAGTTATATGT
Source organism: Cupressus sempervirens (assembly GCA_028749045.1). Lineage (NCBI taxonomy): Eukaryota > Viridiplantae > Streptophyta > Pinopsida > Cupressales > Cupressaceae > Cupressus > Cupressus sempervirens. Next base: position 20,983,318 of record CM053785.1, on the reverse strand, counting down.
GTCATTTTGTAATCAACATTCGAATGTAAAAGTTGGGCAAACATTGTTTGAAAAATTGAAGCCATACTTTGTGAAGTCAAAATGTTTGAAACTTGTTGTTGTCGTCATCATATTGAGTTTTATCTCCACTATTAGGTATTTTGAAAGTTTATAGAAGATGTTGGCGCTCAAAATTGCATTCCCATTTTGAGCATCCATTTGAAATTTTGAGAAAATCAAGCCCTATGAATGCCCATAATTGCATGTGTACTCGACTGTACCTATGAGGCCCCTTAGGTGTTTAATGTTTCTAATACCTTGCTTCTAGTGTATCTACCTATTCTATGAAAATAAATCATCATTCTGAGCTGTTTGGCAAAATCCTGTTTCGAGCTAGTTTCAAATTTGCATTTTACTCCAAGTGTCAAACATCAACAGGAGGTTGTGTTTGCATCTGAATATTTTGCACCTAGAAATGTTTTGTGACTTTCCTCTTTGGGAGTGTCTAGTGTCTATACCTGAGAACCTATGTTTCAGATTTTGAGTCATTTCAAATTCGTTTGATTAGGTTTTGAATCCCTCAAAGTTGGTCAGTTACTATTTTCATATTGATGCACTTTGCACACAATTCTGGGAAGCCCTGTTTGACGTGCTATAAATTTGACCCAGTTGACTAAAATGATAAATTTCCTTTTGCGTTGCATGGTAGATATTAGAGTCTTCCTATATTTCAATTCTTAAGTCTTGACGAATCCGTTTGATCAGTTTTCAAATGTGATTCCAAACGCAATTTATGACTTTTTACTGGTGTTAGTATTTGCAGATTGATTAGTATGCCTGTTCGAGATGTTATAACTTGAAATCTGTGATAGGTAAATTTGAATGGATTTTACCACTGTGTTGTACTCCGAAAATATTTTAAGTGTGTCAGTTTTCAAATCTTGACAAATCCATTCGCATACTCTTCCAGGTCAATTCTGTTTGCCAAAATCACTATCTTGCCATTGTTCCAATCTACAAAATCGTAGTGGCCTACTTTGAGTGTTTTCCATTTGCGCTCTGTTATTCATCATGAGCCCAAATCATAGATCCATAATTTCCTCATGACAGAAAACTAGTATCCTAGTTTTCATTTCCCCATGTGCTCATTTGCTTGATTGTCCAAGCCGATTCCAAACCCAGTTTGTTGTTTTCTAACATGTTTTCTTGCAGGTAAATCTGAGAAGGCAACTTTCACTGTCAATATCTTTTGACCTCAAATTCATCATGAGACAAGATTTGACAGGGTACAAGAATGCAAAGCAAAGACTCAATGTATTCAACTTCAGGGCATGATTAGTTGATTTGGTTAGTTTTCAAAGCCAATCAATGGACCTCCTGGGGCATATTTGACAGTTGACTGAACATTGAAAAATGAGTTTTAAAAGTGGTTTTCAGTGGCCGAACTTGATTCTAATCAGCATTAGATGGTCAATGGATTAGTTTGACAGTTCAGGTGTTTGAATTCGAAATTTTTTTTTAGCCGGACCCACTTTGGGGCCCGACTAATTTTGTCAGATTGATAAGCTATTGGGAAGTGAAATAAGTCAGAGAATGTTCTGATCACTATGATCATTAAATGATTGTGATAGGATGTTGGATAAAATGGATCAAATTATTTGAAGTAATAAGGAGAAAATGGCTCTATAGGCATATGAACTATGAGTTACAATCTTATGCACAAAAAGGTTGTCAATTTGGAGGATCATTGTAAACGATTGAAAGAATAAAAAGATTGACAAGTTTAGGGATTTGTGACAAAGTTTTGTTTTGAAAATTTTGGCTTCTTAAGATGCAATTACTCAATTGTTGTTTCAAATGATGGAAGAGGCTTGTTTTCCATTATCATTTTGAAAAATCTTCTCTTTTGACTTCATGACCAAGCCTTATGATGAACTCAAGCTTGGCAATCCACTTATACCCGAAGCATCTCAGAAACCATAGCTACTGCCAAGGATGTGATACTAGAGCAAGAAAGCTTCAAAGAGTTTGTAACATACATTGCCATTTTGAAGCCCATATTGGAAAATCTCTGTGCCAAGAGCAATAAGTTGCACGCAAAAAGATTAAAACGTTTCATTTGAAGCCAATAGGAGAGTCATTGATGGCAAATGAAATTAGAAGGCGTCTTAATTTGAATGAATTTGTTTTAAAAGAACAACTCATGCAAAGCTTAAGATAAATAAGCCAGTCCAAAGGTAGAGGAAGTTTGGAACGTAAGAGATAAAGGGGGGCTGCCCATACTTTCAAAGGAGAAAGCCGCAGCTTCAGCAAGAGATGCCAGGATAAGAAGAATCCACAAACTAGAACAAGGACATCTAAAGTCATTCTTATTTCATTCTTCTAACGTTTCCTTCTTCACAGCTATATTCAATGAGTAGTACCTTGCAAGTTAAGACTCGAACTATGTTTTCAACATCCAGTTCATTTTACTAATACACCCAGTGGGGTCGCCTTTTCTTTTTCAATTAGACCCTTGTAAGCTTCAATGCTTCACTTGTATGTCTTGCATTAAGAGATGCTCACAGAGATAAAATTGAATCAATGAAATAAAATAAAAAATGAGCAACTACGTATTCATTTAAAAGGCGGGAGCATGTCCAATGGAAGGCAAGGAAGAAGCGGCAGAAGCAAGAGTGGAATGTAATGATTCCACAGGGTTTTTAGTTGCCAAAGAAAGAAACTCTGAGCAAAGCATAAGAGAAGAGCCTCATGCAAATGACAAAGCAGAGAGAATTTTAAAAAGGGGGTGGAAAATTCATGTTTCAGTAGGAAGGCGCCATCAAATTATAACAAAGACCACATTCAGGCGCCTTAAGAAGAAAGGACACGCATGGGTAAAGAAGGCGCAGGTCAAAATGGCAAAGATAAAGGAAGAAGCCCACGTCTCAGCAAAATAAAGCCATTGATCATACAAAGAAATCCAACGCAATCAAGAAGTGACCCACATTGGCAAAGGATGGCATCTAAATGGTGACTCAAAGCTAAAGAGCAGAGGAGCCACGACATGAGGATTGAAAACCACTCAATCTAAAAGAAGGGGGTATTTGGAGAAGAATGACTACACAGCATAAGTAGCATTCATGCAAAGTGAATTTGAAGATAGTCAATGTGAAATTAAAAGGATGGAGAGCCCATGTGAGCAGGGCAGCAGGGCAGAGACGTCTAAGAACAAGGCAACCCACAGTTTTAAAGAAAACCCATGCCCAAACACAGGGTATCCACACTGAAAGAAGCGATGCTACAGAAATGAAAAGCACACCAAGTGCTTGAAGAAACCAATTCACAAGTAATAGAAAAAATGCAGCAAGAGTTACTTTTACGTGAGTAAGAAAAAAATCATGAGCAGACTACTGTCTACACCCAACAATGTTAAAAGAGGCAGCATTTTGAGTAATATCAGAGACATTAATGACCATGCAAATGAAGCAAAGCATGCCCATGTTTAAAGGAAATGCCCATTAGAAAGAGGCCCAGCATCAGATGAATAAGGAATCACGTAGAGTTAAAGGAGAGCCCACACCATTGAAGGGGAAGCTACACATGCAGGCCAAAGCCGTGAGACCGAGTTTTCTTTTAAAGAACGTATATCCCACATACAGTAGGAAAACAGATTTTATAATCTTTAAATCCTATTGCACACACCTTGATAGGCGTCTTGGAAGAAGATGCTTTTGTGAGAGCTAAAGCTTGCATGTGGGCCCATGGTCGGATAGATGAATATTTTAGGTCGGTGTCAGTGTGCTCAAAGCATAATTTTGAACCAAGGTACATGCATGCTGATGTGGCAACGTCAGGAGCTGAGGCGCGAGATTCAACCACGTGGTGCATCGCACAATAGGTGCATTTCTACATTATCAAGTTGTGCGAAAGATTAATAATTCGAGAAAGCTGGTAATCGACACGTGTCACCGTGCCTAGGAAAATGATGACATGGTGCCAAAGATTTATATGCAACCAGATTGCGACAAGTGTCCCGGATTCAACCACGTGGTGCATCGCACAATAGGTGCATTTCTACATTATCAAGTTGTGCGAAAGATTAATAATTCGAGAAAGCTGGTAATCGACACGTGTCACCGTGCCTAGGAAAATGATGACATGGTGCCAAAGATTTATATGCAACCAGATTGCGACAAGTGTCCCGATCTGACGATGCCCACAATCCCGCATTTCTAAGTTGCACCTGAGATAAATAATGCGAGAAAGTGGGCTCATGACATGTGGCAGCAGGCCTGCCCGATAGTGACGTGGAAAATGGTGTAGGTCCAAACCAATCAAGAAGCGCCATGTGGCACTAGTCAAATCAGTTTGACCCCAAATTTTGAGGGATGAAGAGAGATTTGGAAATAATAATAAAATTCTTTTTATTATTCATTTTCATACTGGATGTGCATGATTTCTTTTAAAATCAAAAGGGCTTTTTATAAAGTTTGAACCTTAGCATGTTTTAAATGTTTTGAAATTTAAAATAGTCAAAGTTGCACAAAAGGTTTTATAAGCAGAGGAGTCATTTTGAAAACGAATTTCAGTGGGTTTCTAAGATGCAAAATAGGCGATGTTATATATCGCCATAATTGGGAGAAGACGACCTATCCAATTCTGCAGTTGGTTTTTGCACAAGAAGTAGTTGGTTCATGCTACAGGAGATTTTCTACCAGGTTCTTATCTTGCAACTTTTTTCAGATATGAAAGCTCAGAACTAATTTCTAACAAGGTGATGACTTGAATATCAGTAAAAGATAATGGAAATTCAGCTAGGGTCGAATTTGTTCAGATTTACTTAGTAAAAAGCTTATTTTCACTGGCATCTTCATGAGGTAGATCAAATATTTTGGTGACTCAAAAGGGTTTTATCATTTCAACAAAGATATTTTGCAAGTCAGTAATAGAAATGATGAAACAAGATCATATCAGAATGGGAGATGGAAGGAAGAAGTTATTCAGTTACAAAGGATTGTATTTCAAATGGACACTTGTCACTTGAAGATTGGATCTGAGATTCTTTCCTTTGCTATATCTTTCTATCTTTCATTCGTTCTAGGGGTTCCAATTTTTTATGACTAGGAGACCATTTGTGGTTCCAATCTTGAGTTCTCTTAGATTTGTGATACCATTTTTCTCAGTGATTCTTCTTGTTATGAACATCATATTGTATTTCTTTTGAGGAATTTGTATTACACTATCATTCTATGTGTATCTTTTGAGTTTTTGTATGCAGATGTTGTATTCTTTTCAATGAAATTAATACAAAGAGCCTCATCTTTTAGTTTCATTATGATTCTCATCTCCTGCTGTTGTTATTTGCAATGTTTTGTGTTTAGGAACTAAGAGCTTGAATCCAGTTACATCCCCTTAAGGTTGTATATCATAATAGATTTTTTGTTGGAACAAAGCTCCAAGTAAATGCTTGTTTATACTGATAGGATTGCAAGTTACACCAAAAGGATATCACCATAAGTACGAGAGTTTTGATGAATATTGATGTTTGTTTGCAAGTTAAGCAGATAGACTATATACCTAGATATATGAGCATATTTTAGGTATCCATCTGTATGTGAAGATTCAATTAGTGCCCAATGGATAAGGGACTGTTCAGCTTGAAGGATGCATGTTCTTTGTTGTTGCATACCTAATTGTGCTGAGAAACCAAATCAAAATGAATATTATTTTCCCATTTTATGTTTTAAAGAACTATAAGTGTAGGTCATGGCTTATTTGTGGTTACTTTCCTTGGTTATGATTAGCTACTGTGATTAGGAGATTTTCCAGCAAATTGAAGAAGAATATTGATCATATTTGCTATAGAGGGTAGTCTTGTAATGAAGTATCAAGATAAATTAGACAAATCCCTTAGGTTTGCCCACCTTGGCTTTACAGAATCTAAAGTGAAGTGAGTCCTGATATGACTCTATTAATTGGCCCAGAACTAAGATTTAGCCTTGCTAAATATAGGATTTAGCTTGTCCTTAGGCATGTCCCTAGTCTTTGTTTCTTAGTATTAGGTTTAAATCTACCTGGTATGTTCTTTACCAAAAAGAACACCAACAAAATGGCGACTCTGCTAGGGAGTCTATGAAGAAATTCATTGTTGGAACTACTAGAATTTTTGGTATAAATAGCAAGGTCGTGAAGTGTTTTCCATTTCTTTGTTGAAGATTCATGTCCCCCAGTGTTCTTATTCGTTGACAACAGAAGTTTAATTGAATTGTATAATTTGCAATAACAACGTCACTTGAAGTTTTGATAAGTTGCTATCAAAATTTAGAGTTAATGTCATGTTCTTTTAGTTTCTCAAGAATGTGAAATTCCCCTATTGTTGAATACAATTTGCAAATACCAGTTGTAAGTTCTGGACCATCTTGTTTTGTTTTGCAAGTTGGTTAATCTTTTCTCACTAAGTGAGTGGCGACTCAAAGTAAAATCTTTGCACCAGTTCTTCATCAATGTGAAGGTATTATGAAGGGAACAATAGTGGGAAGGTATATTTGAAGAATTCATTTCAAGTTCTTGACACTGGGTAAAAGAATCAAATGAGATGCAGTGCAAGTGTTAATAAATCTGGTTAATATTTGAATATGCTATTATTTGCAGCATTGAAGTAGTTGCAGGCATCCATAATAAAAGGTATTTTCCATTCTCATGTGATTTTATTTACATGAAAGTAAAGATTCACAAAATTTTCTCCATCAAATGGTTTATAGCATTAAATAGGAGATTGGTTCAGTATAGTTCAACATGCTTTGTGGAAAGTAGATTCAGCAAAAGTGTTTTATATGTCAAAGTATGTTTGAAGTTTTGAATTGGTAGAAAGAAATCCAGATCTGCTACAATTAATAAATTCTAAAAGTGTCTAATGGTGAATGAGGTTAAAATTTTTGAATAATGTGAAGATTCAGTTCACCTACAATGTAGCCTATTAGTGAAAGTTTTAGATTTGTTTCTACCAAGCGATATATGCCATTAATTTTTAATGGTATTCATGGTTCCCTGAATACTATGCCTTGTAACCTCAAAAAGTATTTGCCTAAGTTTAGTGGGAACCATGAAAATTCAGCCAGTCATCATGTTCAGTTATTCAATGACTTGGTTGGTGATTTTGAAATTTCTCATGAAGACGTTCAGATGAAGTTGTTTCTTCGGACTTTAGAAGATGATGCTAGGGACTAGTTTTTGTTTTTACCAACATGTTCAATTTCATCCTGGGATGAATTACTGTTAGCCTTCATGATGCAGTTCGGGAAAGAATAAACATCTCTGATTATTTTGATAAGTTTTTTGAAAATTGAAATCAGGAATGCTGAGTTAGTTCCTAAATTTAATATCAGATTTGCAAAGATTTTAAATGAAATTCCTGTAAGCTACAAGTTGGATGATCAAATGTGTTTAGTGCTTCATCTCGATGCATTTGACAAGAAGATGAGCTATCTGTTGAGAGGTAAAGAACCTAAGACTTTGCATTAGGCATTCATGATAGCGATAGAGATTGAGAATAACATAAAATACGGCTTAACCTAGAGTCACTTCTCTAGAAATGTTTGCCGACAGAATGAGATACAAAGAACAAATCAATGTCATATAGAATGTTCAATTTCAGATCAGCAAATAAGTACCCCTGTTGTTGTAAATAGTTTTGTTGAAGATACAGAAATAAAAACATGTGAACATGAAATCTCTTTGTTGCGAAGAAGAAATGATTCCATTCTTGCTGAATTGAATGCACATGTTTATAGTATTACAACAGTGAATGATAGAGTTGATTCACTTGATGAGTTATGCATGCAAGATATAAATCCAGTCATTCATTTTCCCATTGATGATTTGCATTGTGTTGAAAACATAATGAATCAGGAAGATGAAAGGTATTTATCTCAGTATGAGGGTGAAGAACCTGGAAGTGATGTATCAAGTGATAAAGATGAAATCGTTGATCTGACATATTGTGAAGAAGCATCATGTGAAGACAATGGCGAGACTTTTTGCTCAAGTCAAGAAGAGGATTGTGATAGTACATACGCATCTTCATGTGAATCATATGGTGATTGGGAAGAAGAAAGTAATAACGGGAGTGAGTATTCTTTTGCTAGTAAAGGTATGAGTACTATTTCTAAATCTGAAAGTGAGTTTCCATTTCAGAATTGTGTAAATCGGTTTGAGATTGAAAGTGGTGAAGAAGATTTATCTACACAATATGAAGACAAAGAGGTTATCTATAAAGAAAAATTACCTAATTGTGTAGAAGAGTGTCTTGAGGATGAGTGCAATGATGATTAGTATATGATTGATCCTGAGCTTAATGCATCAGCACCTATTGGTAAGATAAATGGTGATTTTCTTGCAAGACATTTGAATCACCTATATCAAGGTAGTGAGAATTACATTGATTTGATTTCTACATGCCTCGTTGATGGAGTTGATGGTCTATTCTTTTGTGATGATTATGATTTTTCTTCTTCATATGTTGAAAGTGTTCATGATAGTGATGTTAGAAATGATTTTAAAGTTTTCACTAATCCATTATATGGTGAGGAGTTTGATGTTGATCAGAAAATTACTTGTCCTAATGTGTACAAAGGTGCTTTGCATGGAGTTATCAATCCTCTTTTTGAAGAACACATGGACAATTCAAATTTAGTTGAGAATGAGTTTGATGATGATACCTTGTCTTACTGTTGTAAGAGATTAGAATGTTCTTCTTTCGAGCTTGATAGTGAAACTAATGATTATGTTGCATCTGATGAGGTAAATGACAAGGTGTTTGACGAAGTTGTTTTTGAAAATTAGTATGCACCTTGCAATGAGATTTATGATGAACTCTCCGATGTGAAGACTAATCTATTTGCTGATTGTGAAAAACCATCTGAAGAATATGGATTAGTTTCAAATTCTGATATGGATGACATATGTGAGTACAAGTCCGAGTGTTTGTTTGAATATCATCCAGTTATGCTTAAGGACACACATTTTCAAGGTATGTGTGATCCCTTTCCCCAAGTTGAATATGAAGCCTTCATATTTGAGAATGATAGCATGCATGAGCCATTAAATGAAGAGGGTTTTCAGTTTTAGTCTGATATGTTTAAGCATGCTGATCAGTATTTTCATAATGAGCTAATGGTTGAAGATGAATTTTTTATATGCATTATGAAAGTAAGAGTGATGATTTTGTTTTGCCAAGTGATTTTTTATATGATGATAATATGATTAGTGAAACTGATAGGGGAGGAAATTTCAGTTTACCTCATGAAAGTTCAGATGAGAATCATGTTTATGACAGAGGTAAACAATTTTGTTGAAGTTCGGTGGCCCAAGGCCATCGTGTGTACATAATCTTAGTAGTTGTAGTTGTTTTTTCTTTCAATAAAGTTGTTTGAGAGAGAAAGCTTTTGTTGTCAAGTGTGTGGTCTGCTTCTCCCAGAGATCTGAAATCTTGCCATGCCTGCAAGGGACATGCATCCCCAGATAGAGCCACTGTTGGCACTCAAAATTGCATTCCCATTTTGAGCATCCATTTGAAATTTTGAGAAAATCAAGCCCTATGAATGCCCATAATTGCATGTGTACCCAGCTGTACCTATGAGGCCCCTTAGGTGTTTAATGTTTCTAACACCCTGCCTTTAGTGCGTCTACCAGTTCTATGAAGATAAATCATCATTCTGAGCTATTTGGCGAAGTCCTATTTTGTGCTAGTTTCAAATTTGCATTTTACCCCGTGTCAAACAGCGATAGGAGGCTATGTTTGCATTTGAATATTTCATGCCCACAAATGTTTTGTGACTTTCTGCTTTGGGAGTGTCTAGTGTCTATACCTGAGAACCTATGTTTCAGATTTTGAGTCATTTTGAATTTGTTTGATTAGGTTTTGAATCCCTCAAAGTTGGTCAGTTACTGTTTTCATATTGATGCACTTTGCACACAATTCTGGGAAGCCCTGTTTGACGTGCTATAAATTTGACCCAATTGACTAAAATGCTAAATTTCCTTTTGCGTTGCATGGTAGATGTTAGAGACTTCCTATGTTTCAATTCTGAAGTCTTGACAAATCCGTTTGATCAGTTTTCAAATGCAATTCCAAACACAATTTATGAATTTTTACTGGTGTCAGCATTTGCAGATTGATCAGTACGCCTGTTCGAGACGTTATAACTTGAAATTCGTGATAGGAAAATTTGAATGGATTTTATCACTATATTGTACTTCAAAAATATTTTAAGTGTGTCAATTTTCAAATCTTGAAAAATCCATTCACCTACTCTTCCAGGTCAATTCCGTTTGCCAAAATCACTATCTTGCCATTTTTCCAATCTGCAAAATCTAAGTGGCCTACTTTGAGCGTCTGCCATTTGTGTACTGTTATTCATCATGAGCCCAAATCGTAGATCCATAATGTCCTCATGATAGAGAACTAGTATCCTAGTTTTCATTTCCCCATGTGCTCATTTGCCTAATTTTCCAAGCCAATTCCAAACCCAGTTTGTTGTTTTCTGACATATTTTCTTGTAGGTAAATCTGAGAAGGCGACTTTGACTGTCAATATCTTTTGACCTCGAATTCATTATGAGACGAGATTCGACAGGGTACAAGAATGTAGAGAAAAGACTCAGTGTATTCAACTTCAGGGCATGATTAGTTGATTTGGTTAGTTTTCAAAGCCAGTCAATGGACCTCCTAGCGCATATTTGACGGTTGACTGAACATTGAAAAATGAGTTTTAAAAGTGGTCTTCAGTGGTCGAACTTGATTCTAATCAGCATCAGGTGGTCAATGGATTAGTTTGACAGTTCAGGTGCTTGAATTCGAATTTTTTTTTACCCAGACCCACTTTGGGGCCCGACTAATTCTATCAGATTGATAAGCTATTGGGAAGTTTGTAGTGCAAAGCTGAGATGAAATGAAAACCTAATGTGAATGCAATTTTTAGGACTTAGTCACTGAATCAGTATGGTTTAATTTTCATCATTGAGCAATATAAAAATTGATATAGTACAATCACCACTAGTTCAACCATGGCAATATGAATACTTTATCATTTCGAGCCAATATATACATGAAAAGAAAATATTTACAATATTTACAAAATGTACAGTGATTGCAAAATTTTCATAGTAAAGTAAACACCACAGCCATAAAACAAAGAAGTACATGTTTTTCATCCTGGCTTCTCTAGCCTTAGACATCATCGAATTGCTAAAAAAATATGACTGAAAAAAAAAAAAAGTAAACATCACGTAATCTTCGTGCATGTTTTTGGTATTTTAATTTTTTTTTTTGATTTTGTGATATATCAATATTTTTGGTAGTTTTCAAACAATTTTAGTTTTAGTTTTCTTTAGTTTTCTTTTTCTTCAAGTTTGATATAAGTGGATTAATGTCATGTTTGAAAGTCATAGTGTGAGTGTGAGAAATCTATGTAGTAAAGTGACAGTAGATAGATGTCGTTAGAACAACTAGTGACTAAAACAAGAGAGAGAATTTCTTAGAACACAAAAGGAATCTCATTGTAGTAGAGTGATAGTAGACAGACTCAATTAGAATAACTAGTGACTGATGCAAGAGAGACTTTCTGAGAGTATAGAACATTTCCCCCTAGAACAGTTAGGTTGCCCCCTAGTCTTGTGACTGGTTTCAATCCATGTAGGTATGAGCAATGTTTTGAAATTAACTAAGAGCTTATGCACAAGTGAAGATGATCAAGGACAAGATAGCTAAATCATAAAACTTGCAAAGAGAATCACTCAAGGGTGAACCCACAATAATGGGTTCCACTTTAGCGGGACGAAGAAACTTGAAAAAGTTGACAAATTTTCGAATCTCTATTAGCCATACATTCGCGCGAACACCTTAGACATGTTCGTGCGAACACGTACCGTGCGCATGTTCGCACGAACATGTAAGGGTATGTTCGTGGGAACATGCGCACAGTACATGTTTGCGCGAACATGTATTGGGCCGATTTCCAATGCTTTAAATCATTTTTTTAAACTTTTTCAAAGTCATTTTCATAGCGAGTACTATTGATTGAGCATTCGGGCGAACGTGTGGCTTGAGCAACTTCTGTTAGCGTCATCCTGTCGCTTTTGTTCTTATTTTCATTATCAGGTATGTCAAAATAATATTAATTTAATCTTTTCAACGTTTTTGAAGTATTTTTTTATATTATCAAAGTAGATTTTAATGTTTTCAATGCATTTTTTTAATGTTTTTAAAATATTTTTTAATGTTATTTACGTTTTTAATAGTTTTGAAAACATATTTAAATGTTATTTACGTTTTTAATAGTTTTGAAAACATATCTAAATGTTAATTTAATATTTTTATTGTTTATTTATATTAATTTAGAAAACAGAAAAATATTATATAGAAAACATTAGAAAACATTAGAAAAAATAGTAAAAAAATTATAATATAAAATTTAGGAAAAACATTAGAAAAAAAATTTAGAATAAAAATTACAAAAATATTAGAGAATTTATAATTTAATATAAAATTTAGAAAAAGGTAAAAAAACATTAAATAAATATTAGAAAATTTATGAAAAACATTACAAAAAAATTAGAAAATTTATAATTTAATATAAAATTTAGAAAATAAATTTATAAAAAATATTTAACAAAATTAGAAAATTTAGAAAAAATATTAAAAAAATTAGAAAATTTAGAAAAAAAATATTGCAAAAACATTAGAAAATTTAGGAAACAAATTTAGAAAAAAACATTACAAAAATATTAGAGAATTTATAATTTAATATAAAATTTTAAAAAATTAATTTTTTTTAAAAAATATTAAAAAATAAATTAAAAAAATATTAGAAAATTTATTAGAAAATTTAGAATTTAATATAAAATTTAAAAAATATATTTTTTTAAAAAAATTTCAAAAACATTAGAAAATTTAGAATTTAATATAAAATTTAGAAAAAACATTAGAAAATTTATAATTTAATATAAATTTAAAAAAAAAAATTTAGAAAAAACATTAGAAAAATGTTAGAAAATTTATAATAATATAAATTTTAGAAAAAAAAATTTTAAAAATATTAGAAAAATATTAGAAAATTTATGGTAATATAAAATTTAGAAAAATATTAGAAAAAATATTTTTTTAAAAATTAGAAAAACAGTACAAAATTTATAATAATATAAATTTTAGAATTTAAAAAAAAAATATTATAATATATATATGTTAATGTTAAATGTATATATGTCAAATTCAATTTAATGTCTTAATCTTAGAAGTTTAATTAAATGATATATCTTAAGGGTCTAGATTCTAAATTGTACATGTAAAAATATAGATTAAAATGTATAATTTTTTAATTTTGAACATAGATGTACACGTATATTTGTTCATGGTTAAAAGTAGATGTATGTACATGTTTTTAATAAATTCAAATTTTTATATGTATAATTTGTGTATATGTTAACTATTGATCTTAATTTATCTTATAACTAAGTGTAATTAACTATATTTAATAACAAATGTCTTAAGGGGAGATCCTAAATTATAAATAAGAATGTAGATTAAAATTTACATGTAAATATGTTCATGTGGTAGATATAGATGTGCATACATATGTTTTCAATATTCATGTTTAAATGTACATATGTTATTATTTTTTATGTCTTAATAATTAGAACTATATAATTAACTATGTAATTCAATGACATGTCTTAAGGGGAGATCCTAAATTATACATATATAAGAATGTAGATTAATTTGCATATCTAGGTATGAATATAACATACATGTACATCCAAACCCTAACCCTAACCATTATCCAAACCCAAACCCTAACCTTGATCTTAAAATTTAATTTCTAAACCCAAGATTATAAATGATAATAAATACCCTAAATCATAATCTTGAACCAAATCATAAACTTCATATGCTAAGTTCCCTTATCCTAAATTCTTAACCATGGACCTTAATATTAACCCCTAAATTTAATGCTAGAAATTATGTAAGTTTGTGTAAACCCTAACAATGTCATAAGGTCTTAAATCTTACCCTAAAATTGAGCCTAATTACACTAAAACCCTATTTCAAAACTTAATTGAGGCCTAACTTACATAAAATTAAAACAAGTTGACCCTAATCCTAAATTGTTAAAAATTACATTTGAGATACATGCACATACGTTCAAACACATGTACATATATGAAGTATTCACCCTTGTTTTAAATGATATATATGTAACCCAACTTGAAACCTAAACTTTGAAACATTATCATTTAAGAGTAATATAAATAATTTATTACCCCTTAATTGAATTCTCTAATAATACCCCCAAAGTATAATAAAATTTTAGAACAATAAATTAACTCTATATATAACCAAACTCTCAACTTTAAAGTTATCTTATACTTATATGAAAATTAATCTAGGTCTAGATGTGTTATAGATTATCTAGGTCCATGATGTGTGATGTATGTTTTATTACATGTGTATAATTTTTAATGTTAAAAATAAAAAATTGTGTGTACAGAAGGCAGTTTAGCTCTTCATACATTTCTACAAATATGGCTTCACATGATTAGCTTGATGTGGCTCTTGGTGCAACATCTAATGTAGTTCCTGCTGCAGCTCCTACTACGGCACAGGTTGATGAGGTTCCTATTGCAGCACCTGATGTAGTTCCTAATCTAGCTCCTCGTGCAGCTCATGGTGGGGATCATGTTGCAGCTTCTAGTGGGGCTTGTCATGTACCTCGCATTTTCAGAGTAGGAGGTTGCTAGACTGCAACACTCTATATTGACCTCTGATGATGGTCTTTATAGAGACATATGTATTATGATATGTAGGAGTTTGACAGCTAGGTTTAGAGCTCACCATTCATTTACTCCTGCCATATTAGCTTCCATATCTAGGGAGCTTAGGGCTGAGGTTTCAGGAAATACATCATTCGATGATGTCAAGAGGGTAGCCCCCAAAGATGTCATCCAAAGAGAGCTCTTTCCAGCTTATGAGGGAACACGGGGTAGGGTGAGAGGCTACAGAGTCACACGATGCATAGACCCTATTATTGCTAGCATGATCTATCCATAATTTTTAGTTGCACATGGTCATTATCATAATAACAACCAGATACCCCTTTATTTTGCACAGCAGTTGTACACTGAGTTCTGTATAGGGCTCAATCTCAACTACTTGGATATTCTTGACTATTGCAGATAGGGGCGTGGTCAGATCGCAGATCGTGACCAGTACCGTAGTGTAGATTATCTCTCACCTGCAGATCTTAGATAGTTTGTTGGACCAAGGATGCCTCCTATCACTCTTGCACATGAACCTATTGCAAATAGAGTCGTCATTGCTTCCCAAAGGGAAGCAATTGACATTATTGGGCACATTGCATCTATGGCGGCTAGTATCACATCATATTCTATTGATCGTTATCTTCATAGTTGACGTCCTCGTCCACTTGGTTGACCATCTTCACAGGCATCTAGTAGCACTTCAGGTGCCTCCTCTAATGATGCATATAGAGCTACTGGGCTACCACTGCCAGACAAAATTCATGGCCTTTCAGGATAGCAGACACATATGGATATGGCACTGTATTTTTTGGAGGATATGTTGCACTTTATTAGCTATATTTTCGATACACAGAGGATTCCAGTACACTCGGTGATGGATGTTGTTAGACAACATTAGAGCCCTGACATAGCTCCATAGACACAGGCCGCCACACCAGTGACAGATGATACACTTGTGCATAGCTCACAGCATTTGGCACTAGACTCATGACACTGTATAGATGACTCAAGAATATGAGTTGGAGATGTCCATATCACAGCTGAGGGTCTTGATGATTTTGGTGAGCAGTTATAAGGCCTATATGAGATTGATACTAGTTTGAGCCTGGGTATTTCATTGTACATGGACCTGTTGTTCAGACCTGGCAGCACTGATTCTACACCAAATGTACCTAGCCAGTTACACAGCCCACTTCACTCAGATTTACTAGCAGTTGGACATGGAGTTTCAGGCTCAGGTGCATCAATAGATGATACGATGGAGTCTGTTGATCATCCTCCACCTCCAGAGACCCAAGTACATATAATTTATTTTTAACTTTAAATATATATGAAATTAAAAAATATGTTCATTTATTGAAAAATTTAGTTCATATATATATGTAGATATTTAATTTAATCTTTAACTCATAATAAATCATGTAGGCATAGGTCGCTGAGCACATGGTTACACATACTGTTGGTTTAGGGCATCATGTACATGAGAGAGATGATTCTATTGAGGCACCTGGTAGTGCTCAGGTACTTGAGTTTTAAATAGTTTGTTTAAAGTTTGTATTTAATTTGAATGTACATGTACATGATGCACATATGTATATATATGTTTTAAAGATAGAACTCTAGCACATGTATGTATATATGTATATATTTGTAGGGCTTGGTTGATGTGCCTTGGCGAGAGGATGTACATGAGACTTGATCAGAGGGTCATTTTGTTCGTATGCATCTTGAGGGGTCCTTCTAGTAGTAGATCAGATTTATATATTTTTTGATGCATTTATATATTGGAGGTCCAGTTTAAATATGTACACATGTGTATTTCAATTCCTTGATGACATGCATGCACTTTCACTATTTATTTGATTATTGAGTATTTCAGTAGTTAGATACCATCACATGTACGTATATATGACTTTTATATTTTGCTACATATGTGTATTTATTTGAAATTTATAGTTTGTATTTCAGATACATAGAGATATATTAGATCTGTAGATGTTTATTCTTGAGACGTGTATATGTGTACATATGTGTATTTTTTGTGTTATAGCTATAGAACATGATCTTGAGACATGTGTACATGTATATCAATTATCAATTAGTAGGAAGTTAGAAAGATACATATTTCTTAAATTATCAATTAGTAACCTGGTAAAGATAAATATTAGTTTTATGTGGATAAAAATATGTTAATAAACTAACCTAAATGATAACTATGAACTTATAATTTTACAATTTTAAAAACACATGTTTAATTTTCACTTATGAAGTTCAATCTAGTTTGAAAAAAAGTTGATAAATGAATTTAAATTATTAAATTCATCTATGGTACAATTAATTTAAATTATTAAATTATATAGTTTTTTAATAAACTGAATTTGATAATTAAGAACTTATTATCATACAATTACAAACACATTTAATTCAAGATGAAATTCAATTAACAATAGCCAATATGTTATTTTAGAGAACTTTTACAAAATATAATATTAACAAAACATATTAATTTAAACTAATTTAAACTTTAAGAGTACATGACCATAGATGTAATAAAGTAACATTAAAATATATAGTTTTTTAATAAACTAACCTAAATGATAACTATGAACTTATAATCTTACAATTTTAAAAACACATGTTTAATTTTCACTTATGAAATTCAATCTAGTTTGAAAAAAAGTTGATAAATGAATATAAATTATTAAATTCATCCATGGTACAATTAATTTAAATTATTAAATTATATAGTTTTTTAATAAACTAAATTTGATAATTAAGAACTTATGATCGTGTTCAAAGGAAATCAATGTGTTCATGCAAGGGCCACCTTTTTTCTACTATGAGAATGATGTTTTTGCATCGAAGAATATTTGGAAGACAATATCCAAATAATTTAATAGTATTGAACTAGAGTTGGTGGACTCAATGTTCTTTTCAGTTTCCAGAAGAGCAAGAGGGTATGTGCATAATCTTCCAATAGAAGAGCGATTTCAAGAAGAACCTCTCCCCCCCATGACTATTTAGGAAGCACTTTTGCAAATAAAAAAGTATTGGCCTTCATGGGATCAGAGGAAAAAATTGAATTCCATAGACTCAAGATGATGTGGCACGGTCCTTATTGATCAACTAAGAGTTATGATTCAGAATTCATGAGGGCAACTACAAGATAGTGCGCAAAAATATATACTTCAAAAGTGTGAAGAGTGGAACTTGGTATGGGTGGGGCCAGGTGACCTCGTCCCTCTAGAGCTTCATGAGATAGAGCTTATATTAGGATTTGATAGAGATCACACTCGTGGAACTTCTTGTTTGACTGATCACTTGCATTGTTTGGGTAATTCATTCCAAACAGATATAGTTGCATATCATTTATCAGTCTTGAAAGCATTATATCCTGATGGCGTCAGAGTACTTTCTCTATTTTCTGGTATTGGTGGAGCAGAAGTTGCTGGAGCAGAAGTTGCTCTTCATCGACTTGGGATACATTTAAGTTGTGTTGTATCTATTTTTTATGAGTTTCCTTGCATTGTGATGGAAGTGAGGGAAATAATGCAATCAAAAGCCTCAGCTAATAATTTTTCCTGATCAATGTGTAGGCTCTTTTTTTTTGTAAATAGCTCAACATTAATAGACTACTTTAAAAATGGAAAAGGATTTTAACCAGAACAGAATGTTCTCTACTTATTTTAAATTGTCAAATCAAAGGATTACATACCCTAACTAAGAATAGTAATTTTTTTCATTTTCAAACTAGTTTTATAAGGGTCTACAATCAGAAAATACTTTTTTTTAACGAGAGTTCAATTTTTAGTTGTCCAACGAATTTCTTTGAACTGACTCTAAAGTGGTTTGTCGTGGCAGCTTATCGTAATAATAATGTTTCTGATCTTTTTTAATGGATGGTTTTTAATTATTACTTTTGGAGGACCTTCATGGGCTTAGAAAGTATGTGTTCTATTTTACAATGATAAAAAATCACCATATTTATTGTTTGCAACTACTTGAATTTCCTTGAAACTTTTTAAGGTGGAGTATGGAGAATCGTAGATGATTAAGGGAAACCCTTTTCTTAGCTGGAAAATTCTGTAGTGATGCTATTTCGAGTATCGGATTCCAAGAAGTCTCACACAATTCTTTTTAAAAACAAGTTCTTACTTTTTATATGCTAATCTTGTTAAACCATAACTATAAAACTAATTGAATTTCATTATTAACAATGAGTACAATTGAACCTAACCTTAAATCTAATTAAGTATAAAAATAAATATAATTTATCACTTATGAAATTCAATCTATTTTGAAAAAAAGTTGATAAATAAATTTAAATTATTAAATTCATCCATGGTACAATTAATTTAAATTATTAAATTATCTAATTTTTTAATAAATTAATGATTTAATTAAGAACTTATGATCGTACAATTAATCTAAACACATTTAATTCAAGATGAAATTCAATAGTTTGAAAAGAAGTTGATATTTAAGAATTGTAACATAGATAATGAAATTGTGTAAGTTCAAACTAACTTCTAGCCTATTTCTATCAAGTTGTTAAATTATTAAATTCATCCATAGTACAATTAATATTATAGTTTTTAAATAAACTAATGATGACTAAGACTCAAATATTCAGATTAAAAACACAATTTCACCAAAGTTGATATTCACAATTTCACCATAGTACAATTGAAAACACATTTCACCAAAGTTGATATTCAGATTATTATAAAATAAATCTCAAAGGTCTAATCAACCATGATGTACACTTATAACATGCAATATTTTTTCATGATCTTCACTGTCTAGTCTCCACTTGCGACGTACACACTTAAGTTTGACTGAATGCAAACAAAGCCCTATAGCAATGACCAGGTGGCTATATTGTAAAACCTTGTTGTTAGGTTGATAATCAACAAAGTTTATTCCATGTTGGACTATTTTGTCTTGCTTCAAATACGTTCCCTCTATCCAACAGAACCTATACCACAAATTTAAGTGTTTTAAAATTTGACAGATATGAAGTTACCTAGATATACATATTTATTTAAATATATATGTGCATGTACATGTATATGTATAATTTACCTATGGGGAACAACATCCCATCACTTTCTTTAGGGTCATATCCTCCCCATTACCTTATTTTCAATTTCAATTCTTTTTTGAACTTCTTTATTATAAGTCTCCAAAACTCTCGCATACTTAGTCTGCAATTCAAGCATTATCTTTTCTTCCTTTTCTACAGTAGCCAAAATAAATTGAGATGTTCCAACACCCATGTGAGCTACCTGCACACGAGAGGTATCTACTACTCTTCTTACAATGATATTTCCCAGTAAACCAGAGTCATCTAGTTGTGATGAAACAACCCTTGATCCCTTCCTTAATGACCATATAACCAAAGTGGCCTAGTCCTCACTGAAAGAAGTACTTGTGAATT
Organism: Cupressus sempervirens; assembly: GCA_028749045.1. NCBI lineage: Eukaryota > Viridiplantae > Streptophyta > Pinopsida > Cupressales > Cupressaceae > Cupressus > Cupressus sempervirens. The sequence continues at coordinate 20,963,104 of CM053785.1, read as the reverse complement.
ATTTCTTACTTTGGTCTTGTAAGTCCAATTTATTTGAAATAGAATTAAAAATTAGAGCATCTGCTATATCCCAATTGGGTAATAACAAAATATTTGATGCTTTTACCATCTGCCTTCCCTCTTTAGGAGTTATACTTTGGAATTCTTGCCTCATCTTCTCTTTTACCTAATTTTGTAAGGCTGCCTCTTCTAGCTCGGGATGCTCTACTCTTAACTTATTACATCTTTCTTCAAACTTTCCTATGTTAGTTCTCCATGCAAGCTAGTGGAAAGCTCTGGACTGAACAAAACTATCATCTAACAAAAATTGTTGACTAGCTTGTTCTATTATAAGGTCTAATTCCCTTCCTTTAAAAATCTGTTATTGTCAACTCTAAGCTTGGAATAGGAGGCTCTTGGGGGTTTCCTTCATCTATTTCTACTTGGGCAATGAAAACTCCTCCTTGTGACCCTAGTTGTTCAATTTTCTCTCCAGTAAGTTGTTCCTCTTCAATCCTCAAAGGGGATTGTGAAGGTGGATATTCCTCAATATGAGGACCTTTTTTTCATTATTCTTTGCCTCTTGGGAGAAGCTTCATCAGGTCTCTCTTCCTAGATAGCATTAATGGATCCAATTATTTGTTTTCCTTTGTCCATAGTGGTCTTCTTATTTTTAATGATAGTGCACCTTGGTCATTTCTAGAAAATAACTAATAATTTTTTTCTTTTTCTCATTCATAGTTTCCATTTTTTTAGGGAAAGTAATCATGAGCTTATTTATTCTATCTACCTCTATGATGGCATTACCCAAAGGACTATAGTTTTCATTAAAAAAAAAGAATAAAATCCAAAACTCTTGAGAATACTCTCCATTTTTCTTTCTTGGTTTCCTATTCTTGCAAGGAGAACTCATTTCTTATTATATCTTCAGGAAAATATGATTCATAATCAATCTTGCCAAGCTTGACCCTGTGCCTAAAGACCAAGTTATAGAATCCCTCAGTATCACAAAAATGGGGATGAGAAACAACCATCTTGTACTAATCTAATATTTTATGCAGAGAAAGCCAACCCCCATTTGTGATCAGAAATTGTTGGGCTACAGTGCAAGTGAGGAATATTGACCCTCTCTACCTTTTCAAAAAATAGGTTTCCTCCTAGTTGCCACAAAAATTTAGCTACTCCTACCTTTAAAGGCACTTGGTAAGGTAACACATGAGGAGTACCTCTGAAACCATAAATCCTAAAGATAGTTGAGACTAAATATGGGATGATGTCTCCCCAATTATGTGAAACTTTCAAACCAATAGGATTTTCTAGGGGCCTAATAAGACTTGGCAATGCCTTGGGTACTCTGGGATTATCACTTAATAATAGGAACCTCACCTTTGAAGCAAAGAACCTATCAAACTTGACAAAACTAGCCTTTTCTGCTTCCCAAGTCATATCTGCACTCCATAACTAGACTAGTAGTGGTTCCCCATCCTATTCTCTATTCAATTTCATTTGATTACCAAAATATGTTGCTCCTTTGAACAAAAACATATACATTAACAAGGAATAGTGACCAAAAAAATTCTCCAACTTGCCCTTTGTAATCCCAACCAGGCCATTGTGAATTTTTTTGGCTAAATTGGAGGCAAAATAAAAAATAATGTCCACACCAAAAGAGGAAATCTAAGTGATCATGTACATAAAACCTATGGGTATAAAATCCTCTTCATCTTCCCCAAAAACTCTACATAGAGTCTTCTATGCCTCCACAACACTGGTATTGAAATACACCCTTTTGAAGGGTTCCCTAGAGGGTGCTATAATTGCTAACAAATTTCCAATTTTTCCTATATGTGCCCTCAGTGCACCATACCTAATTGCATCCTTCTTTGACACATATTCTTTCTCTAATTCTTTCAGGTCAATGGGCACATGATAGTCTATCAGAGGCCCTAAACCAAATACTTGTTGAATTTCCTCTAGGCTGATTGTGATCAAGATTTCACCATCAATTCTTATCACCACTCTAATTGCTTGGTCATAATTTTTTGCAATAGCTTCTAAGAAAGACCCGTTTGAGAAATTTTGGCATCTCGAACCCAGTTCCCTTTATCATATAACCCATCTGTGATTTTGAGCCTAGGGTTTAATGAGGTTAACTTTTTAACTTGCATAGTTTTAGTGGTAGATTTAGGGAGCAATTCAAGTAGGTCATCATGAATATTTCTAGCCAAATAATCCTCCTACCCAGAGAACACCTTCTTTGGAGGAATATTGGATAAAGTTTGTAGAAACTAAAATTGCTTACAAAGATTATAGTATATGGGACTTACTTGATTTCCTTGGTTGCTCTATAATCCTGCAATGTCTCACGAACAAAGGGGAAACTGCTTCACATTCTGATCAAGCTCAACACAAATTCTACTAATTTATTTTGTTCAAAAATCTTGAAATCTTGTTCACATGAGATGAAAATGGTGAGATCTTTTGCAATATACTCTCTTTTTTTTTTCTCACACATGAAGCTTTCAATCCTCATAAATGAACTGTAAGGGAAATAGAGTGGCACCACCTTCTATGTTTAAATTTAGACCATTGATCTCAGAAAATCCTATGATTTACGAGTGAAAATAGGGATGACTCATTTTCCACTTGACATGTTGGTAGTCAAAACAATGTAAATTCTCCACCTGTACCTTTTCTTCACTACTAGTGATTCCAACTAGACCACTAATCCTTGAGGACATGTGTCACTTAATTGCTATCTCACTATACATAAAGAGTGAGTACATTGCCCATGTGATATGGTGACAACCATTGATTTCATCTTGATTGAATGGAGGACATTTGATTCACTACTTAATACAAATGTGGTGGGCCCCCTATCCATTTTCTTGACTCGTTATGTTGTTATCCTTAATATTTGAGCAACTCTCCATAGTGATGAAGCAATAGCTATAGATCTAAATTTAATTTGAAGGTAAGGAAAATTGCATTAGAGTGATATAAACTATGGTGGGTCCCATAATCAACATGTTGCATTGGGTAAATAGTGCACAACTTCTCATAGTGACTTGGAGATGATCGTTGATCTGATCTTGATTCAACGATCACAATCCTATTGGAAATATTTAGGATAAGGTAGGTTACTGAGAGGGGAGGGGTGAATCAGTAACTTATAGAACTTTTATCTTATTTAGCATTTTGACCATTCACCATTCATTCATATAAACTACTACATAACTGAAGGAACAAACATTCATTGCACATGTACACAAAGATTTGGTGACCCAGAAACCTTCCAAATAGAAAGTAAAACTGGGGTGGGAATGATGCCCACAAAACTTCAATACTACAGTATAAAGTTGGTCGGTTAAGGCTTACAATGATCACTTCTGGTGATCTGCCCTGTTAGGAGCAAGTAGGACTACTAGATCCACCTTGTTAGAGGATTTACGAACATACAATGAAGTATGCACTCTATTATTAGATTTACAAAAAGACTTTTAGGTCCACCCTATTAAAGGATTTATGAACTGATTCACCTATTAGGATGAAGCAGTGGATCTACTTACAACTATTTACTAATAAGATCCTTTTTGCATTGATCACTTGATGTGATACATATACCTTTCTTGCTCCTATGTTGACCTTGTTGTGTTCCTTTTTTATTCTGCTGCTAGTTTTTAATATCCTCTGTACATGCGAACATCAATCTTTTCTTTTATACACAGCATGCCTTGATAAAAATTATATCATACATTACATATATACCATTCCAATATTTACAACTACAAGGTCGGCCAAAACATAAGTGAACAAAATATTACTGAGTCGGCCAGATAGTAGAAAACTTGGGTTCCTCAAGCTGAGTCGGTGACCTTCTAATACTAGGCATCTACTACATTACTCGACATCATCATGCACTCGGTAGAAGTAGAGGCTTGTTTCATACTAGCCACACAATACTGCTGTGAACTCGATAACCATTGGTGACTCAATAGATATAGTGTCACTCGGTAGAAGCTAACTTCTTCATTTGCCTTGCTGTGCTCGGTGAACATTGAGTCCTTTATTTAGCTTCTTTTGCTTGGTGAACACTGAGTTCTTCATTTACCTTGCTTTTCTCGGTGAACACTGAGTTCTTCATTTACCTTGCTTTTCTTGGTGAACACTGAGTTCTTCATTTACCTTGCTTTTCTCGGTGAACACTAAGTTCTTCATTTACCTTGCTTTTCTCAGTGAACACTGAGTTCTTCATTTACCTTGCTTTGCTTAGTGAACACTGCTGAACTGCCCATTCACTCGGTATCCTCTGGAATGCTTGGTGAGAACTGTTTACCTGCTAAACTTTATAAGGTAACCACTGAATGCTTGGTATACACTGTAGACTAAGTGATGAGCTCAGTAAGCATTCAAAACCGAATAAGTGTTTGCACTAATGAAAAACATATCATAATTCCAACAATCTCCCCCTTTGGCATTAGTGAAAAAAAACACTTATGAGCCAAAGCTTATGTGCAAAATTTGATGTACTAATTTACATTTATCTCCCCCATACAATATGCACATAGTATTTACAAGTATCTCTATCTTTACACAAGACTTACTTTACATACATATATCTCTTTTTTCTTCTTTGGTACTCTATCTCCCCCTTTTTGACAATAATGCCAAAGTAAACAATATGTATTTACACAGAAACACCAAAATGAGAGATAAACTCAGAATGTACCTTGAGAATAAGAGCCAAAGTCTTATCCCAATTTTCTTGCAAAATTTTGTAGGTGAAGAGTGCTATCTGAACTTCAGCTGAAAGTTCAATCACATGATCTGCAACTAAAAAGTTGTCATCATGGATCAATGTTTTGGAGTATGTAATGTGTTTCTACATTGTATCCATGATAGGAAGAATCATATTTTGAATGTCAATCAATGTAGATCTGATCCTTGCTTCCTCTCTCAACAATTCTGCCTACTTTTCTGACAAAAATCTGATTTTGAGATGATGGGATGAACTTGAATTGGGGTCAAGTTGCAGCATTTGGGCACTGACCTTCATATCCTCATCAATTTTATTCTATTTTTCTTTGATCTCCTTGGTGTACTCAGTAACATCACAAAGTTTGGCAAAAAGTGAAGTTACATTATTAAAAGAATTTTCAAGATTGACCAAAATTGTGGACAATTCTACTTGTTTTATTGCAATGTGCTCAAGCACCTTATTATCAAATTTTCATTCAGCCTTTTCAATCAATTTTTCTTGGCCAGAGGTGTCCTCATTGAATTTATTTACAGCCTCTTCTAACTGAATCAGAACGTGTTGAGTAGAATTTACTTCAACACCTATAGCTTTTGTAATTATATTCCTAGCATTCTCAATTATTCTATACTCCTTATCCCTTTCAGACCTTAACTGCTTCTATGTAGCTTTCATCTCTATTAGATGACTAGCATACCTCATTTCTTCAATGGTAGCATTTTCGTAGTCAATTATTGGAATCACTATATCTGTGTCTAAGTCAATATCCTTAGGAATTTCTTTTCCAATGAGTAGAAGCCTTAATGGTTGCTTTTTTTTGGCTTCTATGATGACTGGTTTAACCTTGGGAATAGACACAATAGTGGAGATGGAAGGACTAACAGTGAAAACTGGGATACTTGAGGATTGAGTGCCAATAGGAGTATTTACCAGATAAAAAATTGGAACACTTTCCAAAAATGATGATACACTCAGTAATGCAGTATTTGATCTAACTAGATTTGAAGTAGATGTAGATAATGTGGACAAAATTGTAGAACAAGCTAGAATATTTATAATGGGAGGACTAACTAGTGCAAAAATTGGTGCTAATGTAGCTAACAAAATTGTGGAACTTACTGCTATACTGACTGAAGATGATGGAGCTGAGGAGGCTAGCTCAGTAGCTGAAGTAGAGGGCTGTAGCTCGGTAGATGAAGTGGTAGACACTTCCATTGATGATACCTGGAGCTGTGATGAGGCAGGTGTAGATGATAAATCTGATGTGGATGTTATCAAACTTGCTGAATTTGACTCCAACCTTGATGATGTGATAGTTTTAGGTGGAGAGTGAGGAAGGGATGTAATGAATACTGCTACAATTTTTACTAGATCATCTTCCTCCTTATCTTCCTCTTCATCTTCTTCCTCCTTATCTTCTCCCATTAATGCATGTAGCTCACCTGGTGAAACTGTGATAGCTGGAGTGCCATCAATATCCTCACTATCACTACTATCATCATCCTTGATTTCCACTAGGTCTTCACTAGGCTTATGCAGATGATAGATGTTTTTCCATATGTTTGTAGCATAATTTACAACATGCTCAATGTCTTTGATCAAAATTAAACATGTGTGAAATCTGATCATCATTTTGCCTTCATGGTTTTTAATTGCAGTTTTTACTTCTGCTCAAGTGAGACTTGGTTGAAGATTCTTTAGGGATTGCTCATATATGTCTTTTACCATTTGGGTTGCTAACTCCCATCTTGGTTGCAATCTGTCCAATAGTTCCTTTGAGATTTGGGAGGCAAGCTGGTTCGAAGAGTATTTCCATTTATCCATCTTACTTAGTAACAGTTTCTCTATCTGCATTTTCTCAACATCTGTTCTAGTTTCAAATTTCAATGCTTTGAAATTTGTGATGCCAACTCCTTCTTCCAACTATTTGAGCCTTTCCTCAAATGTAGGTGCAGACCTAACCAATATAGGTTCCTACTTACCTTTTCTAGTCCTTCTGGTAAATACTACAGTAGGCTTCTTTTTAGGTTTGGTAATTATTACCTTACCTTTCTTCTTCGGAGGTTCTTCTTCAGTTTCTTGTTCTTCTTTTCCTTCTTCTCCTCCTTCTTCATCATCTTCTCCTTCATCCTCACCTTTTCCTTCTATTAGCATAAGAGGGCTAGATGCGGTTTTCAATTTTGCTATCTTCCTCTTGCCTTTGTTTATGGCCCATGGTAGCTTGATTTCAAGCTCAATTCTAGCCTTTGCTTCATCATAGGTTCCAAAAATTTGTTGCCTTGGGTCTACTGACTCATTTACCAATGCTTCAATGATGTTTATGGCTTCATCAATATTTACCTCATATGGAAGAGGCTTTACCCATGCAACTCGAGGTCTGACTACCTGGATGTACACCTTATCATAGTCAACCATGAAGCATACATGATCTTTGTAATCTTCAACTAAATTTGGTGGAATTCAAAACCTGTTATTCATTCTCTCCTTGAAATCTTCAAAGTTATTTTCCATGATGCTATCAAAGTTTTCACCCATCTCTGCCACAAACTCATTTATTTGATACAAAATTGGAATGTCTTTTGTCCATATGATAGTTCCTTTAGATGGAAAGAATTTTTGAATGTAGAAGAATAAATAGATCAACAGAGAACCGAATTTACAAGGGTTATTCTTGGAAGTTCTTATACTATCCATATTTTTATTCAATTGTTTTAGCAATACTTCAGACAGATCAAGTTCAAGGTTTTCCTTTACAACCTTGAGGGCCAAATCCACAGCTTCACAAGGTACACTATTCAATCTACTGGAACTATATAATTTATATGCAATTACATGTATGCCAAATATTAGTTCGACATCAGATACAGTGTTGACCTTTAAACCTCTATCATCCCATTCGATTAGGGTTTTCCTTTGTAACTCCTCCCAACTTTGGGTTTTGGTGGTTTTGGCTTTGCTGAGCATAGGGAGACCCATGATTTTGTGAATCATTTTCTTAGTGATTAGCACTGGCTGTTCTAACCATAATTGTCCATTATGCATCCTACTCAAGATATACCTAATCTATTTAGTTTGGAAGTTTCTAGGCATATGCGAGATATGAGTCAATCCTTTGGTTTCAAGATGCTTGAATTCAGGTTTCAGCGAGCCATCTACACTCATTTCACCTAGGGCACTGTCCATTTCTAGGTTTTTGATTTCTTGAATAGAACATTTGAAATGAGTATGAATATCATTGATAAGAATTACCTTAGGGGGTATTTGTGATTGAGCTCTAGTTGGGTCGAGTGATTCTGCAACTGACGAAACAATCTTGAAATTGGGCACTTTCCATTCTGTACCCTTTACTAACATCTTTGAACCTCTTTTCACCTTGCTACTGCTAGTGCTTGTGGATGCCATAGCTGCTTGGTAAATATAAGAAAATCTTGAACAAATTCTCTGCTTGAAATTTGCTTGGAATCACTTGGGATTTGCTCTAGATTCATCGAAAATCTTTTAGCTCTGAGTATTCTTAAGTCGTGATGAAAAATGAAATTGAATTCTTCCCTTTTGATGAAAATGTTGTCATTAATGCTCAGTATGAAGGTAGATGAAATAAAATAGTGCTTTCCATTGTGTCATCACTCTACTCAGTAAAAGCTTTGTAACTCGGTGATCAAACAAAATCTTCAATACTCTCGACCTAGCTCAATAAGTTCTTTAACCAACCTTTCTCGGTAAATGCAACATGGTGAATGATAACTTTTCTTTGGTCCTTGAACCTGAAATACTGATTTGATCATTTGCACTCTTTCACTCTAGAACTGCTTGAGATATGGCTTGATGATGCAGTTCTTGATTCTTCTTAGATCTAATTGGAAATGGTGGATTCACCCATTTCTTGAGTGACATAACCATCATTTGAATTATCTTGCTCGATAGATTTAGGAATCCATTGTTGTCTTATCTCTTCCAAATGTTATCAGCTTTAGCTTTCTTTTCATCTTCAATTCTTTCAGTGTTCATGCAATTCTTGGCTATATGACCAAGTTTTGTACATGTATAACATCTTACTATTGTGTCTCTTTTCCTCAAGTGATGCCTTGAACAGTCTTTGCCAACATGTCCATATTCTCCACAATAATGACATCTACACCAAGTATTGTAGTCCCATCCAAAGATTGCTTTGACAAGTTGTTCAGCTAGATTGAATGATTTGGATTTGCATTTAGATGCCTTGTGACCTTGTTTCTTGTATTTGTGACATTTGCCTTCAAATTTGGTTTTTCTTTTCATTCATTAGCTTTGTGACCATGCTGATTACATTTGAAGAATTTTCCATTAAATTTTCCTTTTCCATTACTCCAACATTTGTTTGATGTATGACCTATCTTGCCACAGTGATTGCAAGTGGGTCTTTGATTCCCTTAGGCACCTTGTTTGGAGGATTCACCTTCTTCCTTGTATCCAAGACCGGCTTTACCTTTTTCTTTATGAAGATTCTTCTCATGTTGTTGATTCAATTCGTTCATGTCTTTTTGAGATTTCATCATTCTTTCATTGACTTGCCTTTCAGTGATCAAGTCATTTTCCAAACTTTCATTGATTTGTCTCTCAGATCTCAGATCACTTTGTAAGCTTGCATTGATTTATCTTTCAGTGATTAAATCATTTCTCAAACTTTCATTCTTAGATCTTAGATTCAAAATTTCTTCATTTGCATTAGATAGTTGACCTACAAGATCTTCATGCTGAAGGGATTGATTATTTCTTACCTCTAGGTCTTCATTTGCCTTGTTTCTCTGTTCCAAAGCTTCACATAGCCTAATGGATTGGATTTCTTATTCTCTTTTAAGCTTCCTTACTTTTTCCTATAGAGAACCATTCTTAGCTAGGAGTTCCTTGATTGCTTCATTAGCTTCATTTGAACTACTTGATGGTAAAAGGTCTTCAATATTTTCTTCAACATACTAATGATTATTCATTTTTCTTGCAAGTTCCTTCCTTCTTTTTAGAGATTGAGAAAGATGTTCCTTTTCTTCTTTAAGTTGAGCCATGTCCATTTCTAGATCTAGCTTTTCATTTTCAATAGATTTGTCAAGTCTGAATATCTCCATTGTCCTTGATCTTTTCTCAAGTTGTCAAACTTTATCCTGAGAACCACAAAGCTCTAATACTAATTGTTGGAAATATTCAGGATAAGGTAGGTTGCTGAGAGGGGAGGGGTGAATCAGTAACTTATAGAACTTTTATCTTATTCAATATTTTGACCATTCACCATTCATTCATCTAAACTACTAAATAACTAAAGGAACAAACATTCATTGCACATGTACACAGAGATTTGGTGACCCAGAAACCTTCCAAATAGAAAGTAAAATTGGGGTGGGGATGATGCTCACAAAACTTCAATACTGCAATATAAAGTTGGCTGGTTAAGGCTTACAATAATCACTTCTGGTGATCTGCTCTATTAGGAGCAAGTAGGATTGCTAGATCCGCCTTGTTAGAGTATTTACAAACATACAGTGAAGTATGCACTCTGTTAGGAGATTTGCAAAAAGACTATTAGGTCCACCTTGTTAAAGGATTTATGAACTGATTCACCTGTTAGGATGAAGCAGTGGATCCGCTTACAACTATTTGCTGCTTAGATCCTTTTTGCATTGATCACCTGATGTGATAGATATACCTTTTCTGCTCCTATGTTGACCTTGCTATGTTCCTTTTTTATTCTACTGCTAGTTTTTAATATCCTCTATACATGCGAAAATCAATCTTTTCTTTTATACACATCATGCCTTGATAAAAATGATATCATACATTGCATATATACCATTCCAATATTTACAACTACAAGGTCAGCCAAAACATAAGTGAACAAAATATTACTGAGTCGGCCAGATAGTAGAAAACTTGGGTTCCTCAAGCTAACTCGGTGACCTTTTGATACTAGGCATCTACTACATTACTCGGCATCATCATGCACTTGGTAGAAGTAGAGGCTTAGTTCATAGTAGCCACACAATACTGCTTGAAACTCAGTAACCATTGGTGATTCTGTAGATATAGTGTCACTCGGTAGAAGCTAACTTCATCATTTACCCTACTGTGCTCAGTGAACACTGAGTCCTTTATTTACCTTCCTTTTCTTGGTTAACACCGAGTTCTTCATTTACCTTTCTTTTCTCGGTGAACACTGAGTTCTTTATTTACCTTGCTTTGCTCGACGAACACTGATTGCTTCATTTACCTTGCTTTGCTCGGTGAACACTGAGTTCTTCATTTACCTTGCTTTTCTCGGTGAACACTAAGTTTTTCATTTACCTTGTTTTTCTCAGTGAACACTGAGTTCTTCATTTACCTTTCTTTTCTTGGTGAACACTGCTAAATTGCCCATTCACTTGGTATCCTTTGGAATGCTTGGTGAGAACTATTTACCTGCTGAACTTTATAAGGTAACCACTGAATGCTTGGTATACACTGTAGACTAAGTGATGAGCTCAGTAAGCATTTAGAACCAAATAAGTGTTTGCACTAATGAAAAATATATCATAATTCCAACAAATCCTTCATCTAACTTCTAACTTGGGTGTGGGTCCATGTCACTAATGATGTGGGAATGTCTTGTCAAGTTGGCATGTAACTTAATATTCTAATCCTAGCTATAACACCATGTGATTTGGGTCCCACCACATATACATTTTAATTTGTTCCCTGTTATTGTGCCTCTTGACTAATCTCTAATGATTTTCTTGAGTGCATGTTAGCCATTTTAGTCCCCTTCCTAAAATTCCAATGTTGCAAGCCTCATGAAGCACTTAGGGTGATGGCCATGTCTTATGTTCTTTGAATTATTCAAATTACCATGCAAGTATATTAGGGATATGTAAAAAATTGATTCTTTCTTTTTATCCCTAAGTATTTTAAATTATTTGCATCATATGAAGCATTTCAAGTTGTGACAACGCAATTCCCCTTCATTTCCCTATTGCTCCATTTTAAGACTTAACTGCCAGATGGGTTGCAAAAGTGCAAAATAGTCAAATTCACTATTAGTATGACTTTTCTTCTATTTGGGCTAGCACTCAATCTTGGGTCGCAAAGGAGTGAATATCACCAATCACATCATCACATGAAATATCAAGCTTAAGTGGTTTTAACTTGTGAAGTTGTGATGGGAAGCAAGTAGTCATGTTTTAATGGTTTTTGCACCTTCACATATAGTTGAAGTTAACCCAAGATCAAGGTGGTGAGGTTACAAAAATGCACTGTTCATACCATCACACATGGTTCAGAGCTACCCCTAGTTTAGGCGAAAAAGTGATGAAGGCCTATTGTCACATATTCACGAGTTAATTCTAAGGTAAAGAATTAAGATTGTGAGGCTAAGAACAAATGAAGAAAGGTCAAAGTCAGATGGTTGTCACTTCATCACAAGGAGTTATGATTGAACTAGGTTTAAGGTTGTAAAGTTGTGCAAGCCCATTGTTTGCATCATCATAGGGTTATTTGTTGAGTTAATGGTTGAGGTTGTGAAGGTGTGATGGTAGTCAGTTTAATAGTTATCATCATTTTATAGTGGTTAGTGGAAATGAACAACAAGAAATCACAATGAAGTGATTAGAAGTTGAAAGTGATCATCATAGTATCACACAGTTAAGTAATGAATAGAGATTTTGGGTTGCAAAGGTGTGAAAAGCTAATGCAAATAGTGAATTAAGGGTAGTCACAGTGTTATAAGGAGTTAATGTTAGCATGAGGTTTGGGATGTAAAGCCAAGAGGTGATTTAAATGCTTAAGTCACTAAGTTGGGATATAAAATTGGAACAATTGAGTTAGTGGTTGGTGCAACATCATAGGGTTTGATCTATAGTTACAATTTTTAGTTATGTGGCCATGAAATAATGATGGTAGTCATCTAAAGAAATGTTCACAATATCATGTGGTTTCATACAGGCTTGTGTTTGGTGTTTATGAGGATGCGAGAAGGTCAGTTTCTGATGTTCACAAGGTCATGATAGTTAGCAAGCTAAAGTGATTTCAAGTTGCAAAGTAGTGATAAGGCATGAAATAAAGGCAACATAGTTTCACATGGACAAATAGTTAATGAAGGAAATAAGTTGTGAAGATAGAAACAAATTTAGGTATAGGGTCAACATAATAGTTAGAAACTCGATGATCAGGTAGAATGTCTAAAGAATATTGGGCCACATGGCAAGTTTGATAATCAAATCTGTGCTTTTTCTTTTAGAGGGTTCCATTTTTTAGAGATATTTGGTATCAAATCTAGGGGGGTCATTGATTTTTTAGTCACTTTGAGCCCAAATAGACCATTGAGCTCAAAGTTCCCAATAACCCCTATTTTCATATTAAATTTGTCCTATTTGGACACAGTTGGAATTTGAGGCAAAATAATATTGCTTCTAGATTGGGAATGTTTCTTGAGGTGCCAATTTTATGAATTTTTGGCATGTTTCCCAAGGTATTTTTGAATTTTGCATGTAAATTGAGATTTTAAAGAGAACCAATTTTCACAATCCATTATATTGTACTGGTATGTTTCTGGATTCGATTGTGTTAAGATTTTTACCATCAACGTTTCGAATCACACTACGTGATCCATCATCAGGATGAAGAGCAAGAGATGCAAAAAACAATATATTGCAGATAATGGATGACCCAAAAAGATAAAGGGAATAGGCAAGAAGGAAAGCACACACCCCGAGGTTGAAGAATGAATTTTTTTTTTTTCATTCTTCAACCTCGGGGTGTGTACTTTCCTTCTTGCCTATTCCCTTTATCTTTTTGGGTCATCCATTATCTGCAATATATTGTTTTTTGCATCTCTTGCTCTTCATCCTGATGATGGATCACGTAGTGTGATTTGAAACATTGATGGTAAAAATCTTAACACAATCGAATCTAGAAACATACTAGTACAAATTGAGATTTGTTCAAAAATTGAAAATTTTGGCACATTTCCTGAGGCAGTGCTATTCTGAATTTTTTACATAAATCGAGTTTTTTTTTTTTTTTAAATGATTTTGCATGCTTCCTAAGGAAATTTCTAATACTGGTTGACATGCTTTCTAAGACATTTGGCATAGATTTTGAGGTAGTGATTTTTTTGTTTTTCCAATGCTTTTTTGACATACATGTGGTTTTTTGGCCATAACTTGCTCATCCAAACTCCATTTTTCAATATAAAAAAGTGCTCGAAAGTTGATTCTGAGCCTGTCATGATGGTGTAGTTTATTTGGATTTTTTATGCTATTTGCTGGCCTATTTTGGCTATCAAATTTAGAACTTCTAGTTTTCACTTCAAGAAACATATTTTGAGACATTTTATTTTCTAGATTCTACTCTAGGCACGTCCCATTCAATTTTTTTCTTTTCTGCATTCTGATGGATATCTTGGTTTCTTCAAGTCCAAGAATTGATTTTGTTGTTTTAAATAATTTTTCATGGGTTATACTATCTATTTTATCAACCTTATGTCTATTTAGATATTTTTTGACATCCTTTTGTAGTACTTTTACAAATGCACTGAGATAAAGTGCCACTCTATTGCATTCTAGAATCTTGCACATGTTTGTGTTTTTTGTACTTATAATATATTATAAAGTTCCTTGGGGTATTTCGTGTTGGCCATATTCACCATCTTTTTTTGTCACATGACTCTTCCTTCGATGGCATTAACCTCATGACGTGTTGATGACACATGTCATTATAGGTGTTTGTATTTCTTTTGCACTCTTGATGTTCCTAGTTTTTCTTTTTGTAGGAGATACTACATTTAGTTTTAGTGTTCATGTCTTACCTCTCAGCATTAGAAGGGGGTTATGTTAGTTTTATTTATTTCTTGATTCGATGGAGTGAGCTATGTATTTAGTATTGATCCTATGTAATGGGTGATCGTAGTGGCTAGATACCTATGCATTTTGGTGAGATGGATCATTTACCTTATAAACATTCTTTGATTCCTATTTTTGGAGGCCATGAAGACACCTTCCATATTTGATTGATCAACTCTTTAGACTTAGTCTTCTCTACTTTTTCATGTTTTATATAGTGGAGGCTATTCAGATAGTCTTCTCTACTTGTTCATATTCTATATAGTGGAGGTTATTCAGATCAATAGTTTTGCAGTGTTTATAGCTTCATGTGTTCAAATACTTTAGAATAATAGAGGGGGGGGGGTAAATTACTTATCCAAGGTCTAGATGTATAAATAAAACCTTTCACAACTTAGTGAACCCATAAAACATTCATACCCATGCATACATCCATTAGGTAATTACTAAAACTTGTATGTTACTATCAAATCAACTTGTAGAAAAGTAAAGCATGAAACACAACACATTCATCATCACACTTTACACAAGGATTTACATGGAAACCCAATTTGGGAAAAACCACTAGTAACTTGGTACTCCTTTTCACTCTTTTGAAATGATGCCCTATCAAAGGCCAACCCTGTTAAAGGTTACAATACACACTATTAAATGTGACCTTGTTAAGGGATTTCAATCACCCTACTAGAAGTGAGCCTTATTAGAGGATTTTAGGCCATTCACTTGGAATGCCACCCAATTAAAATATTTTCAAATGACTATTAGGTTAACCTTAATCTAGAAGATTTACCCTAGACTGATACAATTTTTAGAGAGTAATAGCAGAGCTTTAATCTAATACAACTCACAACTTCTCTTGTAGATTATATATCTTTGTTTAGTCCCCAATTCTACTTTTCCTTCATACCTTTTAGCTCTAACAGCTTGTTCACCCTTCAAGCTTTCATCTCCTTAAGCCTTCTTCTTAACATTCCATTGTAGACTTCTCTCTTGGGTCACTTGATGATGCAAAACCCTTAATTCCTACTCCTCCTTAGGTTCTCGTACATGAAAACAACCACCTTTTCTTCATGACAAGACATTCCTATAAATAAAAAATTAGGATATTTTTTCACTCATTTTCCATCATCCAAATTAGTTTTTTCAATGGATTAGGTAGGATACAATGTATTTACCCCATATCTTGTTTTTTCTAGAAACTTCTCCTATAATCCACTAGAATTCACCTAAAAATGGTCTACATCAAATTCTGTGCCATCAGCTCATCAACCTTATCTTCCTCCTAGTTCACAAGTTTTAAGAAAACAAACTTGTCAGCATAGATTTGGTGAATCTTTGATCTTTAACATAATTCAACAGCTCGACATTACAAATCTTCTAATGCTCAGCAAATCTATGTTGCTTAACATCAACTATAAATTCATTCAGCATCAACTAAATTTTACTAATGCTCAGCATCAACTAAACTTTACTCAACATCAATTGTTTTTCTTAGCATCCACTAGATTTTTCTTTCACTCAAATCCAACTGACTTTCTACTTGACTTGCACTGACTTTTCTCGGCACCTACTATCCACTTGGTCAAGCTTTGTAGACAAACTTTGTTTAACTTGTTCTTCTAAACTTTCTAAGTGTAGCCAACATTTTGTAACCTTAAGTAGATCATCAATACATCATATAATCATTGTCTTAATTGATCCTTGTACTTGGTTATATAGTCATAACTCAAGCTTTCCTCTAGGTGTTGTTGTTACCTCTTATTGATCAAATCCTCTTCATTAATCAGCTAAGTGATAGTACTTGAATCTTATAAGCAGTTGTCTTACCAGAAAATAGTAGGTCTGACATTAGTGACAAAACAATGATTGAAACACATAGTCTTCTTCAATGATCTCCCTCTTAACAATCTCTTTAACATTAGCCTTTTCAATCAGATTCTGTTGGAATGTTGAAATGGGAAGAATGCTTCTGAGAGGGGGGGGGGGGGGGGGGTGAATCATAAGTATTACACTTTATCCATTAAAACTTTTAATTGAAAGTAAATTAAATGCATGTAAACATATGAAATAAACATGAAGTAAACACATGCATCAACAACACATAACACTAGATTTTGGTAACCCAGAAACCCTCCAAGAATAAGAAGGTAAAACTGGGGTGGTGATGATACCCACAAAATCATTGCAACAATAATTGTTTTGACCACTTCTGATGGTTTTCCATGTGAAAGGTCTACCCTATTAGAGGCTTTACATTGTATCAATAATGACCTAGTTAAAGGATTTACAAACACTTGTCATTAAGTGTCACCCTGTTAAAGGATTTACATCCTAGCTGTTAAGCTAACCTATCAACATAGGATTTCCTTTCTTATACAATTGCTAGAGAGTATTAGGTATAATAAACCTGATAGCTTACAATCCTTGATTGCTAAATTCAAGCACTTGATCTACTCTCTCTCTTCTTGATTCTTTGAGATCTGAGATCTCTTCGTATGCCTTTCTTTGTTTTGATCGACTGAATATCTAATTGTTGCTTTCTTCCTCTAAGTCTTTTCACTCTTCGCTCTGAATTTCACTATAGTTTCCCTATACACTTTTTTTTTTTTTCATATTCAAAATGAGATTTCATCTTCCTTATAAAGAATTTCAAAGACTTAAGGTTAGGTATGGATCCACAATCCATATTGAATGTTTATTTCCCACTCATTCCTTGCACTTTTATTATTCGTTGCATGCCTTCTCCATTTTTCTTATTGGCTGCATGCAGATTGCATATGAAGTACAAAAGATTTGATCTTATCACTTAGATCCTTTGAGATTCATCATATGTTGGCCATAAAATTTTTTTACATATGAGTTTGTTCCTTCTCAAACTCATATGTGCATTACTTTCTAATTCTTGATGCTCATCACATATAAGAAAACTGGCTCACTCAGCTCCTATAGTGATTCTATCTTGCTCAACATCATTTGTGACTCGACATCATCTGTGACTCAAAACCTATATATTACTTGAAACTTGTATAATGCTTGGCACCTAAAGTCAATCAGCACTTGATCTTCACTTGGCACCTAAAGATTGCTCAGAACCTAAAGATCAATCGGCACATGTTGTGGCTCAGCTTCAATGTAGAAAGTGGTTAAGTGTGTTGGCACTCAAATGTCAAAACCATTCCGAGACTAACAATCTCCCCTTTTGAAATGAGTGTCAAAAACACTTAACTAATAATTACTTATCTGACCTTATGAGTACATCATTCATTTTGTTCAGGGTATGCACAAAATCTCAAAAAACTTGTTCAAAATTTTTGCAAGGAACTCCCCCTAAGCTGATTGTGCCATCCATTCCTATAACCAAAATTTTGATATATCTGATACTCTTTAGTTGTGCCCTGTTTCTGTACTCTATACCTATGTTATACAATGTATCTCCCCCTTTGTTATATCTCCCCCTTTTTGACACAAATGTCAAAGGGTACTATGGGTTAAGACCATATTTTGCCAAAAATGTGCTATTTACCTCCATAATCATCTTGAGAGCTACATCCTAATTATGCAAAGCAATTTCCAATGACTTGTGCTAGATGGAAGTCTCTGTAGTAAGGTGAATAAGTCCATCTAAAGTAGAAAGATTAGGATCTTTCTTGAGAACAGTTTTAGCATAGGCCTGTTCTTTATGGAGTACTTCCAAATGTGGGGTAATAGAAGATTGGTGCTACATAAGTTTGGCCTTGATGGTGGCCTCTTCTGCTATCAACACAACTACTTCCTTCTAGGTGTGAAGTGTTTGGTTAAAGTGCTTCTCACTTTGAGCTAGATCTTTTGGTAGCTGCATGCTTGAAATCTTCATATTCCTCTCCAGGCTCATTATTCTTTGGCTTGTCTCTTGTGTGAAGTATGAAAAGTCACATAGCTTTTTGTACAATGAAAATATATTCTCAAGTACCTTTTTCACTTTGTCAATCATCTTTGCCAATTCAACCTGGGAACGTTCTATTTCACTAGATATTTTCTCATTTACTTTCCCTTGGAATTTCCTTTCAGACCATTCCATAAGTTTTACATTAGTTTTTTGGTCTTCATTTGTCACTTGGTCAACAATATCTGACAATTGTTCCATTATATGCTTTGTCTCATCTAGTGACTACAAGCTGAAGGCATCCATAAAGATATCCTTAATCTCATGTAATGTTTTCTTTTGTTTATACTCCTTCCTGAGTATCTCTCGCCTCTTTCTTCTATTCAATGCTTCCTACATCTCAATGATTTGATCAATGCTTATTATTTTTTGAGTCATAACTAGGTATGACTATCTCCTCATCTAATTCAGGGTCTCCATAGTGAAGTACCCTTGTAACTTTTGTAGTACTTGATCTTGGTGCTAACATTTGTAGTGGCATTGCATCATTACTTGGCTATTTTGGAGGAGTTCCTAAGGTAGGAAAATTTATCAATGTTTGTATTGCCTCTTTCTCTTTAGGGGTTTTCTATGCTTCCTTCTCCTACTGTCTACTACCTTGGTCAATTATAAAAATGTGAGGAGGTGCACCTTATGTTTGTGTTGTAGGATCAAATGCAACAGTCTATCTAGTTTGTTCTATTTCTTTGTCTCCTTTTTCTGTAGAGATGATGGAAGGTGGTACTTGTGGATTTACCTTATCTCTAATTGTGTCATCTACTACCTTTTGTAATTCATCCACACTGACCAATACTGGATTAGTACATAATTTTTCTTATTGTGTGGATTGGTCAAGGATCTTTTTGAGATCCTCTACAGTTAAAGGATTGATGTTCTGAGTAGAAGTGTCAAGAACATCATTTATAGTTATAGTGTCTACAGGTGTGATGGTTACATGAGGAGGGCTAGGAGGTGGCAATTATGTGTCTTGCACACTTTGGTCTTGTTGCTACTCCTGCTTAGCTGTTGTCGTTTCATCTTGTTTTTGTGTCTCCTCTTCATCTTTCTTTTCTTCTTCCTTCTTCTCTTCTTCTTCTTTTTCTGTAACCTTTTCTTCTACCTTCTCTTTTTCACTAGGCTCTGCCTTATCTTCTTGTTCAATGTTTTTTCCCTCAAGAGGATCTTCTTCTCCATCCTTGACAGTAGTCAAACCATATATCAACTTCCACATTTTTGTGGACTTACTGACAACATCTTCAGTCTTGTTTTGTAGCATGCTAAAGGCTCTATACTTTGGTGTGAACTTGCTACTATATTTCTTATTAGCCTTTTTTATTTGACCTCTTGTTAGGTTAGGCATCACTTGTGCTAGGGTAGATTCTCTTATCTCCTTTTCAATTTTCAAACAATAATGTCATTTGTTTTCAATTATCTCATATAATTCCCTAGGCATGGTATTATCTAGCTCTAGAGGTGTATACTTAAATTTAGCCATCATGGCATATACTGATTCCTCTATTTTATTTTTCTCTTCTTTACTTAGCTTGTTGAAATCAATATTTTTCAAATCAGTAAAATCTACATTCTTAATATTTTCACAAATTTTATGTATGGTTGATATCTTCTGACTCTGTTCTCTCCTCCTCATCAAAATTTGGTTGTGCTACATATTTTCTTCTTTTCCTCTGCACTTCACTAATCTATTCAATGGCCTTCTTCTTCTCTTTGATTTGTTCCTTGGAATTTTGTGAGGATTCCCTTGTGGTATCCCTTGTTACTGGTATCTGTGGGATGGCTTGGGTTGGCTTACCAACCTTCTTTGCTTTAGGTTAGGTTGGAGGCTATACTATTGCCTTTCTTTTCTTTGGCTCAGCTTGGGTTGGTGCTTCCTTGGCACCTTCCTCCTTATCTCTACCTAGGCCTTGAGTCAATTCCATTGGGCCTTGCCCTTGTTCATCCTCATCATCATCATCATCATCATCATCATCATCTTATTCTTCTTCTGCTATCACCTCAATTCCTTCACCAAATTTCTTCTTTATTTTCTTCACCAATTTATCTTTCTTCTTCATTACAAAGGTAGTATTTAACTCTATTTCAATTTTGGTTTTAACAACATCATATGTGCCAAAAGGCTTGGCAGACTTGTCTATTTCTTCTACAAGTAGTGCAGTGATTGTTGTTGATGCTTCATCCACATCTAGTTCATAACCAAATGGCCTTAGCCATCTCACCCTTGGAACTGTTGCTTGGATACAGGTGAAATCAATATCAACTAAGAAGCATATGTCATTGATATGTTTTTCCACTAAGGAAACTAGTATTCTTACCCTTTGCTTCATGGATTTCTTGAAATCCTCAAAATAGCCTGTCATATGGGCTTCAAAGTTGTCACCCATCTGATCAATGAACTCATTGATTTGTGTAATTGTAGTTTTTTTAGGATTCCAATTCACCTTTCCTATAGAAGGAAACTCTTCCATAATATAAAATAATATACACATAAGAACTGAACCAAATTTTCATTGAGCACCTTTTGATCTCCTTATTGCTCCTAGGTTTTCATTTATCTGTTGCAACAAAAGTTCTGAAAGATCATATGTGTGATCTATCTTTACTAGTTTGTAGGATACATCAATAGCTATGCAGGGCACACTATTTAATCTACTAGATTGTTAGAATTTTTTGGATATTATTCTCACAGCAAAGTTTAGAAGAGGATTAGTGATAGTATCAATAGTCATACCCCTCTTATTCCATTTTGCACCTGTATTCTTTTCAATGATCTCTTTGGAATCACTGCGTAGGGTCTTAGTTTGATCTATGGTTGGGAAACTCGTAACCCTATGCACTATCCTTTTTGTAATATTTACTAGACCTTTTTCAAGCCAAAAACATCCATCGTGAATTTTTCTTAAAACAATTTATATCCATTCAATTTTGAATCCTATAGGGTAAACTAGGGCATTGGTCAAACCCTTTCTCTCGACTATCTGGAATTTATCCTTCACAATCTTGTTCTCACACAGTTTTTCATAGGCTTGGAATATTTAAAGATCACCTATGGTGCCAATTTTGCATTTGTAACACTTCCTTACATCTTGCACCATGACTACTTTGGATGGGATAATGGATAATGTGCCAGCAGGGTTGCTTTTGTAGGTGACTTCTAGAATTGGCCTAAATTTGGGTTGTTTAACCTCATTACTAACTAGCTGAACCTCATGACCCTCTTTTTCCTTGGGGTTCTTAGAAGTAGAAGCCATTATACCAATCTAGGGTTTTAAAAGATTAAAACTTTAATAGTGCATAGCTCGGCACTTGATAAATACCTTTGATCGATGAAATTTATGCTGAATCACTATTAAAATTCATGCAAATGGCTTCGATGTAGTTCCTAGATCTCTTTTGCACTCTTCTCATCTTTTCTCTACATTGGAATGGTGAGAAATGATAAAAAATTGACCTTATACCTTTCAAAACATAGCATTAAATGCTTAGTGCATGTACAACTCTAAACTCGACACTTGAAGGTTTCAACATGACTCAGCTTCAATTGAAATTTCTCAACTCGGAATCAACCATCAACTCAGTTGCTATTAGCAACTCAACATGCATTGGAGCTTTACTCAACATCTGAGGATGACTAGGTAGTATTTGCAAGAACTTCAAATTTTGACTTGGCATCTTTGATTATGTTGATTTCTTCTTTGCAATACTTCTTTGTCTTGGGACTGATGTATGACATAACTTTGTATATCAGTCCCATACACCTATTCATGCTTAGTTTGATGAAGTGTGATCACTTGACCCATTGGGTGAAGTGATCCCTTCACTTGATGTGTTGCACTCATTTTTCTTCTTCCATGTCTTATTCATCTCTCTTTTGATGTGTTCAACACCTACCTTTGCCTTCCCTTTGTTGAACTCAAAACTTGGTGCCTTGGACCTTGTTGGGAAATTCCTACTGATATGACCCGTCTTTAAGCAACTAAAACTTGTGATTTGACTCAACCATCTGCTGTAGTTTCCTCAAAAATGTGTCCTTATGCAATTTGCAAGAATATGTCCATATTCCTGATAGTAATGATAGCTATACCTAGTGTTGTAATCCTAATAGTAGTGATTTCCATTGCCTTTTGTATTTTCTAGTTGATTTGATGTCCACATGGGCTTTGATCTGCATTCAAAGGCTCTATGTCCATACTTCTTGCAATTGTAGTAGTGACCTTCAAACCTTGGTGTCTTGATAGTCCTAGTTCTGCATTCATGTGCTTGATGTCCTTGCTTCTTGCACTTATGACAATAGCTTGCACTCTTAGGGTTATCATGTTGATGGGCATTATTGCTCCTACACACATTAGAAGTGTGTCTTTTCTTACCACAAAAATGATAGGTAGGTTTGGTGTTCTTACCTTTGTTGTTCCTTTCTTCTGTAGTCTTGGATGACTCTCCTTCTTTAGTGCTGGTATATCCTAATCCTTGAGTGTCATTGCTAGACCTTGGGGATTTTAGTAATTTGTCAAAGTACTTGATGACTTCATTAGGTTTGTTGAAGCTCTCTGAAATTTTATTTTCTCTTCTCAAATCATTCTACAATTATTCATTTTACATCTTTAGTGTAGAGATCTCAATGTCCTTCATATTCAGCTCATGATTTGCATTCATCAGCTGGCTTAAGGTTTCTAGCTGTATGTTTGAGATTCTTTCAAACTCAATTGTCTTTTCCTCCAATCTATTTGTAAGATTTCTCTTGTCATCTTCTATCATGGCTTTTTCTTCAATATCCCTTTTCTTTTGTTTAGTCACTTCACAAAGCATTATGGCTTGTGATTCTTATTCAATCTTCAAGGTTATGATTTCTTCTGCTTGAGATCTATTCATTTCCATCAATTTTGCTATTGCTGCATCAAACTCTTTAGTATCACCATTGGCAAACACTTTTGTGGTATCAATCTCCTTGTAGTTTATATCATTTTTAGCTATGGCTATATCCTTCCTTTTTTTAAAGAATTTTCATAATTCTTCTTTGGCTTTCTCCAATTTGTGTAGAGTGAGTTGAACATCAATCACTTGACTTCTCTATTATATTTCCAAGTTTTAAGACCTCCATCTTCTAACCTTTTTCTCCAAGTTGTTAGGCTTCTCCTTGTGAGAACCTAGGCTCTGATACCAATTGTTGGAATATTAAAATGGGAAGAATGCTTCTGATACCAATTGTTGGAATCCATTAAAAATTTTAACTAAAAGTAAATTGCATGCATGTAAACATATGAAATAAAAATGAAGTAAACACATGCATCAACAACATATAACAATAGATTTTTGTAACCTAAAAACCCTCTAGGAATAAGAAGGTAAAACTGCGGTGGGGATGATACTCACAAAATCACTGCAGCAATAATTGTTTTGACCACTTTTGATGGTCTGCCCTATGAAAGGCTTGCCTTGTTAAAGGCTTTACATTGTATCAATAGTGACCTGGTTAAAGGATTTACAAACACTTTTCATTAAGTGTCACCCTATTAAAGGATTTACAACTTAGCTGTTAAGCTAACCTATCAACATAGGATTTCCTTTCTAATACAATTTCTAGAGAGTATTAGGTATAATAAACCTAATAGCTTACAATCCTTGATTGCTGAATTTAGGCACTTGATTTACTATCTCTAATCTTGATTCTCTGAGATCTAATATCTGTTTGTATCCCTTGCTTTTTTCTAATCAACTGAATATCTAATTGTTGCTCTCTTCCTCTAAGTCTTTTCACTCTTCACTCTAAATTTCACTATAGTTTGCCCATACACTTCTTCTTTTTCGTCATATTCAAAATGAGATTTCATCTTCCTTATAAATAATTTTGAAGAATTAAGGTTAGGTATGGATCTATGATCCATATTTAATCTTTATTTCCTACTCATTCCTTGCACTTTTATTATTGGTTGCATGCCTTCTCCATTTTTCTTCTTGGCTACATGCAGATTGCATAGGAAGTATAAAAGATTTAATCTTATCACTTAGATCCTTTGAGGTTCATCATATGTAGGCCATAAAAATGGTTTACATCTAAGTTTGTGCTTTCTCAAACTCATATGTGCATTCTGTGTTACTCGACACTTTCTAATTCTTGATGCTCAACACATATAAGAAAACTAGTTCACTTGGCTCCTATAGTGATTCTATCCTACTCAACATCATTTGTGACTTGGCATGATCTATGACTCAACACCTATATATTACTCGGCACTTGTATCATGCTCAACACCTAAAGTCACTTGGCACTTGATCTTCACTCGGCACCTAAAGATTTCTCGGCACTTGAAGATCACTTGGCACTTGTTGGAATTATGACTTGGCACATGATGTGGCTTAGCTTGAATGTAGAAAGTGGTTAAGTGTGTTGGCACTCAAATGTCAAAACCAGTTTGAGACTAACAGATTCCAATTGTTGGAATAATCAAGACTAGCTAGGTTATTTAGAGGGGAGGGTTGAATCAGTAGCCTAAAAACTTTTGAACAAAATCAACACTTAATAACATAATCCAATTATTGTCAATAGATCTAATCTACTGCATGCATGAGAAACTGAAAGCACAAAACACTTTGAACACAATATTTGGTGACCCAAAAACCTTCCAAATAGAAAGTAAAACTGGGGTGGGGATGATACCCAAAAAACTTCAATACTGTATTATAAAGTTTGCATGTTAAGGCTTACAATGATCACTTCTAATGACCTACCCTATTAGGAGCAATTAGGACTGCTAGGTCCACCTTGTTAGAGGTTTTACAAACATACAATGAAGTATGCACTTGGTAAAGAGATTTAAGAAAAGACTATTAAGTCTACCCTGTTAAAGGATTTGAAGCTAATTCAACTGTTAGGATGAAATAGTAGATCTAACTTACAACTAAATTACTAAAGTATATATCACCTCTTTGTGATAGATGTAACTTGACTGCTCTTAATTTGACCTTGCTATACACTTTACTCTAATGTCAATTTACATTTGCATGTTGATCATCACATTTGCTTTCACTCTTCTCAAAACATTACTACTTCATGCTTGGGTATGATACACATTACATATATACCAACCCAATTCTCATAATTACAAGGTCTTCCAAAATACAAGATAACATCAATATTATTGAGTCAACCCAAATGTAGAAACTTGAGTTTCGAAAGCTGACTTAGTGAATTTTTGATACTCGACATCCACTACATTACTCAACATCATCATGAATTTGGTAGAAGTAGAGGCTCTATCCATACTAATCACTCAACATAGCTTCGAACTTGGTATACACTAGAGACTCGATAGATACAGTGTCACTCGGTAGAGACTAAATTCTATGTTTACCATGCCTACACTCGGTAAACACTACTTATCCCATCACTCAGTTAACACTTGCTTCATATCACAAGAACTAATGACTCTATAGACACTGAGAAGCTTGGTAACCACTGAACTACTTGGTCTAAACTACTGGTCTTCACATTGCCTACATTCACTTGGTGACCACTGGAATGCTCTGTATGAATTGTGAAACTTGGTAACCACTAAATTGCTTGAAAAACACTAGAGACTAAACAAAGAGCTTGGTAACCATACAAAATCTGAATAAGTGTTGTCACTAATAAAAAACATGACTTAACGTCAACAATCTCCCTGATGCAGAGCCACACCTTGGAAAGCTCAAGAGGAATACTCACTCAACTGAGTTACTTCAAGGGGCATGACATCAATCATTCGGGATCGAACTCGAACCAAACTCAAGATTGGATTAATCAAAATATATAAATCTCCATAGTTTATCTTCACCCACACACCAAGATCTTTAACTCGGAATGTCCTCAAAGAAAATATATTTGCACTTTTACAAGAGAGACCAAGATCGAATTGCTGCCAAACTCCATAGTCGATTATCTATATCCTTTCTAAGGCAAAAACTGAAACTTTCTCTATTACCCAAATTCGAATGCCTCTCTTACATAGCCAACCGGCTTATTTAAAATTGAATCTCCTTTTCTAATAAAAGGATGAGAAACATTTTTTCGTCTTCTATCCAAGAAAATGATAAGAATCTGAAACTGCCTACTACCTATTATTGGAATCTAACAATCATGCAGTAGGCCACATTTTAAATATTCACATTTTTTTCGTCTTCTATCCAAGAAAAGGATAAGAATCTGAAACTACCTACTACCTATTATTGGAATCTGACAATCATTATCTACGAATTAAAACTATTCTAATTTAAAAAAACCTATACCTGGTCCTAGGTGGCTATATCTGGAGAGCTCATCGAACTGCTACTCTAGGTATGCCACCACATGTAGGAAGTTTATTGAAAACATTAAATTTAAATATTGAAAACCTAAAACATTTCTTATTTTATTTCTCGCTCTGCTACTACAGCACTCCCCCTTTGGCATTAGTGAAAAAAACACTTATTTTCCAAGACTTATGTACAATGACATGCTAATTTTGATTTTTGATTTTTCTAAATTTGTCTTTGTAATTCTGTTGTATATACAATTGCACATATCTCCCCCATACAATGTACATAACATATTAGGCATAATATCATAGTGAGTGTATATAAAAATATCTTTCCTCCTTATATACATGTCTCTCTCCACAAATATCTCTTCTCCTTATATACATGTCTCTCCCCCTTTTTGACAATAATGCCAAAGATTTAACATCTACTTATATAGAGACACCAAAATGTAAGAGAAACTCAGAATGTACCTTAAGAATACGAGTTAAGGCCTTGTCCTAGTTTTCTTGCAAAATTTTGTAGGTTTGAAGTGCAACTTGGACTTCTGTAGAGAGTTCAATCATATGATCTGCAATTGAAAATTTATTGTCATGGATCAATGTTTTAGAATAAGAAATATGCTTATGCATTGTATCCATGATAGGAAGGATCATGGTCTGAATGTCTATAAGTGTAGACCAGATCCTTGCTTCCTCTCTTAATAACTCTACCTACATATCTGATAGGAATCTGATTCTCATGTGGTGTGCAAAGCTTGAATTGGGGTCAAGCTGCAACTTTTGAGCACTAGCTTTTAGATCCTCATCAACCTTATTCAATTTTCCCTTAATTTTCTTTGTATTCTTGGTAACATCACATAACTTAGAAAAAAGAGATGTTATATTTGTGTAGGAATTTTCAAGATTTTTAAAAATTGTAGAAAGGTCTACCTAATTAATAACTATTTGTTGAGCAATGTGCTCAAGCACTTTATTGTCAAACTTCTTCTTTGCTTTCTCCATCAACTTTTCCTAGCCACTAGAATCCTCATTGAATTTATTAACTACCTCTTCTAGTTATAACAAAAGTTGTTGAGAAGAATCAACATCAACACCTATAGCCTCTATCAAAATGTTCTTGGCACTCTCTATAATTCTAAATTCCCTGTCTCTCTTTTCTCTTAGTTGCTTCTGCTTGGCTTTCTATTCAAGTAACTAACTAACTAGTCTCATTTTCTCTACAATAGAATTATCAAAATCCAACTTGGCAATCTCAATCTCTTTATCCAAATCTATGTCTTCTTTAATTTTTTTTCCACTAATCAGAAGTTTTAGTGGTGTCTTTGGTTCAACTTCTGATACTAATGCTTTGGATTTGGAAATAGAAACTATAGTGGAAATAGTAGGGCTTGCAGTAAAAACTTGTATAGTGCCTACTAATGGAATGCTAATTGGAGCACTAAAAGAATCCAAAACTAATGTACTACAAAAACTTCCCAAAATTGATGTAATTACAAGTGTAATACTGATAGAAGTATTTACAATAGTAGCACTTACTAGAGCAAGAAAAACTAAAGTAGACAAAATTGACGAGTCCAAAACTATAGAATATGAAATTGCACTTACTAATGATGGTCCTAAATTAGGAGCTGAAGAAGAGGAAGTTTTTAGCTCAGTAGATGAAGTGGCAAACACTTCTATTAGAGATACCTGAAGTTGAGAGGGAGTGAAGAGTGATTGGATAGTTGATGTGTCTGCTATAGTCACAATGACACTTGCTAAAGCTGTCTCCATGCCTAATGATGTTGTTATTTTTACTAGAGAGTGAGGAAGGGAAGCTATGACTTCCACAACTATCCTAACCAGATCATTTTCTTCTTCTTCTTCTTCTTCTTCTTCTTCTTCTTCTTCTTGCCTATCTTCCTCCTCATCTTCATCCTCTTTCTCTTCTTCATCATCCTTCATCAACTATTTATAATCTTTAGCATCAATGGTGACACAAGGAGTATTGTCTTTTAATTATCTTCATCTTATTTACCATCATCATCATTGTCATTGATTTCAATTGGATTCTCACT
This sequence comes from Cupressus sempervirens, assembly GCA_028749045.1. Lineage (NCBI taxonomy): Eukaryota > Viridiplantae > Streptophyta > Pinopsida > Cupressales > Cupressaceae > Cupressus > Cupressus sempervirens. Next base: position 20,934,284 of record CM053785.1, on the reverse strand, counting down.
TGGTTTGTGCAGATGATAAACATTCTTCCACATAGATGTAGCATCCTTGACTACATGCTCTATGTCTTTTACCAAGATTAAACAAGTATGAAATTTGATGGTCATCTTTTCTTCATTTTTCTTCATGGCTTCCTTTACCTCAGCATTAGTAAAGGTCGGTAACAAATGTCTTAAAGATTGTTCATTTATGTCCTTGGCTATTTGTATGGCTGATTATCATCTTGGCTTTAACCTTGCTAATAGCTCATTGGAAATCTGAGGTGCAATTTGATCAGCCAAAGATTTCCATTTTCCCATCTTTGTTAGTACCAACTCCTCAATCTGTATCTTCTCTGCATCTGTTCTGGTTTCATACTTTAAAGCTTTGAAATTTGTAATACTAGAACCTTCTTCTAATTGCTTCAGTCTTGCCTCAAAGGTGAGTGGGGGCTTACTAAACACAGCTTCACTGCCTCCTTTCTTCTTGGATCTTCTAGTGAATACAACTGCAGAGGGCTTGGGTGGCTTGGTGATAATCACCCTACCTTTCTTTCTTATAGGCTCTTCCTCCTTTTTTGATTCCTCTTCTTTATTCTCAAATTCTTCTTCATCTTCACCTTTTCCCTTGGTAAGCATAAGAGGGGCACTTGCTATTTTCAATTTGGATATCCTTCTCTTACCCTTATTCACTATCTATGGAAGCTTAATTTCAAGTTCTATTTTGGCTTTGTCTTCATCATAGGTTCCAGAGATAGGTGCCTTTGGATCTACAGGCTCATTTACTAGGGCTTATTTTATCTCCTTTGTCTCATCAATATTAACCTCATATGGAAGAGGTTTTACCCACACTATTCTAGGCCTTACTACCTGGATGTATACCCTATCACTATCAACCATAAAAAAAACATCATCCTTATAATCTTCAACCATTTTTTGTGGAATCCAAAACTTGTAGTTCATCTTTTCCATAAAAGCTTCAAAATAATTGTTCATGATACTATCAAAATTTTCACCCATTTCAGCTATGAACTCATTTATCTGATATAACACAAGTGTGTCTTTTCTCCATACCACTATGCCTTAAGAAGGGGGAAAAAATTGAACATAAAAGGAAAAAATGTCAACAAAGAACCGAATTTGCATGGATTATTCTTTGAAGTCCTAATACTTTCCATATTCTTGTTTAATTGTTTCAACATTAAATTTGCTAAGTCATATTCCAAATTCTTCTTAACAACCTTGTAAGCTAGGTCCATAGCCTCACATGACACACTATTGAGTTGACTAGAGCTGTATATCTTATGGGAAATAATATGAATCCCAAATATGAGTTCCACATCAGATACATTGCTAATTTTCAATCCTCTACCATCCCACTTGAGCAGGGTTTTCTTCTAAAGCTCATCCTGACCTAGGGTTTTCATGACTTTAACCTTGGTAAGCATAAGGAGACTAGAAATTCTATGAATCATTTTCTTCATAATTAGAACTAGTTGCTCTAACCACAATTGACCATTATGGACTCAGCTCAAGATATATCTAATTCATTTAATCTAAAATTTTCATTGCAGTTATGGAATATGGGTTAAGCCTTTCTCCTCTAGGTGTTTATGCTTGGGCTTAAGAGTTCCATCCATACAGAGTTCACCTAGGGCACTATCCATTTCTAGGGTTCCTATCTCTTGTACATCATGCTTGAAATGAGTTTGAATATCATTGATAAGGAGTACCTTTGGTGGAATTTATGACTGAACTCCATTTGGGTCAAGGGATTCTACAATCGCTAGCACCAATTTGAAATTCAAAGCCTTCCACTCAACAACTTGCACAAAAATCTTTGATCCTTTCTTTGCCCTACTACTACTGTTACTAGATGCCATGATCACTCATTAAGATGAGAAAATTCTTTGAAACAATTCACTACAAATTATACTCTAGATCACTGGAATGCTCTGTAAATTGCTTTGCTTTGAATATGCTGAAATCATGGTGGAAATGAAGTTGAAATCCTATCTTTTTATGAAAATTTCCCTTTAGTGCTCAGTACAAAGAGAGCCATAATGACATACTGCATGACACCCTATCATCCACTATCTACATAGATTTCTTGATACAAACTTGTAACTTAGTGACCAAACAAAATTTTGTTACTCTCGACCTCGCTTGGTAGAGCCTATGATTCAACCTTGCTCGGTAATTACTAATGTTGAATGTTTGTGATCCCTTTGTATTTGGAAAATTGATTTGGATCTTTTCATACTTTCAATTGGAACTATTTAATATGTGACTTTAAAAATATAGTTCCAGTTCTACATTAAGAACTTAATTTGAAATGGTGGGGTCACCCACTTCTTGAGTGACATGATTATCATCACTTGAACTAGCTTACTCGATAGATTTAGGAATCCATTGGTATCTCATTTTCTTCCTGATGTTATTAGCTTTTTCTTTCTTTTCATCTTCAACTTTGCCCATATTCATGTAATTCTTATCTATATGAACAAGTTCAGTAAATGTGTAACATCTTATTGTAGTATCCTTTCTTCTCAAGTGATGCCTAGCATAGTTTATGCCAATGTGTCCATATTCTCCATAGTAGTGACATCTACACCAAGTATTTTAGTCCTAACCAAATCTTTCCTTTACAAATTGTTTAGCTAGATTAAATGGTTTTGATTTTCATTTAGATGCCTTGTGACCTTGTTTCTTGAATTTGTGACATTTTCCTTCAAATTTTGGTTTCTCCTTGCATTCATTAGCTTTATGACCATTTTGACTACAATTGTAACATTTTCCATTGAATTTTTCCTTTCCATTGCTCCAACATTTGTTTGATGTATGACCTATCTTACCACAGTAATTGTAAGTAGGCATTTGATTCCTTTGAGCACTTGTTTGGAGGATTCACCTTCTTCTTTGTATCCAAGTCCTTCTTTGCCCTTTTACCTATACAAATTCTGCTCATTTTTCTAATTTAATTTGTCCATGTCTACTTGGGATTTCATTATTCTTTCATTGAGTTTCTTTCAGAATTTAGATCAACTTTCAACCTTTCATTGATTTTCTTTTTATTTCTTAAATCATTCCCTAACCTTTCATTTTCAGATCTCAGACTTATGATTTCTTCATTTGTATTGGAGAGATGATCAATGAGATTTTCTTACTGAAAGGATTGATTTTGAGTTTCATTTTTCCTTGCCTCCAAGTCTTCTTTTGCCTTATTTCTTTATTCCAAAATTTCACACAATCTTGTTGTCTGAATTTCTTGTTCTCTTTTCATTTTTCTTACTTCTTGCAGGGAGCCATTATTTTCTAGGAGTTCTTTGATTGCATCATTTGCTTCATCCGAACTACTTGAAGGGAAAAAGTCTTCAATCTTCTCTTCAACATACTAGTGGTCATTCATCTATTTTGAAAGTTCCTTCCTTCTTTTTAGGGATTGGGAAAGATTCTCTTTTGCTTCCTTGAGTTGAGCTATGGCCATTTCTAGATCTAGCTTTTCATTTTCAATAGCTTTGTCAAGTTTGAATATCTTCATTGTCCTTGGTCTTTGCTCAAGTTCTCAAACTTTATCCTGAGAACCACAATACTCTAATACCAATTGTTGGAAATAATCAAGACTAGCTAGGTTATTGAGAGGGGAGGGGTGAATCAGTAACCTCAAAACTTTTGAACAAATTTAGCCCTTAATAACATAATCCAATTATTATCAATAGATCTAATCTACTGAATGCATGAGAAATTGAAAGCACAAAACACTTTAAACACAATATTTGGTGACCAAAAAATCTTCCAAATAGAAAGTAAAAATGGGGTGGGGATGATACCCACAAAACTTCAATATTGCAATATAAAGTTGGCCTATTAAGGCTTACAATGATCAATTTTGATGATCTACCCTTTTAGGAGCATTAGGACTGCTAGGTCCACCTTGTTAGAAGTTTTACAAACATACAATGAAGTATGCATTCAGTAAAGAGATTTAAGAAAAGAATGTTAAGTCTACCTTGTTAAAGGATTTCAAGCTAATTCACTTGTTAGGATAAAATAGTAGATCTAACTTATAAATGAATTGATGATTTAGCTCTTTGAAGTATAGATCACCTCTTTGTGATAGATGTAACTTGACTACTTCTAATTTTACCTTGCTATATAATTTACTCTACTATTGATTTACATTTGCATGCTGATCATCACATTCACTTTCACTCTTCTCAAAAAATTACTACTTCATGCTTGGGTATGATACAATACATTACATATATACCAACCCAATTCTCATAATTACAAGGTCGACCAAAACACAAGATAATACCAATATTACTGAGTTAGCCCAAATGTAGAAACTCGGGTTCTGAAAGCTGACTTGGTGAATTTCTGATACTTGACATGCATTGCATTACTCAACATCATCATGCATTCAATAGAAGTAGAGGCTCGGTCCATACTAATCACTCAATGTAGCATCAAACTTGGTATACGTTGGAGACTTGGTAGATACAGTGTCACTTGGTAGAGACTAATTTTTATGTTTACACTAATACATTTGGCATCGATTTGCAACGGCTATGTGTCGCAATTACAACAGCAATGTGTCACCACTACGATAGTAATAGACATCATTGTTTTTTAGTCACAAATTATTACATCTATCCTACACCATTGCAATTATGACACCTATCCATCACTATGCAACCACTTTATTGTGACATCAACCCCATCACAATTCTTGTGTCTGACCTCGCAATTGCGATGGACACCTGGGCAATTATGATGGTAGTTGGCATCACAGCTACAACAACCCCATCATAATTCTTGTGGTGAACTTCACAATTGCAACAGAAACCCTAGCAATTGTGATGACAGTTGGCATCGCCTCTACAGCAACCCCTCTGCAATGCTTGAGGCCAATTTTGCAATTGTGACAGACCCCTTGGCAATTGCGACGGTAGTTGGCATCGTAGCTATAGAAACCCCATCGCAATTCTTGTGGCCGACGTCGCAATTGCGATGGACCCCTTGGCAATTACGATGGTAGTTGGCGTTGCCTCTACAGGAACCCCGTCGCAATGCTTGAGGGTGACATTGCAATTGCGACAGACACCCTGGCAATTGTGATGGCAGTTGACATCACTGCTAAAACAACCCCATCACAATGCTTGTGACGAATGTTGCAATTGCGATGGATACAAAGTAAAACAAAAAAAAAAATTATAGGCAAAGCTTTATACTGACTAAAAGGAAAACTTGTAATAAATATTTAAAACAATAGGGCTTGAGCTATTTTCACTATAGGTTCACAGACATAGAATATTGATAAACAAATTACATAAGTAAATAGGGTAGTATGTTAAAAGGATTTAGAAGAGTTATATGATTAAACAGAATAGAGTTGGAATAGTGTTAGGATTGGCGACTTTCTTTGAAGATCTAATGTTTCACCTCTTTGAACATTAGGTAAATACAATAAAGACTAAATATTCCTTTCATTCATTATCATGATAAATTAATTCATATAAACCACCTATCAATAAATTCAACTAAAAAACTAACCAATTTAATTCTAATCACAATATTAAAAAAAACTATGTATTTTAGAACCATATCTTAGAGATGATGTATTCCAAAATTACGTGTTATTTATATACCAAAACAATAATCTTTTAGCAAATGAAGAACTCAACAAAAATAATAGTGATTAAAAACACAAAACTTAAGCTCATAACATGGGCTAAAAAAATACATCATTCCAAGCTTCTTAGTAATAAAATCTGGTATAAATAGAAGTATCAATGTCCAAGAATGACTCAATTGGCATTTAGATTTCAAAGAAAATCTTTCCTTCCATGTGCTGGAGAAGTTAGATTATGCCTTGATGACAACATACCCTGCATAAAATTAAAGGAAAACAGGATGAAAACAAGGGAAAGGAACAAACACAAATTGAAGTCAGATTCTAAATGATTAACTAAAAAACTAAATCTTTGAAAAGGGGGATAGATGAAAGTACCGCAGTGGAATAAATTGAAAGGGCAGAATTAACGAGCATTAAGAGGTAGGATACGATGATTTCCATAATCATAGCTTACAACACTAGACTTGAAGGCCTGGTTGTACCAATGTTTGATATTTCAGTAAACATTGCACCAAATGTAAAACAAGCTGCTACTAATCCACCCAACTAAGCTCCAATATAGGCTGGAACCTACACGTGATTTTCTTCTATTTAACTATTTTACTGCAACTTAAAGTAGGTATTATAGTCATTTCTAATTTAGATTGTGTATCTTGATATTGCTATTAGGATTTAACAGTGTAGTTGTTGAGTCAATTTTATTGATTCATGTTTCATGAGTAGTGGTTCACAAAAACTCATCTCTAATGAGAATGATTGGAACACTTAGCACTCATTAGATCTAGGTGATGCTTACATAGGTGAAGCACTAGAACTTTCTGGAAGATCACCCAAGTAGGTTTAACCATAGAGGAAACTCTGTAGTGAAGCATGATAGAGATGAAGTAGTACTAAGATGGTGACCTCCTAAGTCCTAGTACTTCACCTCTGCTAGCATCACCTAGATCCAATGAGTACTAAGTGTTCCATTCATTCTTATGAGAGATGGGTTTGTGTGAACCTCTACTCATGAAACATGGCTCAATAAGTTTGACTCAAAAACTACACAATTGAATCTTGATATCAATAGAAAAATTTTACTTGTAGAAAATATCTCCTACTTTAGATTGTGTATGTTCATCTTTATCATAATTTCAACATCACATTCTATAATCATATTCATGTTCCTATTCTACAAATTTTATTATTCTGATAATAGTTCACACAAAGTAATTCAAAAACCTTGATAGTGCAATAATTATAATACTAAAATGTGATTATATAAAAAGGTGCGATTGGAAAGGTCTGGAGAAAATAATATATATGGCTGAGTTAAAAAATCATTCATCTGATTTTTGAGGCTCTGTTTACATTAGACTTTAGAGACTGTGTACTAAATAAAATTTATGATGTTTCTATTAGAATGTAATTGTGCAGTTTTTAAAACAAATTTATTGACCCATGTTTCTTGAGTAGTACTTTACAAGAATCTATAACTTATGAGAATAAATGATACACTTAGCACTCAGTTCATTTAGGTGATCTTTCCATCACCTGTCTGAATACCACTCCAACTCAAATACACTTAACCATAAAATATCTCCAAAATTAAACCCTACTTATCTATAATTTTTTTTTTTAAAATCATCGTATATTGAGCATTTTGAATTGTAGAAGAAAAGTATTACTTACAGACCTTCTTCCATGAAAAATGCCCCACTATTGCAAATGAGAACATAACAGTAGGGTTCATATGCGTATGCATGAATATGCGGCCTATGCTAACACACACACTTCAACACGATCATTGTATGTGGATTCATCCCGGAATGAACATTGGATTGTTCATATGAAAATCAGCCAACAAAGTGACCTGTTTCCTTCTATCTAAAGGGAATTTCTTGTCACATATCCTTAGATTCGAGGTGTTTAAGCAACCAGACCCTGTAAGAATGAAGGATTTGAATGCAATTTAAGCTATATGAATGTGCAAGTAATCTAGATGAAATGCAAGCAATTATTCTAAGAAATAAAAGACATTAAACTAAAAATGTATGCATTATTACAGTAGATGAATTTAAACTAAGAATGCAAAATGTATGTAAAAATATGAGTAAATGTGAGTATGAATTCCAATAGCGATTCGATGCAAATTCTCCAAATTCATCCTCTCAAAGTGAAGAGATGAGGGTCTCTTAAATAGACTTTCCTGGAATCCATCAACGGTTGAGATCGATTTCAATCAACAGTCAGGATTAAAGGTGAAGTTCAGTCATAAAGGGAGATTTCCAAATTAAAGGGAGTTAACAGATTTAATTTGAGTAAAATAAGGAGTTAACTAATTCAATTTGAGTAGAAAAAGGAGTTAACTGATTTAACTCATTTTTGATCAATAGTGAACTGGAAATTTCCTTTTTTGAACTGAAGAGAGATTTTGGTGAAATATTTAATTTAATAAAATGAGATATGCTCTCATAATTACTTTTTTTATTTAATTAAATAATCTTTTAATTAATTAGAGACACTTTTCTTATTTAATTAAATAACTTCATTTAATTAATTAGGAATGGCTTCCCATTTAATTAAATAAATTTGTTTAATTAATTAGAAGTAAGTACTCCATTTAACAAAATAATTTTGTTTAATTAATTAGAAATACCTTTCCCATTTAATTAAATAATTACATTTAATTAATCAAGATAGGTGTATTTATTAAATTAAATAAATTTAATTCCATAGTACATTAGCCTTAGGATATTATTTAATTTAATTAAAGTATAAATACTTAATAATTAAATTATAATTAAATCAAGTAGGTTTAATGCGACTAATATGAGTACGTACTATAGGAATTAAATAAGAAATATGATGAATGCAGATTAGGGTTTTTTGCATCTGGAAGTCAAGTAGCGAATAGCAGAATGAGAATTGCCTATTAGAATAGGTCTTTAGGATTGGTTAAAAATAGACCAGAATTGGTATCATGGCAATGAGCCAATTTTGAGGTATTACATTTTGCCCCTCTTTGAATGAATGTGCGAGCAACACGTTCAATTCAAAGAAAATCAGAAAGCATGATGCAAAGATGAGATTGGTTTTGAAGTTGATGACACAGAGACCAATTGATAAGCTTTTAAGGGCTATCTCTAGAATAAAGCTTAATCCTAAAGAATCCAAGTAGAGCACTTAGATACCTAAGATTGGTAGCATTTAAAAGACTATCTCTAGAATAGAGCCTAATCTTTAAGGATCCAAATAGAACGTCTAGATACTTTAAAATGATAAGGATTTAAAAGGTTTCTTCAGAAAAAGGTTTAACCTTTAAGGATCTAGATAAAACATCTAGATACCTGAGAACAATAGCATTTAGAAGACTATCTCCAGAACAGAGCGTAATCTTCAAGGATACAGATAGAACACCTAGATACCTGAGATTGAAAGCATGTAGAAGACTATCTCCAGAACGGAGCTTAACCTTCAAGGATCCAGATAGAACACCTAGATACCCAAGAGATTAAAAAAAAAAGATAACAAGGTCTAATCATGAGTCATAGAATCATCCCCAGAATTAGGCTTGATCATCAGGAGTTAGGGTTTACACTGTCCCAATACCCATCTATCGAACTCTGAGAAGAGTTGTTATAAGGTTGATTAATTGATGAAAAGATAAGATAGATGGCAAAGATGCCAAATAGAAGGGAACAAAATGCCCTGAGTGATGAGATGCCCCAAGTGATAGGGACATAAGATGGGAACCAGATGCCCCAAGCAATAGGTATTCAATGATGTAATCATCTTGCCCCCTCGAGAGCGAATTTGAAAGATGACACACCAGAAATATGATTTGAAGTAGTATATCATGAGATGTAGAAGAAATTTGAGATTCAATAGAATCTAGAAGAGATCATAACGATCTAAAGAAGATTTAGGGTTGATTTGAAATGATTGCAAAGTCGCAAAGACCAAGTTTGACCATAAGTTGACCAAATTTAGCCATAGTTGACTTATGTTGAATATTTTCAAAATTCATTTTAAAAATATGGAGAATGTAAAGTTGAAAGGATTACAAGAATCACAAAGTATCAGACAGATTTGGGCTACACAAGCATTCGATTGCGTTGGTCCCTAAAATTTTAAAACACATTTTTGAAGCTCTTAGGTGTGTCAAATTTTGAATTTGATCTCGAAAATGGATCCAAAATGGTCCAATTAGCCAGGGGTGTGATTTTTGCGCAAATTCGAGCACTTGGAAAAATTTGGTCAACACCTATATAAGGGCTCGAAGGGTCATTTTCAATTCATTTGTGCTTTTGTCTTGTAGTGATTTTCAGCTCTGATAGAGACATGGCAGTGAATATGAGATATCATCATTTTGAGAGCTCTAAATGACACAACCGACTAGTAGACTACATACCACTGGTGAGTCGTCAATTTCCCATCTTCGTACTTTTGTTTTCATGCATTTCAAGGTCATTTATTGCACGTTTTAGCATGTTTTAGGATTGTCAAGTCTTTTTTCGCGCGAGACAGATCTCTTCTCGCAAGAAGATCTTCTTTCTTCACGTGAATAAACAGGATACGTTGTTTCTTCACACGTAGTCGAAGGATCTTCACGCGGGACAATTTTAGTTTCGCACGAAGGTGGATATTCTTTGCATGAGGCAATTCATGTTTCATGCGAGAATCTCTTTTCTCATGCGAGCAGCTCTATCTTCACACGAGAAGCTCTTTTTTCGCACGAATGCTAGATTCTTCATGCGAAGGAAAAATTATTTCGTGCGAGATTTCATGAATTTTGCACAAAATTTCGTGATAGTTTTGTGATTTTTGCACTTAGAAATTGCATTTTATTTCATTTTGATGCTTCAATTTGACTTGATACTGATCATTTGTTTGTCATTTTTTTGTTGTGCATGTAGGAGGTCTTTGGAGATGTTTCATTTAGGTTACACTATCTTCCATATGGAGAGTTATTATAGAGTCTGGATGACACAGATTGAGCACACATTGCCTGATTAGGTTTGTCTTCTCTTTGCCAAATTCTAGCCATGATGGTGAATCACAACTTACTCACAACTTTGGTAGAGCATTTCCATTCAGAGATGAACACCTTTCACTTGCTGATGGGTGAGATGACCATCACACCAGAGGACATCTGGAAGATCTTGCAGATTCCTTTCCACAGTGCTCGGGTGGTTTATGATACAGTGCCTCGATTAGGGACAGAGGCACTATCCATTGTATTTGGGAGAGAGCTACTGAGAGGTAGGGCCATGAGCTAGGATGAGTTGATGCATACTTATGGACCCACTCACAGGTTGACATCCATGCTGGGTATATTCTTGAGCTACTTCCTATGTCCTGATAAGGGACATCATGGGTTGGAGTGTGGATGGGGTGTCATGCTTCGCAAGATGCTGGAGGCACCAGAGATCTTTGGGTGGGGTTAGTGCATGTTGGTCCACCTTTTCCATGAGATGCACGAGGTCGTCTTCCATGAGAAGAAGACCATGGCAACGGGTGTATATGTATTACAGATCTGGGCTTGGGAGCATCTCCTTGTATGTAGGCTAATTTTTGAGGATGCTTGGGAGCCTATGGAGCCCTACATATGGAGATATTGAGGACATATTACCCAGGCCCACCTGGGTAAGACTGAGCACTAGCAAACTCATCTTGATGAACTAGTGTCCATTGTATGGCGACCATGGAGAGAGACAAAGGACTGGGATGACGCCCCTAGAGAGCTTCCATGGATGTTTAGTTCTCGACCTCTGGCGGGCAAGACGACATCAGTGATTGAGAGATTTGTTGTCTCATGAGTGTGGCAGCAGTATGGCCGACCATAGGACATTTCACTTGAGTTGTGCCTCTGCCAGGGTGTAGAAGGATATTGAGCGGGGATGGCCTCCACAGATGGATCTAGGGAGATCCATGATAGATATCCATAGTTTAGCTGTTGTTCAGTGGGACTACCTGCTAGAGGTAGTAGATGCAGGGATGACACCTGCATATTAGGCATTTTTAATCAGCCATCCATTCCCACATTTTACTGATCCAGTAGGGATGGCAGGGCAGGCAAAGAGACAGGCACCTCAGTAGTAGCAGGCACAGCCACAGACACCAATTCAGCTACAGTAGCAGTCATGAGTCTAGCATCAAGGAAAACAGATGTAGATTCCCCACATCAGATGGGATCAGACCCAAGTGCTATGGGTAGTGGGAGTGGACAGGGCCGACGCCGTAGGCAGAGGATAGAGGAGGAGGCCCCTCCGGAGAAGGCTCCTCAACAATAGGTGCCACCATAGCCACATGCACCACCACAGTAGCAGGCACCTAAGATGCTTGATGAGGATATGTCAGATCAGCCGGTAGGTGGGGTACACGATGTGGTACAGTGGTATCAGGAGCAGGTTCGTGCGGCCTCCCGACAATTGGGAGAGTTACAAATTGCAGTGGCGGTCTGGGATGCACAGCTGGTAGAGCGATAGTGGGAGACAGATCGTTAGAGGGAGCATGCAGAGACTACAGTGCAGAGACTAGATCTAGCACAGGATGAGATCTGCTTCCAGTCTACTCGGGATGTGTATTACTATGCTACATACACGAGCATTGTGCTAGATGAGACATTGCAGGTGCAGGATTTCTCTCAGTACACGCGAGAGTCTAGAGCTGCACGACCTCCTGTCAAGCCAAATATGCCACCACCGCCTCCCCCACCTATTGCCCTTGCTACTCCTGCTCCTCCTAGAGGTGAGGGTTCAGGACAGAGTTAGACAGTCTATGCCTAATTTTTGATTTTGATCCCTAGCTATGTATCGATTGGTGTGCCAGCACCACATGTATCATTTTTGATCGATTGCGCTCGAGTAGCACCTATTTTTGTACTGACCCATTCTTTGATATATATATATATATATATATATATATATATATATATATATATATATGAGATTTTGAGCCAAGTATTCTTGTGTACATGTCATTGTCTATTTTGTTTTGCTTTGATGTACATGAGATGTATGTTGTACTTAGATAGAATGCATATGTATGAACTGACATCTTACGTAGTGTTGCATGTTTTTGTTTGACAGTCACAGGTATTTCATTGAGGAGCATGAATCGACAAACCAAATGCTTGTACAACCATGGAGGAATCTGATGCATGTGGAGTATGAACAGAATTACCATCGAATTGTGTGCTAATGCAAATGAAGTATATAATGCAAGACTATGTTAAATGAAACCCTAGGTTTGGTTACCAATCCTCAATGATTTATCATCATTGGATATAAAATAAAGCTTGTATGTTATACAATTCCCACTGACATTGCAATCATGAAAATATGAATATAACATACATTATTGGGGTATCAGGATTAGATGTAAGCATTCGAGGCACAAGAAGCCAGAATGACTAGAATATTTCTCCCTTTTAATGTAGCAAGTTAACATAAGCATCAGAGCATAAACGCTAGGATGACCTGAATGTTGCTTGCATAACAAGCACACCAAACACATGGGAGATCCATCTTATGCTAAGTACTCAGTATTCATTCTGTCTGCAATGACCCTTGCATTCGTAACTTGAGATAGAAGTGTGCTAGATATACTCGCAGTGACCCGTACATTCACCTAGTAGGACGAGAATTAGTATGTACTATAGCATGAATACTTCACTCCAACAAACAAGGAGAAGAACCAACATTATTGGCATATTCATATAAAAGGAGTCGAGGTTCACATAGACATCCAATACGAGATGGAGGCTCTTATAGTGGACACCCCTCTTATAAGAATAGATCAACTTATTGGAACTAAACCATAAATAGAAAGCAAAGAAAAAGATCATGCCCTCAGTCATTACTTCTCTAGTCAAAGATGACATCATCGAGTTGCTCGAAGGGATATGATAAAGAAAAAAACAAAAGAAACAAAGAAAATGCTCAGCATATCAAACAAGTATATCATTTTTGAGTTCAATGTTTTTCAGGATTGATGTCAAGTGTCAATTTCCAAAATACATTCGAAAGAAATCTCTTCAGTAGGGTGACAACAGTAGGCAGATGTAGTTAGAATGACTGGTGACTGAGGTCAAAGAGTTATCTTCACGATGAAGAACCTAAGGAGGACTAAGCAACAGTAGACAGACACAGCCAGGATGACTAGTGACTGACGCAAAAGAGATCTTCCATAAAGGAATCTTGAGACATGACCCAAGCAACGGTAGGCAGACATAACTAAAACAACTGGTGACCATTGCAAAAGAGATTCTATGATGAGAATCTCAAAAAGAGTGACACTAGCAACAATAGAAAAAAACAGTCAAAATGACTGGTGACTGTCATGTAGGAGATTCTATGAGGAGAATCTCGAAAAGAGTGACACTAGCGACACTAGGTAGACGCAGTCAAAATGATTGGTGACTGTTGCTAAGAAGATTCTATAAGGAGAATCTTGAAAAGAGTGATACTAGCGACAGTAGGCAGACGCAGTTAGAATGACGAGTGACTATCGCGAAGGAGATTCTTTGAGGAGAATCTCGAAAAGAGTGACACTAGCGACAGTAGGCAGATACAGCGAGGACCACTGGTGACTATCATGAAAGAGATTCTATGAGAATCTCAAAAATAGTGACACTAAGGGGGAATGCCCCTGAGCTGTGACAAGACTCAATTCATGGATACATGAGTAGGAAGTAGGAAAGCAAAAGCATGAAAGCGATTGCATATAATAGCCAGAAGATGTGCTGCAACAAGATGAAGCATTGGGAACAAGAGGTGCCTGTTTACAAGATTTTCACTTTCTTGGCAAGTTTTCTCTTTTTTTTTTTTAGGACTTTTTTCAGATTTTTAGGATTTTTTTCAGGACATTTAGATATGTACAGAGAGCTTGCTAAGATTAAATCAACTGTAAAACCACTTCAAGTGGAGAGTGTTCATAGGCTCTTTAAGAACTTCTCCTTTGGTTGTGGAAAGCTAATAAGTGCCAGATCCATATACTGCAGTAATGATATAAGGACCTAGCTAGTTTGGTTCAAACTTTCCCTTTTGCATTCATTGTTGTTGATTCTTAGGATTCTCTCTCAGGACGAGATCACCCAGCTGGAAGTCACGTGGCCTAATTCTCTTGTTGTAGCTTCATGACATTCTTTGTTGATATGCTCATAAATGATCACAAGCCACTTGTCATCGTTCATCTAGTAACACAAGTTCTTGAAGCCAAGCTATCCTATAGTCATCATCAGTGATAAGGCCTTTCATGGAGATTCTCAAGGTAAGAATCTCAACCTCTATTGAAAGCATAGCATCTGCCCCATACACCAATGCAAAAGGAGTCGTGCCCAATGGAGTTCTAATGCTTGTCCTATATGCCCATAGGGCTAGATTGATCTAGAGATGCCAGTCTCTCCTTGACTTACTGAATATGCGATGAAATTTTTTGAGGATTTCCTTATTGGATGCCTCAGCTTGGCCATTACCCTGAGGGTAATAAATGGAAGACCAATGTTGTGTAATCTTGAATTTCTTGCACAATTCCTTGAGGTCTTTATTTTTGAACTGTCCTCAATTGTCAATAATGATTGAGGATGGTATACCATATCTACAAATGATGTAGTTTGTGATAAAAAGTGCTACAGTTTTGCCATCAGCAATTGTGAGAGGGATTGCCTCTACCCATTTTGTGAAATAATCTGTAGCGGCGATAATGAACTTATGTCCATTGGAAGAGGTTGGGTGAATCTGCCCCACCAAGTCAAAGGCCCATTGTTGAAATGGCCATGTTGTAGTAGAGGGAATCAGCTCTCTAGCTAGAGCATGAATGAGATTCTCGTGTAGCTGACACTGCTTGCAAGACCTAGCATATTTAATAGCTTCTTGTTCCATTTTAGGCTAGTAGTAACCAACATGAAGGAGTTTGCGAGATAGTGTTAGGCCATTGGAATGAGATCCAAAAATGCCTTCATGAATGTCAATTAGTACACGTTTGGACTCATCAGGTTCTAAACACCTAACGAGTGTTTTTTCGAGACCTCTTCTATACAGATCGTCAGCAATAATGACATAATGTGAAGCATTACGAATTAGGTAACGTTTCTCATTCTAGGTCAGACCTTCCAGAATGGTTTGATTACGAAGGTAGGAATAGATGTGATTATAGTGGGATGATTCTTGTCCTATAATAGAATAGATCATCCTGGAATCAGGTGTGTCATAGGCTGGGTAGTGTAACGGTTCCACCAAGAACTCATGTCGGAGATCATTTTTTGGCATTTGTAGCAGGGAGGCCAGAGTGGCCATAGCATCAGCCACTTTATTATTAGCATATGTGTGCAAAATACTTTGTCAAGTCATCAACCATGCATTTGTAAGGAATTAGTTTCTCATCCTTTGTTTGATACACATCATTTACTTGGTTGATAACAAGCTGAGAGTCACCGAAGATATCCAACTGATCTACTCTCCATTTAGCTGCAATTTTCATACCATTGATCAAACCTTCATATTTAGCAATGTTATTTGTACAAGGAAATAGAATCTTGTACGCTTTGGGCAATGAGTATCTCTGTGGTGTAATGAAGAGTAATCCAACACCTGATCCTTGCTGTGTGAAGGACCCATTAAAGAACATAACCCATGTATGATGAGTGAGTGTTAGAATTGACTCATCTGGAAAATCAATGTTTATTGGTAGAAGACTCTATATGGGTGCCTCAGCCACTGGTCTGCAATTTCCTGTCCCTTTATAGCTTTGCATTCAACATATTGGATGTCAAACTCACTTAGTATCATGACCCATTTAGCCAATCTTCCTATGAGAGCTGCCTTACTGAGCAAGTACTTTAATGGATCTATTTTAGCCATAAGCCATGTAGTGTGGGCAAGCATGTAGTGTCTCAACTTTTGGGAAGCAAAGACAACTGCCAAGCAAGATTTCTCAATAATGCTGTAGTTTTTCTCATAAGAGACCAATATTTAGCTCAAGTAATAAATAACTCTTTCTTTGTTGTCATTGTCTTCCTGAGCCAACAGGATTCCCAAAGATGTTTCAGTGGCTGAAATGTATAAAAGCAAAGGCTTCCCATGCATAGGAGGCATCAGGATTGGTGGACAAACAAGATATTGTTTAATCTATGTTAAGCTTTGCTCACAATCTTCGCTCCAATTGAATTTCACACCCTTATGTAAGGTCTTTGTGAAGGGTTTTGATTTATCTACCAATTGTGAAATAAGCCTACAAATAGATTTAAGCCTTCCCTGTAGTCCTCTCATCTGACTGATGTTTTGTGGTGGTGGCATGTCCATTATTACTTGCACTTTTTTTGGATCTACTTCAATTCCCTTTGTAGAAACAATATATCTGAACAATTTCCCCGATGTGATGCCAAATGCACATTTCTTAGGATTGAGTTGAAGACTAAATTTTTCCATATGATCTAGGATGGGTCCCAAATCATGCAAATGAGTATTGTGTTTAGCACTTTTGACCAAGGTATCATCAACATAGTCCTCCATGGTTCTATGCATCATGTCATGGAAAATCGTAGTGACAGCCCGCTGATATGTAGCTCCAGCATTCTTTAAACCAAATGGCATCACATTCCAACAAGGTTCCCCATGTACATGTGAAAGCTATTTTCTCTTGATCTTCTAGTGCAATTTTTATCTGATTGTATCCAAAAAAACCATCCATAAGTGAGTACATCTCATAGCCAGTTGTCATGTCCACGATCATATCTATATTAGGGAGCGAAAAGTCATCTTAGGACATGCTAAGTTAAGATCACGAAAGTCTATACAAACTCTGATAGATTTATCATGCTTGGAAATAGGAAAAATATTGGATATCCATTCAACATAATCAATTGCATGGATGAAACCAGCCTTTAGAAGTTTCTCCAATTCTGCTTTGACTAGCAATGCAACATGAGGATGCATTTTTTGAAGCTTTAGTTTAACTGGTTTAGTACCTGGTGTTATGGACAAGTGATGCATGATAAGATCAGGATCCAATCCTGGCATGTCAGAATATGTCTAGGTAAAATTTATTTTCTTCTTCTTGAAAAAGGCAATGAATTGTTCCTTTTTTTCAGTTGACAATGACTGAGCCAGATGTATCACATAAGGATGTTCTTTTGTGCCCAGGTTAATTGGCTATGTCGGCTCTATTAACATTGATGATCTCTCCTGAAAGTGACTGGGAAGGACATCAAATATCTCATCCATGGGTGCCTCAGAGAGGTTTTCACCCTTGGATACGTCTTTTGTTTTTACTTTTTTGGGATCTGACACTGCCACAATGTGGTTTTCACCATCAGACGTCTTGAATTTTTTCTTTTTAATTATGTGACTAAGATATTTGATGTCGGCCTCAATCATGTTGATGCTCTACTCATTGGTGGAAGACATTACAAGTTTGATAGCATTTAGGTAATAAGGAAGAGCATAGTCATTCTGGAACATGGGGACTTCATTATATGCATTGGCGTTCCATTCTATAAGCTCAAGATGTGTGAGTGAGAGAGTAGTGACTGGTTCAATTGCATTCATAGTATAGTCATTAAATGCATGGACCAGCAATTCAAGATCTATGGTGACCTCACCCACAGGTGTATTCAAACACCTCAGAATACTAATGTCAAGAATTGATGACTCTAGGACACTAGTTGGATTAGACCCTCGTGACCTAAACCTAGACGTTTCACTCACTTTGATTTGATTTTCATAGACATGCACTTGGTCAATGTCTTTATCAGTAGTCGCTTCTAAAAGATTTTCAAATTCATATTCACGAGAATCGGTGCTACATGGTGAGAGACTATAGAACTCCCCAACAGTGATAGGGACATAATCTCCTTCAGCCTCTAGATTCTTACAAAAATACTCAATACGGCATGATTGACTAGATTCTCTCATTTCTGGATGATATTTGAGTCACTCAGTATTGTCCTCAGAAGAATCACTCTTATCATCCATAGTGCTAGCATGGGCACAAAGTCATTTAGCTCAACAAAGAATTTAGCAAGATCATAAGGAATAGGATGAGGGTAAGAATCCTCATCATCAAATTCTTCCTCTCAAGTACTTGACTTAGATTGTGACTCATTTTCAGATGAACTCTTAGGTATGGGTATGAATTTATTGGATCTCAAATGGAAAGGGACCTTCTTAAACCCTAGGACAGTTATGTCACTATTGCTTTGAGCTATTTCTTTCATAGGATCTATTAAACCATTGTTATTGCACCCAATAGGACCAGTTCCCTTGTAACCAAAATGCTTCATAAGCTTAAGACCAAGCCCATACTTCTTAGGAGTGATTTCTTGAGCTTGTTCTATTAGGTCTACTAGAGCCTCTTCTTTGTAAAGCCATGCAACAATGGCTCTATTTTTTATTTCATCTTCTAAGGGAACTATAGCTTTGACAAAAGAGCCATTAAACTTGGTCTAAGGTGTCAACACGAATGGCTTCTTTGCTTCTAAGGGTCTCCCAAAATGTCGAGGGGACTCTGGAATAGATGTTAATGATAGCACTGGTTCCATGTGGTACTCTCCCATACCAGTTTCTTTCAATTTAAATGACTACTCAATTTGTTTTAGCTTATTGTTATGACAATCAGAAGACTCAAGGTTAGCAGGGACAAAAGAATTAGTAGCTTTGAGCATATTGCAAGTGTAGCTAGTAGTGGCAAGAATAGTAACTTCAGAGCCATGAAATGGGAATTTAATGCATTAATGGTATGTGGATGGCACATCGTGCATCTCATGTATCCATGGCTATCCCAACAAAATGTTGTAAGCTAAGGGAATTTCAAGCACCTGACAGGTGACATCCCTTTCGACAGGACCGACGCGAATTGGTAAAGTCACAAGACCTAGTGACTTTCATTCTACTTCATCATACACTTTAATAGTGATCTTTCATCGACGATCAAAAAAGTCCTCAGAATAATCTAATTGTCTAAGTAGAGCAGTAGAAACAATATTTAGGCCAGCGCCATTGTCAATGAGTACCCAACGAACATGTGTCTGGTGGATCATAACCTCAATGTGTAGAGGCTGATTGTGTGGGTGATTCAGTGAGTTTTCATCCTCCTCGGAGAAGGTCATAAGATGAGGTGAGGTCAGGTGACCTACCATGGATTGAAATTGCTCAAGATCAAGATCTTGAGGAACATTTTCCTCAGTGAGAGCTTTGTCCAGAATTTGCCTGTGAGTAGGCGAGATTTTAAGCAACTCAAATATGGAAATGTGAGCATTAGTTCATTTTAAATGATCTAGAACACTATAACTGGTTGTAGTCAACTTCGTTGTGTGTTTTGCACCTTTACCAAATGGATTAGCAAGGGTTTTGTCCTTATGTTGTTCAAGATTTCAAATAGGAGGTGTAGGGCCTTTGAGCACCAACTTTGCATGACAGTGAGTAACAACGTTAGCACAATGTTGCAAAGATGCATTATCCATGTTATTGGAAGTAGGGCCTCTTAAGACAAATGGTGTCTTGGGTTTGTCATTATCTTGCTTCCCCTTTATGGTAATAATGTTGCAGTATTCAAAATCTACAGGTTCAACCATGTGAATGACATTATCATCATTGGAATACATATAGTTGACCTTATTGTAGGGTTTTGGTTTCGAAGTCTCACTTTTTTCATAAGATGGGAAAGGCTCTTTGAACACCTTGTGGTCCAAGTTTTTGTTATGTCCATCTACCACAAGTTCACTAGCATCAATCATGTCCTGGACTTTATGACGCAAGTTTATACAGTTGCTCATTTTGTGTCCCTTTTTTTGATGATACTCACAAAATGAGGTCTCATTCCACCATGGTGGACATGGTTGTGGATCATAGGGACAAGGGTTATCCATTGGTGAGATAAGCTTGTGTTGTAGGAATGTTTTGTAAACCACATCCAAAGGTTCTCCTAAAGGCGTATACTCTCACTTGGGTCGTGTTGCCCATGAGTTTCTCGATTTGTTCCCAGATGCCTTATTGTCAAGAGGAGGCTTCTCAGCATTTTTGGCTACTTTGAGGCAATGTGTGAGATTAAATGCTGCTTTGGCAGGTTTGGGTGTGACATTATCAACAACTCCATCATGTACAATTTCTTGGTTCTTGTTGACATGTTTGGTTTTATCCCTGTTGGAAGTGGAACCTTGTTTTGTGTCTCTTTGAAGAGTGAGATCACCTTTATTGACCATAAATTCTTCGATACGGATAGCCTGTGTAATCATGTCTTCAAAAGTACGTGGACCTTGTAGTTGGACTCTATACCCGAAATCAGGTAAGAGGTTATTAGTGAAAATGTCGAGCTTCTCTATTTCTAGGATTTTACAGGAATACTTAGAGTAAAGTTGTCTCCACCATTGGAGGAAAGTGAGAAAAGGCTCGCCAACCTTCTATTTAAGGTTTCATAGATCTCGAATATTTATAGGATGTTGAATGTTATGAGAATATTGCTGAACAAATGAATTAGCAATTTCGTCAAACGTCTTGATACCAGGAGGTAAATGTGAGAACCACTCCAAAGCCTGACCACCTAGGCTTCTAGGGAATAAATGCATGAGGTACATTTGATTGTGTATAAACTCCATAGACAAAGCACCAAATTCCTGCAAGTGATCTTGGGGATTAGTAGTACCAAAGTACTTGTCATATCTAGGTAGTTCTACGCCTCATGGGAAAGGTGGCATGTTTATACTTTTGCCAAATGGGAATGAACAAAGAGCGCCCAATGTATATGTCTTTGTGGGTTTCTCTTTCTCATGCATCATCTAAGCCAATTGGTCTTGCATAATTTTTAGTTTTTTTTGGAGTTTAACGGTCTCAGTTTCTTCTTCACGTGTGATAATGGTCTCCACATTGAAATGTGTGGGCAGTTTAGCTCCCTCTTGGGTGAGTTTGAGAAAGTACTTTTCTTTCTCTTCGTTGAGTAGGATTCCCATGACCTTCTAAAAGTTTTTTTCTCTTCGACATTTTGCTATGTGTTCAGGAAGGATTTCTACCTCTTCCTGTTCCTCATCAGTGTCATATTCTTTCTCTTTCTCCTTGTCATCCCTAGGTTGTTCTGGATATCGACTATGACTACCCTGTTCAGGTTCATGATTAGTCATTATAGGAACATGTTCAATTTTCATACGGTGTGTTTCAAAAGGGTCTATGGAGAAAGGATCATACATTGTATTTGGGAATGTAGGACCTCTACCTATTTTAGTATCCTCTTGGTAAAAAGGATTCCTAATTTGTTGAACTTGAGATGACTTGGCAGGTGAGGAAGACTGTGAAGATGCCTCACTAGCCAAACTGGATACAGATTGCATAGTGAAAGGTAAGCTAACTCTACCACAATTACAACCCCTAGCACAACCATGTCTAAGGTTATCGGGATAAAACATGTTGTCGCTTCTGGTTGTGACAATCATAGGCAAGGACAAGAAGCTAGAACTTGGACAAAGACTACACTAAGACTGAGTCTCAAAAAGGAAAAGATAATAGCAAGAATTTTGTTCACTAAGGCACAAATGGTCTGATTTAAAGGCTAGAAAAGCCAGAGATTATGACCACTATGACACAAAGTATGACAAGCATTAAGACGAGGACCAAAATTACTTATGAGACGAGACTAGTCAAGGTATAAGACATAAGTCTTCAGCTAAGTGAAGTGTCACTATTTCAAGACTATTTGCAAATAGAGAGCGATAAACAGACACGTAAAAGGATAGCATGCAGATAGCAGGTAGCTAGAATAGACCCAAATTGGTAATGCTGATATAAAGTCTCGCGTGAAAAACCTTTAGAGTTCACGCGAAGAAGTTTTACAGGCCGCACGAAGATGTTTCTATCTCGTGCGAAGGTCAATAACAGTAGTTTAATTTTGTGAAAAAATGTTCACAGGATCGCGCGAAGATACACAACAAGAATTTAATTTCTTGCAAGGAAAAAATGGCTTCGTGCGAGTTCTAGATGATTTCGCATGAGACCCAAATGATTTTGCACGAAAGGGCAGAACAGTTTCACAACAGTGACTGATTTTAACAAAATTTTTGATCATTCCAATAACCAGGCAAATAAACAGGCATGTAGAATAGCAAGCAAGTGATATCAAGCATGTCTGAAAATAATGAGCAAGGGCAAAAGCAACCTTGCACATGAACAATCAAGTGACTTAGTTTGTGCTAATCCCTAAGAGAGCTATTTGTGTATTTTTTCAAAGAGTTTTGCAATCACGTGTACATCTCTAGAAAATAAAAGTTGGCCTCTCTAAGGTATTTAGTAATGGTTTGACTCTGCAACTTTTATGACTCACAGGGGTGACCTCCAATCCCGACACACCAAGGTTTTGACATAGTTCGAGAACTTAATCTTCAAGAGCTGCTAGGGAGATCTGACAACCCACAATGAACCACACCCATGGAGATTTCTTTCATAAGGACATTTATATAGCGGTTTTCACTACCATGGCAAAAATGGCTATTATCGCTTGAGGTTCCGTCAATGCAATTTTCCCTATAGAGGGATTTTCTGCTACGGTTAACCCTCTCTAAAGGTGATCAACTCACAATAGTATACCACAAGGGGACTTAGCTTCTAGATTCAAGGTTTTGACACCTTTTCACCTTTAGCCCAATCAAAGTAGACAGATTAATTTGACATGCTAAACCAAGATTATCTCTTAAAGATCTATGATATCATCTCCCAGTGATCTATCAACTTCTTTGGAGAAAGGATGCTTTAATCAACAAGTTGAAGATTCATTTATCTGCGAGATGCTCAAAGTATCCTCCCCACCTACAAGGAATCCATCTTAGAGAGGAGTTTCACTAGGAACCCACTGCTTCAAGATCCACGAATAGTGTTCATGGGAGCTTAATTACTATGTGTATATAGATGTTAATTTTTGAAAGCAAATCTATCCAAAAGCAATCAAAAAAGCACAAGGTGGTACACTTAACGCTTTAACTAATGTGAGGTGAGTCCAAAGATGTGGAACATTTAACCCCTCACACAAGCTAGCACGAGTCCACAACTGAGAAACTAGTGAGTTCTAGAAAGCACAAAAGGGTTTCCTAGTGGAGCCTTTAACGCTTCTATCTTGTAGACCCCTCCCCTTTAACGTGGTGTTGATCTTGCAACCATAGGGTGGAATGAGGGGCCAATGGATTATCGAGTCCAATAACCCAAAATAGCTATCTAAATCTATCACTAGTACCTAAGCCTGGTAAATGAATACTAACAAAGATCACACCCTAGTATCAAATTATGCATGTGTTGTAAAATGAAAATACGGAAGGAAACACACACAAGCTTGACATGAGAGATGTATGTTTTAGATCCAAATGAAGTGTTATCAACTAAGGAAGGTTACCTGGTGATCCTCGGAATGCACTTAGTAGATTTTACCTATTTTTGACAACTTTATCATGCTTTTCCAATTGTCCTGCAAACAGCTGTTATGCTGTTCCAAAAAAAATTAGAAAATACAAAAACACTAGAAACCGTGAATAGTCAGCAGAAAAACCAGAAAACACGAAAATCAATGAAAAAAATTGCCTCTGTCAGCAGAGTTTCGCGCGAAATTCTTGATAGTTCGCGCGAAGAATTTTTATGGCCCGCACAAAATTATATTCGGCTCATGCGAAGAAACAGGTTTCACACAAAGTTTTGTGTGCCCAAGAACTTTCTCGTGCAATGTGAAAAGAATCTTCGTGTGAAGATTATGGATCCTCGCACAAAAATGAATAGTCTCGTGCAAAGATTCTTGAATCTGTACGGACCAGTACGGACAGAGAACAAAAAAATGATTAAAAAATAGAAAGAGGCCAGAAAAATTAATTTTTGATCCCCATAGTGGGCGCCAGAAATGTATGCGTGAATATGCAGCCTATGCTAACACACACACACTTCAACACGATCATTGTATGCAATTCATCCCGGAATGAACATTGGATTGTTCATACGAAAATTAGCCAACAAAGTGACCTGTTGGCTTCTATCTAAAGGGAGTTGCTTGTCAGATATCCTCAGATTCGAGGTGTTTAAGCAACCAGACCCTATAAGAATGAAGGATTTGAATGCAATTTAAGCTATATAAATGTGCAAGTAATCTAGATGAAATGCAAGCAATTATTCTAAGAAATAAAAGACATTAAACTAAAAATGTATGCATTATTAAGCTAGATGAACTTAAATTAAGAATGCAAAATGTATGTAAAAATATGAGCAAATGTGAGTATGAATTCCAGCAGCGATTCGATGCAAATTCTCCAAATTCATCCTCTCAAAATGAAGAGATGAGGGTCTCTTAAATAGACTTTCCTAGAATCCATCAATGGTTGAAATCGATTTCAATCAATGGTCAGGATTAAAGGTGAAGTTCAGTCATAAAGGGAGATTCCCAAATTAAAGGGAGTTAACAGATTTAATTTGAGTAAAATAAGGAGTTAACTAATTCAATTTGAGTAGAAAAAGGAGTTAATTGATTTAACTCATTTTTTATCAATAGTGAACTGGAAATTTCCCTTTTTGAATTGAAGAGAGATTTTGGTGAAATATTTAATTTAATAAAATGAGATATGCTCTCATAATTACTTTTTCTATTTAATTAAATAATCTTTTAATTAATTAGAGACACTTTTCTTATTTAATTAAATAACTTCATTTAATTAATTAGGAATGGCTTCCCATTTAATTAAATAACTTTGTTTAATTAATTAGAAGTAAGTACTCCATTTAATTAAATAATTTTGTTTAATTAATTAGAAATACCTTTTCCATTTAATTAAATAATTACATTTAATTAATCAAGATAGGCATATTTATTAAATTAAATAAATTTAATTCCATAGTACATTAGCCTTAGGATATAATTTAATTTAATTAAAGTATAAATACTTAATAATTAAATTATAATTAAATCAAGTAGGTTTAATGCGGCTAATATGAGTACGTACTATAGGAATTAAATAAGAAATATGATGAATGCAGATTAGGGTTTTTTGCATCTGACAATTAAGTCAAGTAGCAAATAGAAAAATGAGAATTGCCTATTAGAATAGGTCTTTAGGATTGGTTAAAAATAGACCAGAATTGGTATCATGGCAATGAGCCAATTTTGGGGTATTACAATATGAGCTCCAAAAATGTGGCCAATAGAGTATATCATGACTGTTACAATTAGTCCAGAAGCCATTGCACTTCCATGTTTTGATACCAAGTTCTCATTTTTCTGACTCAGCATTGATGAGCCACATGTAAAAAACACCAGAAAATATGTAGAAATGATCTCTGCTACAACCTGGATAAAGGCATTTTTGACTTCACAATATAATCATCATTTATATATGTTTTATGAAATACAAATGTGAAGCTTTTATAACTTTTGAAGAAGTGTAGGTGGGAAAAATTCAATTCATTTGTCATAGCAATGAGCGAGTTTGTTGTAGTCTTCACCTTGTTCAAATACTCTTTCAATGGAAGAACCACCCTGAGCTTGATCATTATCTTTATCTGCTAGTGAAGGCAACATTTTTCCTGAATAATTCAATTCCAAATCTATTTAAGTTGAACATCCATGTCACAGGTGCCTTAGAATGACCAGCTATACCAATGGCAGTACCTATCTGAAAAGGTACAGTGACTACATGATACAAAATTATCTAGATGAAAAGAAAGTAGTAGATAAAAGCCTTAGAAACCTAGCAAGCTTGCAATGTTGAAAATATCAAGTGCAAACAATGGTATGCGGCCATATCGGAAGTATGAATAGGTAGAATTAAGTTGGATATAAGCTTTGGTTTCACAAAAGGGCCCTTTTAAGCCTGTGTCTAGTTATTAATTTTTTAATGGTAGACAAATTTAAAACTATTAAGTTTTAGAATGTGAAAAAGTTGGTAGTCTTAGATATTTTTGTAAAATAGTTCAGTTAAAGAATATAAAATTTCTTATAAAAAAGCATAGACTGATAAGACGACAGCTAAAAGTTTTTTAAGGTAAGATAAAGCCTTTAACTGAAAAGAATAGCTATATCTAATATGGTAGGAAGAAAGACAATCTAAAATGTTGAAATTCATATTCTATTATTCATAAGACTCAGTTTCTTGTAATAAAACCCATTCAACAAATAAAAATTTCCTACAATGATTCTATAAAACCCCTTCCTATTACCTGGTCTGTTACAACTAATGTTGAAGGAAAAAGCAGAGAGAAAGGAAGGGAAGAAGTCAAGATCAGGATATGGAATGCAAAACACCCAAATTTATTAGGTTAGTTTATATTGGGAACATAACATAGCAAATTATTTTTTCCTTTTCCTTCATCTTGATTAAATATCAAGATGATTTACTTCATTTTGATTATGTCAAGATGATTCAAGATTGGACATGACAATTCCTAGGATACACCGATGAGTTCTTAAGATGCATTGATGAATTCTAACCGTATATGAATTTTATAATCACCTTGTTAATATCTGCCACTTCATCTTTGCATTATTGGAACAGAGTGAATCCAAAGCTATTCTAAATTTAAAGTGGTTGGATTCTCCATGGCTATTATCTTACTATCTAAATGCTTTCTTTAATGGATTCTATAACCATCCCATTGAAATCCATGAAGAAAAATAAAAACACTACTTGTTTTTTTCTGAACATGGCCTCAATTAATCCTCAAGCAATCTAAATATATTTCTTTTGAACATGGTAGGACACTCTTCTTAAAGGCCACTGGCCAGCAAATTTACATCTAGTATTTTGCAAAGAAGATTCACAGAAGTTCATGAATAGGCAGTTCATAAATTTATCTATAAAAAATGCTTTATTATTGAATCTTTGAGTATAATGAATTTTTAGGGAAATGCACTGCACCAGACGATAGAACAGATGAAGAAAACCTCACAAATGAATAGGGTTGAATTAGAAATTTAGATGAAAACATCTAGATCTAGTGGTCAAACCTACTTGTAAGCAATTCTCTTGTGGTTGTAAATTTAAGGCTCGGATATAATGTAATTTGATGAGCTATTTTTTAGAGTACTGTGTTCTATGAAGGGAAACATGGTATAGGATTAATCAAGACCTAGATATAAGAATTTCTACTTTGTAATTTGAGTTTGTCTACTTGCCCTCGGCCTATTAATTTTGGCCGTTAGCTAATTATCTATTATTTTAGATTAGTCAAATAAATATTTTTATTACTCTAAATTTATATATTCTAATTATTAAAATTTATCCCATCACTAGCTTTGTTGGAGTTCATATTTTAGACTAAGTTCGAAATAAATATGAATATTGTTGGCTAATTTCTTTAATGTGAAAAGATAAAATATTAATTTGCATTAATAATTTTAAAAAAATATATGAAAATAAGAAAATCTTCATGAATCTATCATTATCGTAGGGACAATATTTAATGTATTGGGAAAATTTTTTGTCTTCAAAGGAAAAAATATTGAAGTGTATTGGCAAAATGTTTTTGATAAAAGCAACAACAAGAGGGTGTTGGCATTTGGTACAGAGAGCACATCAATTGCACACTAATGAATAAGTAATAACATCTAAGTGAGAGTTGAAAAACCTAAAAAACTTTCTACCTCTATAAAAAAACTAGCTTATAAAAAGTAATAAGCATTCATCTACTAATATAAACAACCATCCAAAATCTAAACATAATGGTACAAAATTTTATCAGAATATAGTAATTAACCATTGTAAAATGTCATGCATGGCCAACGTCTAGGGCTAAATTAAAAATATGAAAATAATAAAAAGTAATAGAGCCTCTAGGGTTGTGTTGTGGTTTCACAATGCATTCCCCATTTTTGCACAAAAAATGGAGACCCCCTAGTTAGAATTTTCCCTACCAGGCTCCTACTTCAGAGTCTAGGTCATTTTGGACCCTGCCCCGAATTAGGGTCAAACCCCAGTCTCTAACTAGGTAAGTTAGACAATCAAAAACATAGAAAAGAATCTCATTCGAGGAGAATTTGTACTCTAAAATAGGTTCACACATCCACACCTTTAAAAGGTGTACATATATGCACCCTCTTGGAGGTGTACAAATGTACAACTCCAAATGTGCACACTCCTAGAGGTGTGCACCTATACGCCCTCCAAGGTTACACATGTGCACACATCCAAAGGTGCACACTTGCATAGTATTCCCCTCTCACTTGTTGAGTTAGGCATCATCTGGAAAAGGGAGGCTGATCATGATAGTGAGAAAATTGTACTGTAAATTTTAAGAACTTGTACACATGCATCAATTGTAAGTTGATTAATGTATGATAATGCAGGGTAGACACATAAAGGTTTTCTCAAGTGTCATCACAAGTATCTATACTCTCATTGCCTTTTTATCGTTGCATGAGATCCAATGAAACATAGGGACTCATTGTTTCCCTAGTTAATTATGATAATCATATCATCGGTGATAACACATTCCCAAGATGATGTTGAGATCCAAGGATGCAATAAAAAAGATACAAGTTTAGAACTTCATGACAGTTCAAAACATGAAGTCTTAGATGCATAGGACAACAATCTAAACATAGGACAAAATAGAGAAATATTTAGTATCTTATTGAGCTTCACTTTGTTTCAAGAATAGTTTAATATTCTCTACTAAATAGGGCCAACCACGTGAAGGTGGAAGCTCATTGGGCCCCACCCCCCTCCCCCTAACATCACTCTACATTCCTCGTTAACATCTAACATTCATTCATTCTTTCAACCATTAATAAAATGTAACATTCAATCAATATCACATGACAACATTCAATCAATATCAAAAGATAACATTCATTAACACATTAGATTTGTTAACATCATCAATATTCTACATTAACACATAATTCATGAACATTCATTAGCACATAATTAAATTCATTGAGACATAAATTTCAGTCATTATCAATTAAGGTATGTAGATGACAATCATTTCTTTTTTTTCTTTCTATTTCTTTTTTCTATGTAAGCTCTAAGAGGAGCATCAATATCATCATCAATTCCCCCCCTCATCAGTTGTTTTGTTCTCTGTTCTTGATGATCTCAAATTCCTATCCTATTGCAAAGGGGGGTCCTCTGCAATAACTAATAAAAGAGTTAAATTAAAAATAATTTATTATAATTGTTACAAGTATTTAATTATTTTAAATAACATAACTGTGGCACTCTTTACCTAATCTAACCACATCATTTTGTCTGGACTCAACGTCAACATGCTCATGAACATTGACCCCTCGATCCTCTATAGCTGCTATACAAAATTTTACGTTAATCCAAACACCAATTGCAATCACATATAAAAATTTAAATAGAAAATGTATACCTCCACCACTGGGATGCACATCATGTGAACCTTCAACATCCACAGATTGTGTAGAAGGATTGTCAGGTTGCATTCAAACATCCTACACATTTTTATCATTGCTTTCTTAAAACAGATATACTCACTTTATATTGGAACTTAACATCAAATAGACTAATTGGTAAAGTATTCAATTCAAACTAAATTTCATTTAGCTTATTTACCTATGACTTAGATGCATCATCATTAGAACCTTCCACACTAATTTTAGCTTGTAGTCGTTCAGCCACAACTCTATAGCCTTGTTGGAAGCCAATTCTCTTATCCTCTTCTGTGAGGCATCTCTTGAAATTTGAGCCCTACATTTTTGCATGGTTTGGTGGATTTTACTTGCATTATTTCATCAACCAATGGAGGGTAGTTAAAATATCAAAAGGAAATATGAAAGTTTCCAAAACACTTAGTGTCAAGGTTGGGTATATGAGGCCTTGAATGGTACAAGGGAGAAGTAACTAGTATGTAGCCTTATGTGATGAGTTGGGTCCATGAATTAAAGGAGTAGTTGTAACAGCAGATTAGTTCCTTGTTTGAAGGTGAATCAAGCCTTGAATGTTCTTATGGAGAATAGAGGATTGGGGTGATAACTTGAATTTCTTAGTTGTTCCAAGGTGCTAGGAGTTTGTTGGTGCTTCCAAAGTGTGTTACTCTGCATCATATATTGGTGTGGAGGAACATTGAGATCCAAGTTGAGGATCAGGAGCATAGACAAGCTAGTCTATCCTAGCATTTCCCATCACAATATATAAAAAATTTGATACAATATTTCATTTAATAATACTTACAACTCGTGCTTGAAGTTTTGAAAAACCACCAAAGCTGAGCTTATGTGTCTCGTGCTTTTCTAGTGTTTCCTTTATTGCCTTTGATGTGTCAGGCAATCTATGAAAAGTTTGAAATATGTTAGATAGCATAAATATAGAGGTTAATTAGTACATAATTACATTCTCAACAGTATCACATACCTTTCTGTACTCTCTACTGGTGTAATATTATTTTTCTTGTCAGTTTTATACTTTCCATCCAAAATCAGAGCCTGCCACTCAGCCTCAGGAACATAGGATAGATGCTCTTACCTGGGGTTATCCTGTAAACCTTTTCTATACTAGTCCCTAATATACTTCAAACATGAACCAACTTTTTCAAGGAGCTTCTTTCTCTCAAATGCATGAGGTCCAAAGAGTTGGGTCATGCTCTCTATAAGATCATCCTTCAATAGTTTGTCTTGGTTATTCCACCTTTTAAGTAAAAAAAAACATGTTAGAATCATAAATGAAGTGAAGCTACCTTTAATATAGTTCAAGAAATGGATCAAAAGGAAAACTATTCTAGCAATGATATGAAATCAAAATAGTGGTTTGGGGTTTTAGTTAGGATATGATGTTCCACCAGGTACGCAGGGTGGGCCCAAATATTCGCAAACACTCATCACCAAGTTTTTTCCAAAAAACATCATTCCCTACAAAAAAATCATGGGATCATTAGTTGATGAAGAGTGATCAAAAAATAAATTACTATTATATCAATATAGAATAATAATAACTTTAAAGTACCTGGAACTTTGGCTACTTTTAATGGAATGCCTTCATCATCGCTGACAATCAATATGACATCCTTCACTATTCCTGTACTAGGAACATAGGAACATCTAGGAAATGATGCTACAAATCCTATTGCAAAACATTTCATAAGTTTCATAAGTCTTTGTCACTAAGTATAAAAGAACAAATGATAATTGATGTTAAAAAGTTGTAAAAAAAATAAAAATTGTTTGTTGCTGTCATAAGACAGTTATGAAGGGCAGTTGGCATCCAAGGAGTCTTTGTTCAGTTTGATGAGTTAGTTAGATGGGAAAAAGGCTTGAAAATAAAGGTCTTTATAAGACACAAGTGTTGTAGTTGAGAAAAGGGGTATGTGTACAAAGAAAAGATATAAATAAAAGAATTCTGCACTTCACTGTCACAGGGACAGTTTTCTAATTTGCAAGATTTAGACTGGTGACTCACTAAGGTTATTTTCATTCAAAAGTTACTATTTTGCTTCTTGAATAGGGTGTTTGAGTCAATATAGGCCTAGATAAATGACCATGCACTTATTAAGTTCATTAGACTTACTGATTTGCAAAAAATGCAAAAATTGCCTAAAAGTTGTTGACAACTTTTAAAATGTTGATCGGTAATTATAAAAAGTTGTTGTTTGTTTGTTTCATGGTTGGAAATGGCTATTTGGTTGTTCCAATGGTCATATAGGCCTACAAATATGTAATTTGAGGTCTTTGTTGGAGGGAGAGATTAGGTTGTAGCAGATGCTTGGAGAAAATGAATAAAAACCTCTAATTTACTAGTAAAATTGCTGTTACAGTGGGTTGTATGGTTCCGTATAGTACTTTCATGATTACTCTGCAAGTGGATTAGTGGTGGATGTGTGTTTAGAAGGTTTTTGATTTTATTTTATTCAATTTTCAATTTTGGTTTGTGAGTTATTAGCATTTTTGTCCTAAGAGGTCTGAATAGCCCTGTTTTCTAGGGCCTTGTACAAATGTAGCCCTAACTTGCAAATCCACTAGTGGCAATCTCTAAAACTGAGGGATATGCAAGTTAAGGGACCTATCTATATGATTCTAGGAGTTGGAGGTGTGGTGAGCAAGGCAAGTATTTTCCAAGCTGGCCCTAGGTCAGTCAAGACCATGTGCTTGACTGGTTTTTGCTATTATTGTGGTGACAGTCATGTTTGGAGGCACTTCTGATCTATGTGAGTGCTAAAGTTAGATGCATTGAATGTGTTTAGTATTTCCATAAGTTATTGGGGTCTTGATAACCCACCTATTTCATCCTTCCTTGAAGCCCTAGCCTAACTTGATCAACTAGGCCCAGGTATCAAGCAACAGTTTGGAGGATGCTGAAGCAAGATCATCCTAGAAGCTTTTGGGATTCTAGAAAGTGTCTTAAGAGGTGCCTAAAATAGTGGAGAAGTCACTATGCCATACAAGGATAGTTGGTGAAAATACAAGAAAATGGATGGGAAAGGCTACAAGGATTGTAGGCCTAGAAGTGCAAAGGATTGTTGTGGATTTGATAGATTCCAAACAAACTAAGGATTGTGGTTCGACTGAAGGTCTTGGTTACTGTCACCATTTCTTGTGTCATTGACTGAAGTTTTTGAAGTGTATTGCCCCATTTGGGCTCAACAATTGTGTATACCCGGTGTGGGTAAGGGGACTTATACCAAGTCCTAGATCCAAAAATTGGATTGTGAAAGCCTTATGAAGGCTAGTAGAAGAAGTGGCTGCTAGACTCTACATCAAAATATAATTGTGATAATATACTACAAGAGAAGATGATCTTCAGTATTACAATCTTTCATAACTAAAGACAACTAATTGAAGTTTAACCTATAACATAGCCTTGTATATCCAAGCTATGAATGGAGTTGAGTTCTTATGGTTTGGAATCATAAAATTGTGAAAACGTTTAAACATTGAGTGACTACCAAAGGGGGATCATTACAATCTACATTTTAAACACGTAACACTTAAACACATAAAAAAAGAGAGAAAAAGAGGGATTTTTGTACCAATAGATGGTGCAATAGTCGATGCCTGTAAGCTACGTGTTGTCAAATCAACAATTGGAAAGAGATTTGTGGTTGTCTTGGATGGAGGCGGTGTCGTCATAGGATTCAATTGATTTGAAGCTGAAGAATAAAATTGTTAGAGCATGCATAAATATAGAACACGTGGACTAGCATGGACAAGATTATTAGAGCATTAAAAAAAAGGATTTTTCGAGCATTTTTTGTCAATGATTATGATCATTCCTATATATATTTAGTGGAAAACACAAGTGGGGAATGGAACATGCGATCTACTTGAACCACCTGCAACACCCTCATCATGGGAATTGGGCTCAAAATCACACAATTTTTTTTGTAAAGACAACTCATCCATATTTTAATTAATGCCATAAAAGAGCATAACATAAAAACCATTATTGAACTCTTATTATAATTTAAAATTTCATTAATACTTACTTTTAAGGTTTCAGAGGTGTGCAACAATTCAGATCCCCTATCTTTTATTTCCTGAGTAGTAGGCTTTATGGTTGCCAAACATATAATTTCTCTGCCAATTTTCTTTAGTAAGTTTTTAATTGAATCGATCAGGTCATCGGTCTCTGCTAAATCAATATAGAAAGGGTCCTCCTCAAGGGGGGGCTACTAAGGGACTGCAGGTTCCTTTCCCTCCCTTCGACCACTAGCCCTCTGTGACAACAATAGTATTAGTATTATCAAAATTACTCCAAAATAATGAAGAAAACAACATTAAAAAAATAACATTTTTCTTCTATCTAGTTTGCACAATTACAATGAGTTTTACCTACTCATGTGTAGATGAGTTGGGAACATCGCTAGCATCCCCTTTGGGCAGTTGCTCCATATTGTGCCCCTGTGTCAAAGATCAAGTATAAAAATGTTAGCCAAAAATTTATTGACTAAATGGTATGTTGGAGTCATTGATTAGAAGTTGGTTTAATAGTATGTACCACCCCCATGATAGTAGCCTCATTTGTATCTATGCAGTTCAAATTGTAATCAATAAGAAGCTCTTCCCCTGCACGTATTGATTTTATCGCATAGATGAATACACGATTTCCCTCGCGTTTCTCAAATATGCAATTGGGTTGCTTTATAGTTGACCTAGGTCATGTACTATTTATAAAACCCATAATATTCCTTGTTACTTTTAGCTTTTCATCAATGTATATAGCAACACTTTTACTTTGATTATTGTCTTGCTATTGTATATAATTTTTCGAGAGGGCATACCTACGCATACTTTTTTTATATTGAACAATATGCATCCAACTTTTGTAATCGTAACATGGTCCAACATACTCCATAAATTCAAAAACTTTTTTGTAAGACACCTTTATGCCATCCATAAAAAATAGGCGCAAACCATGTAATGATGATGGTGTTATGCAATATATCCTTTTGTTAACACAAAAATCAATGTTTATTGGAGGAAGTCCCTTGGGTACCCAATGTTTCTGTAGATGTTGGTACCTCAAGGGCACCTTGATGTCACCTTCTATCTCATCATCATAAGAACATGACCCCCCTTGAGCAAGGAAAAATTTCATGCGTTTATTGAATTTCCTTCTAGTCCTTTGACCTCTAGTTAATCTCCCTATTCTAGATAAACTACATGTCTCACTTTCCTCTTCTATTCCTATATTTCCCTCACTCGAGGAAGACACTTTTGACAAATACCTATTCACCGGTACCTGCAAATGGGAGAGATCTTAGAAGACATCAATCTTAATATTGATAAGTGTGTTAAATAGAATATCTATAAGGAGTATTGACTTATACCTATCGATCCATGAGACTGTGCGGGATGCTCTTGAAAGGGGTTCAGTTTCCTACAAATGTAATGCAATTATTGTGAACGTAATCACATCATAATCATAATCACATCCATCATAAGCATCACATAAAAATTAAAAACATTAAAAGGTACACAATATAACACTTAAATCAGACTCACATTATAAGCCTACTAGGGAAGTAGGCCTAGTGAAGGGCTAAAATTGGGTTTTTGTATCAGCTAATGAGTTGAGGGCTTAGTCACCTTGGGGACATGCTATTTGAAGTTTTTTTATGTGTGTGGAGGTGGAGGAAACACCTAGTTAAGGTGAAGTCAAGTTTGGTGCCTATTGAGGCATTGTGAGCATTTGATAGTTTGTTGATTAGATAGCTTGAATGAATCCATTGGATGGATTGAGGGACATTCATGGGATTATTCCAAATATGTAGAACCTAAGGTGGTATAAGGATTTGGTGTGCACTCTGATAGGTTATGGAGTTGGCTTGGATCAAGGAGAGGGATCTTATGAAGATGCTTGGTTGGTGTTGTGAGAACACTATGGAAGTCCCTCTTGTTATGAATGATTGCAAGTCCACCTAGGGTCTCTGCATCACCTATAGAGGTAGAATTATTAACCAACAAATTGGGTAAGCACTTATATTATTTTTTCCCTATGAATTTTATTCTAGGTACAACTCCCTTTTATAGATATTTAATGAATTCCCTTTTCTAAACTAAACACTTACAAATGCTTTTGACCTGAAATAAAATAAGGCTCAATACATTCATGAATCAATATGTGTTTTAAATAGTTTTATTTAATTAATTTAGATTAGCAATATTCTATTTGTAGTTGAAACTTGTAGCTTTTAAATAGATAATGAATAAACTATGTAACCATATAAGACAAATATATTTCTATCAAGAAATGAATATTAAATAGATTAAGGATTGATGGCATACCTCTAAATTTCATCATCATCACCCTCATCGTCATCATCATCATCATCATCATCATCATCCTTTTCATCATCATCATCGCCATCATCATCATCATCATCCTCACCATCATCGTTTTCATCGTTGTCATCGTCATTGTTGTCATCATCATCATCATCAACATCATCATCAGTAGCAGCATCATTGTCATCATCTTCTTCTTCTTCTTCATGAAAATTTGTGTTAGGAACATCATCCAATAACTAGCAATCATGATCACCATCTACATCATCTTCTACTTCTTTGATATCTTCTTCTTCCATTGCATTATAATTTATTGGCCTTCCTCTCAGTTCATGTCTAACAACAAATAACCAACCCAGTTTACGTGGAACCTCTGAGTAAAATACCTACTCACATTGGCTTGGAAGAACATGGGGCTCATCCCCAACTAGCTCAAACAACCTTGTATTAACCATTGTAAATCCATTATCATGTTCAATAATAGTTCTATTAGGATTAATTGGATTAAGTCATTGCTTGTACCATTTGACAACAAAGAGTACTAATTTGAAGGAACTAAAGTCACACTCAAGTATATCATCCAAAATGCCATAGTATCAATTTTTAGACTCTCGAGGATGTGAGTCGTTTCTAGATGAAATATTAGTCACTTGAAAGAGTGTAGTTATTCCTTGAATCACAAGTTTTCTTCGTGTCATCCAACACTTTGATGTGAAATTTATGACCATTAAAGAACATAGCCTTGCGGTGTTTAACCTACAATAATATGTGAAACATGTCAAAATTATTGTATTGTGAGTTGATAAAACATACAGGTGATTAATAAATTTGTACGTACCTAGAAATCGCTTAAACCATGTGCTAAATCTATTTCCCTTTGCATAACATTGGAATCTCCATTACAATGATCTTCTTTAACCAATGAAGATACACTTTCCCATGTTAATGTGTGACCAAAATTCTGACATCGTTCAATCCATACCGTCATCCAATCAAGATTGTTTGCAATATACAAGTGTAGTGCATCCCACTCTTGAGCACTTGTACAAAAAAAAAAAAAAAACAACTTACAACCAATTTATTTTGAAGATTAAGAAATAATTTATTACAATAACATCTTATAATTTATTACCTCTCACTTTCCTCAATGTACCTTTCCCCATCAAGTACTCCCCTTCTAATTTTTTAAAAGGCTCAAGATCCCAAATGCGATCTACATGGATATTTGATGCAAACTTAGGAAGATATTTAGTAATGTACATCATAGTCTAGTATATCATACATCCCTCTACCATAGAATCTTTAGGATGTGCTCTTTGTTGAACCAAAGGCTTCAAAGATTTCAAGTGCCTCTCAACCATCCACATTGACCTAGTGTGTATAGGTCCACACAATTCAATCTCCTCAACTAGGTGTATCAGGTAGTGTTCCTATGCATTGAAAAAAGTTTGGAGGTAGACACTTTTTCATTTCACACAGTAAATGAGGAATTCTTCTCTTCCAATAGTTTAAATCTTCTTTATGGATTTCTTTAGATGACAACCACCTACATTAAGAGATTCAAGTCACAAAAAATATATAGATACAAGACTTTACAAAATAATATACAATAGATTACATAGCAAGAAAAAAAAATCAAGAATATAATAAATATATACAACAAATTGAACAGATATTACTTCTTGCCTCATGTATTTTCCAAGATCGTATATCACTTATTTGATGTTATTATTGAAGTGCTCTGGGAGAGATAGAGGAAGCATGTACTATAGTAATCATAAACCAATCATTTCATTGTTTTCTAACATAACATAATGAAAAATACATGTAGTTTATGAATATTTTGTAAATACAAAAGAACATAACTTACCTTGACGAAAGTATGTCAATCATGCATTTTGAGCCTTGGCCCAAATTCACTTTTTTTTCAATATGAGATTGTTTATGTTCGCAGAAAATCCTATGGGAAATTGAATTTTTCGTATGACTTCTTTTATGGCATCACTTTTTTGCTCTGTTAATAACCAAGGAAGGGCACTTATTTTAATCTGATCTTTGTTAGTGAATGAAATTCTTCAATGCATGATTGGATTCATGAATGTCATTACAATTTTTGATAATTTTTCTTTGTCACTCCTTCCATCCAATATTTTCCACAATGTCTCTATTATGTTCTTTCCAATATGCATAGTATCAAAAAAATGCACAATTTGTAAGTGCTCGTAGTAGGGAAACCTACTAAATTGTCTGGGATAGCTTTTTAGTCCCTTTGGAAGGTTTTCAGTACTACTTTGACGATCTTCATGATCATCAATTACACAATTAGTAAACAAAAATCACAATAGAAATATATAAATTACAAACATAAACCATTAGGTGGAATGAAATTACCTCAATGATTAATTCTATTATATTCCAACTTCCATAGGCGAGGTGTCATTCTTCATGGCTTTGATGTAGTCTATTCTTTCCCATTGAAAAGATGTTTTTCCATACTTTGATACTTATGATTCCTATGGAGGAAGTGTCTACACTCATCAAACACCTACTTTTCTAAACTTTTTGAATGACGAGATTTTATCTTTGGACCACAAACTAGACATGCAAATTTTCCCTTTGTTTGAAGACCTACAAGATAATGATATAATTGGATTATTAAATATGTTGATTTTTATAATTAGAATTATCGTGCGCAACTTGAATTCACTATAACATAACACAAAAATGTGTTAACCCTAGGGCATCATGTATTATCCATGCAAGTATTGTATGGAATTGAAATTGTCTTTGTCCTATTGGTCTAGACACATCATACATAGTGACACCATTCCATAACTCCACCAACTCATCGATAAGAGGCTCAATATATACATTCATATCTTTTACTTGATATTTACCTACTTGAATGAACAGTAAAATTACATAATTATTGTGACCATTTTACTGCAAGATTTGTAAGTACATGTAAATTAATAACTATCAAATGATAAGATACATGGAAAAATCATCGCCAACATAATGTGCTCCCTCTTTATTGACATCCACGGAGGAATGTTATTGTTGATAACAAAAATAGGCCACACCGAGTAAGTAGATCTCATCTCTCCAAATGGATTGACACTATCCACTACTAATGAAACCCTGATATTATGAGGTTCTTCTTTGGAGAGGTTACAAATTTTTCAAGGACAATAACATTTTACATCACCTTTTCTTTTCAAGTTAGACCACAATCCATTGATTGTCTCTCTATTTTTTTCTTCACTTATATTATCTAACATGATCGTTCTTTGCAGGAAGAAAAAATTGGGCTATGAAAACTTTGGTCTACAACTTTCACAAAGGACCTTACAACATTAAGCCACTAAAAGCAATTTCAAAACATATAAGCTAAAATTCTAGTTAAAATATACGTTAGATTAAAAAATATACAATTGTCATACCCAAGCACGTGGCTATAACTCGTGCAACATCCTTCTTGCTTAGTTGTAGAAGCTCTCTGGCAATCAAATTATACAAGCTACAAGGCCTAACAACTATTTCAAAATATATAAGCTACAAGGCAAGACATATTACATGACATGGCAAAAGGAACAAAATTTACAAGCTTTAGCAAGGCATATTAAATGACATCATAGTGTTAGAGAGATCACAATTATATGAGTCAAAAATAGTCATGAAAAAGCACATAAATTAGTTATTATATGCAATTAAAAGATATATAGTTAGATAGGGATAGTTGGATTTTGTCTCATTGTCTCTATCCAACCTTCATTTTCTAAAGCATCTTTTATAGATTTACATTTAAATTTACTAAGAAAGCATGTACCTTTTAATTTGTTCCTTGCTAGCATGCCATCTATCTCTCCTCCACTTATTCAAGTACATGATGTCTTTTGAAATATTTCACAATTTTAGGCTCTCTTTTTCTTGTTTCTAAACTAGGTTCACTTGGTTCTCCATGCTTGTGATTTTCTACCTTTTTCTTAGGCTCCTATATTTGTGAATCCGGTTCCTCCAGCTAAGCTGACTGCAACTCGGGTTGTATTGCCTATGACTCATTTTTTATTGTATAAACTAACTTCAACTTAGGTTTTATTTCTTGTGACTTGGGTTGCTCTATCTATGACTTGGTAGGTTCAATTTTTTATTGCTTGGCTTCAACTATTTATGAGTTGGGTAAACCCTTAGGTTCCTCGTCAAAGTAAACAAACTTAACAAATAAATTAGCTAGCATTAATATTGGAAAATAGTATCCTCCATGTGATCATCCCTACCCAAATAGATTCTATTGAAGGTAGGTATAGGAAAAGGTGTGTTAGCAATTGTAACTCACATTTAGAACACAAGAGATTCCCTAGAATATTTTGATCAAGAATAAGATTGCAAGGATGAGACCTACATACACTTGATCTTGGAAGACTTTTTGAGGCTAGGGGAATTTGCAAATGCTACCTAAGGATCTAATATTTTTGAGGCTATGTGAAAGGGAAAGAAATATGTTAGAATGATCACTTATAATAACATTTGCATTGATAAGAAAGCCATGATATGTGCATAGAGAAGTCAATTTTCTCAAATATCAAAAGGGGTTGAAAACAGTTGGCATTGATTCAAGGATGTTCTGCCAAATATTTCCCCAATAGGTGCATTAGGAAGATTGATATTATTTACAATAGAAAAATCATTAGCTGGTAGGAATCAATGGGATGGCTTAAATAGTACACATTGTCCTAAGCTAAAAGTTTTAAATAGTCAAAGTTGACTTATTTTTCCAAACTTAATTTTTCCTTAGTGTGTAATGTTTAAGAATGGCTAGAATTGATAGCTAAATTTAATATCCTCCCAAGACCTTGTATTGATATATACGATACAGAGGGAATCTTTTATTAGTCTCAATCTCCCAAGGCCTTGTATTAATATTGATGAGAGGAATTCCCTTCTACAATGCTCTGATGGGACCCCGTTCCCTCTACCAAAGCCAAACTAATTTAAAGACTCATTTTTTTATAAGCATGCTATCCTTCT
This sequence comes from Cupressus sempervirens, assembly GCA_028749045.1. Lineage (NCBI taxonomy): Eukaryota > Viridiplantae > Streptophyta > Pinopsida > Cupressales > Cupressaceae > Cupressus > Cupressus sempervirens. Next base: position 20,892,973 of record CM053785.1, on the reverse strand, counting down.
CCACCTTTATACACATTGCAACATAGAACCTACAGCCTAATCAATGAAATAAGATCCTCATAGACCTCTCTAGCATAGAACAATAGAACCCAAAACAATGTTTTTGATGTGGCCCCTCTTCATGCTTAGGTGTTACAAAACCAAATGGAGACATTAACATCTTCTCTTGATATAGAAGTCATGAATCTAGATCTCATACCTTCTTGGTAGTTTTTCTACTAAGAAGCTATGGGTGTTTTTGGGTTATCTTGAATCATAGTTTTAATCATTTTAATATATTATTTAGTATAAGAGTATTCATAAAATTGGTAGTTTTCATTGTAACTAAAAATTTAGAATCACAAAACTTCATTTTATTCCAACGATGGTGGATCAAAACTTTGTATAATTCTAAAAGTCAATATGAAAAATAATACACAATCTAAATTAGAAAAAACAAATAATAACAATGATGGATGATGGAAAACGTATAGAGGGATCCCTTCGAGAAGTAAATTGTTAGTGTGTGATCATTCTTATCACTCTATTCGTAAGAGCTACTTCCATTGAATATACTTGCTGCCTGCACATGGCACACTCACTTTTCTTCTTCAGCCACTGCATGATACATTCCTTGTGAAATATGTGTTGTTCATGGCAACACAACTAGCACACCTCTTCTCCCACTTCAAATTCAAATAAATAAATCGCATACACAACATTCTGATTCACATGATTCTTTGAGATATTTATGCAAGGGAAACCTTGAACCACTTGTCTTAACCCTCTCCCTATATTTCCATATCACATCACTTACTTCACAGAAAATAAGATTGATCTCATACAATCCCTCACACTCATGTCCTCCTCTCACTGTCAAAACCTCAGACTCCTACTCTAACCAATCAAGAACTATTTCAAACAAGTTTATGCGAAACACAAATTTATCATCTTGATTTTGTAGGTCTATTTCATACGTTGCTCCATAGACTCCTTTATTAACACATTAGGAGAAATTTTAAGTTATGGCATGAATGAATCTCGTAAATTTTGTGGGTATTGATCACAGATAAACATTCTACCTCAATAAGCTTCCATTTAAGCTAAGATATTTAATCTCTACCTAGTTTTACACATGCTACAATCATAAGCTGAAAACCCAAATGACCATGTAAAAAAATTACATTGCAGTAGTAACCCCACTAATCTCGTAGATAACAAAATATGAGCTCGACATGTAGCTAAAACATTGAACCAAACAGCTCTGACCCTAATTTCCATTTTCCTTAAAATTCAAATAACACCCCAAAAAAAAAATGACATAAATTTCCATCAACATGCCAACATACCTCTATATTTTAGTCCAATCTCGATCAATAATTTGGGTAGATCTGATCCCAAATGAGCATCGTCGTTGTTTTCTTCTTTTTCTTATTTCTCGTTAGCATCATAATTGTGACGTTGTCAAGTTATAATTGAAAAAAAAAGCCAAAAATACATAACATTTTCCTGCTGTCACAAATTGCCATCGCAATTTCACTCCAAATGTATTAGTGTTAGTATGTATGTACTTAGTAAAGACTACTTATCCCATCACTCAATTAACACTTGCTTCACATCACAAGAATTGATGACTCAGTAGACATTGAGAAGCTTAGTAATCACTAAACTACTTGATCTAAACTGCTAGTCTTCACACTACCTGAATTCACTTGGTGACCACTAGAATGCTTGGTATGAACTATGAAACTTGGCAACCACTGAATTTCTCAACAAACATTGGAGACTGAACAAAGAGCTTGGTAACCATATAGAATCTAGATAAGTTTTTTCACTAATAACAAACATGACTTGATGTCAACACCAACATCATGCTTTAGTGGTGTTCTTCACATGATCATCATTTTTGTTTCTATCTTTTGGAACATTTTAAAATATTTACATCTCTTTTTGGAGTAGGGTTTTTCCAATATGGTTTTCTATTTGTCCTCTTTATAGAGATTTTCTTGTACTTGGGTACCTCATCAGGCCTTGCTTTGCTAGAACCCAAATTTACTTTTAGTAGTATTTTCTATGTTTTTAGCTTCTCCCTAAGTTTATCTTAAGGGGAAGGTGGTTAGAGTAATAAAGTATTTTGTTATTAATTAAATCACATTGATTTAATTATTAAGTCACTTATTAACTCTATTTTACTTAAACAAAACCTTAGGCATATAATAATTAATTCTTGTATTAATTATTATCTTGCAAGCTAGGTTTTACTAGTTAGGGTTTTGATCTCCTTTATAAGGACGATCTCTCTTTGCAGTTTATTTATTCACTTTTGATAATAACAATATATTTTTTTCTCATAAAGAATGTCTCATCTATAGATCTAGGAATTTCAGCCTCCATAGCTTTTTCTTCTCTCTTTATATGATAGGTGTTTCTTAGGAGCTGCGGGGTTGATATTTCATCAACCTCAATGGGTATGAATTGCAGTTTTGATTGATTTATTCTAGTATTTAATAGCAAAATTCTTCTATATCATCAGTGTCCTTGCATAATCTATGGTTGATCTATTCCTTCTCTTAGTAATGCCATTTTGTTGAGGTGTACTAGGTGTAGATACATTCCTTTTGATTGCTCTTTCATTGCATAATTCATTGAATTCATTTGAGATGAATTCACCTCCTCTATTAGACGTTATAAACTTTAGTTTCTTTCCTATATCTTCCTCAAGTCTAGCCAAATACTATTTGAACTTTTGAAAATCTTCTAATTTATCCTTTAAATACATAGTTGTCATTATCTTAGAATAATCATCAACAAACAAAATAAAGTACTTATCTCCAGAGTAGCTTTGTATGCAAATAGGTCCACAAAGGTCTATATGAACTAGCTCCAAGAATTCTTTAGAATGATAGTTCTTTCTTTTAAAGCTTGTCTTTCCCATCTTTCCAATTTGACAATTCTTGCACATGCTCATGTCAAGTTTCTCTAGGCTTAGAATGCCTCTAATCCTTTAATTCTTTCTTATGTTGACAAAGTTATAAAAATTCACATGACACAAACTTTTATGCCATAACTAGATTTCTTCTACTCAAGCTATGAAACATGAATTTTTAGTTAGATCTAGGTAGAATAGATTACCTGTTGTTTGATTGCCAATCCCAACTAGATTTCCATTTCCAACTAGCAGCTTAGCTTTCTTATTCATGAATTCTACCTTGAATCCAATGTTATTCAATTATGCCATACTAAGTAGATTATATTTCATTCCTTCAACCCAATAAGCATTGTAACATATTGGTTAGTGCAATACATCATTTCCAAATCTGACACTCCCACCATCATAGTGTTCCAAGTGCTCAAGTTTAGATTTACTACCAATCATGTGGTGGGAACAACCACTATCAATAATCCATGTGTGATTCTTACTAACATGAGAAATGATTTATCATTCTCATCTTTTGATTCATCCTTACCAACAATGTAAACCATTCCATCTTCTTCACTACTATTAGAATATTGAGCCATGTAACAAGATTTCTTAGCTCTATCCTTTTAGTCTTTGTAGATTTTGAAATCCTTCTTTCCTTTGTACTTGTCATGCTTCTCTTCTTCTTTTCCTTCTCTTTTTGGACACCTTGTAGCAATGTGACCAACTTCTTCACAATAAAAGTAGATCAAAGGAATCTTTCCTTTGTGCTTTCCTTTGCCTTTGAAAAATCCTCTTTCAATAAATGCTTCAATGACTTCAAGATCATCATCACAACCATTTTCATCTTCAGTGTCAAACCTCTTTCTTTTAAATTTCATAGCTTTCTTCTTGAGTGATAGTTTGGTTTGAAATGCAAAGTCAAGGTTACTGGAGTTAGGAATATAATTATCAAAATTATCTAACTCAATTGATGTCAACCTTCCCACTAGTGTACCCAAAGTTATATCATTCTTAGGATCACATCTCATATCTTGAATAGCTAACACTCCAATTACATAAATAGGATGGATGGTTTTGAGTACCTTGCTAACCACTGCCACATCATCAATTTTCCCACCTACGGCTTTGATTGCATTGGCACTAGCTTTGATTCTTTCATTGTATTGTGCAATGTTCTCATCTTCTTTCATCTTTGTTTGGTCAAACTAACCTTTAAGACTTCTTGCCTTAGCTCTCTTCACATTATCATCACCTCCATCTTCATCTGATCTAATTGACCTCTAAGACTACCTTAGCTCTCCTCACACTATCATTACCTCCATCGATATCCTTCAACTTATTCCATGTTTCATGAGTAGTACCACATGTTGGGACTCAAAATTGCCTTCCCAATTTTGAGTACCATTGAAAATTTTGAGCCCCATAAATGCTTTTAAATGAGATTGTACCTGGGTGTACCTTTGAGGCCCCTAAGGTTTTTAATATTTCCAACACTCTCCATTCAATGCATTTAAGTGTTCCATGATGATAAATTGACATTTTGAGCTATTCTGTAAGATCTCATTTTGAGCAATTGTTAAATTTGCATTTTTACCCTCAGTGTCAAACAGCGACAGGAGGTTGTGTTTGCTATTGAATATCTCGCACCCAAAAATGTGCCATGACATGCCACTTTGGGAATGTCTAGTGTCCATACCAAAGAACCTATGTTTTAAATTTCAAGTCATTTTGAGTCCGTTTGACTAGGTTTTGAATCCCTCAAAGTTGGTCATTTAATGTTTTCATGCTGATGCACATTGCACATAATTCTGGGAGGCCTTATTTGACGAGTTATAACTTTGACCCAATTGACCAAAATGCTAAAATTTCTTTTTCATTGCATTTTAGACATTAGATACTTGTTATGTTTCAAGTTTTAGCTTATAAAAAATCTGTTAGATCAGTTTTCAAACATGATTCTAAATGGAATTTCTATCTTTTTACTAGTGTCAGCATTTGCAGATTTGTTGGAACCCTTATTTATTATATTATAACTCATAATTTATGATATATGAGATCAAATGGATTCTACCACTATGTTGTCCACTGAAAATACTCCAAGTGTGTCAATTTTCAAGTCATGACGAATCCATTTGCACAGTTTTCTAGGTCCATTCCATTTGTAAAAATCACTTTTCTAGTAGTGCTAATCTGCAAAATCTAAGTAGCCCACTTTGACTATTCACCAAATGTATCCAATTATTTTTCATGAGCCCAAATCATAGATTCATACTATCCTTGTGACAATGAACCAATGCCCAATTTTTTGTCTTCCCAAGTGTTAATTTACCTAGTTTTTGAAGCCATTTCTAAACCTAGTTTAGTGTTTTTTGACATGTTTTCTTGCAGGGAGTTTTGAGAGGTCAAATTTGACAACGAATATCTTTTTACCTTGAATTCTTCATGAGACGAGATTCGATGGGGAGCAAGTGTGTGGAACAAATAATCAGTGTGCTAGTTTTCAGAGCTCGATTAGGTATTCTAGTAAGTTTTTAAGGCCAGTCAAAAGACCTCCTGGCATGAAGTTGAATAATTGTAGAAAGTGATAAAATGAGCTTTATTGGATGGTTCAGTAATCAAACTTGATTCTAATAAGTTCGAGGTGGTTAATGGATCAATTTTGCAGTTCAGTCATTCGGAAATGAAATTGTTTTTAGCTGGACCCGCCTAGGGCCCTAGCTAAATTTCACTTGATAAGGGTAGAAGAGCAAGATAAATTTATGGTGTAGAGTGTAAAGAATAGGTGGTAACTTGGATAGTTGATAAAGAGTAAGTTAATGGTTATGCCTTGAATTTGTAACAAATTGATAATGGTGTTACAATAGCTCTTTCTGGATGGAAATGTCCACGCTGTGATAAAGTTGACAACCTATGGTTGAATCTTATGGATGGAATAAGTCTCTGTAGGAGACAAAAATGGGATGGAATAGGAGGAAATGATCACACTATTTAGCATTTTAATGAAGTGATATACCCTCTAGCAGTAAAGTTTGAAAATGTGTTGTTGTCTAGAAAGTACTCCTCTCCAATAGAAAAGGATAATAACATAGAGATTTTGGAGAACATGACTCCAAAACCAAGGCAAGAAGACATACCACCTCGAATGTTTAAGAAACTAATAGGTATTGGATACCTAGAGTTTTCAAGCACTAGACGACAAGATGCTATGGAGTTTTAAAAGTAAGGCACCAAGTGAGAATGCATTTCACTCTAAAAGCAACACTATAAAAGTGGAACCCAAGGATTCTCTAAAATTAGAAAAGCTAACACTGAAGGGCATTATACATGCCAAGGAGCTAATGTGCTTGGTCATACCATACTAAAGAATTTATTGGATCAAATGCATTTGCAGATGGAAACATCTATATGAAATTAATTAATAATTACAAAAGAAAACTACCCATTTTAAGAAATTAGAAAGGAGCCCCATGTAGAACATTTCGCATGTAAATGTAGGGGAGCCACCCATAAGATAGGGCAGATGCATTCAAGGTTTCATGACCATGTCAAAATTATGGAAGTCGTTGCCTTTTTATAGAAGCCACGCAATGAAGGAGACTCTAGGTAAAGTTGTAAATGCAGGAGAGGAAGGGAAAAGGCATTTATAGTCCAAAAGTGTCTCTTCAAAATAAGAAGTGAGGGGCATCCACATTGGGGCCAATGAATAGAATAGAATTTAGATATCAATGTGCTGAAAGAAAATAAAATAACTTGCTCCAAGAAAGGGGAGAATCAACCAATGCAAAGAAAGTAAAAGCAGCATCAAGTAAAAATGCCATTAAGGAAGTACCCACGTAGCCAATAGGAACACGTCAGGTGGGAGCAGGCGAGGTCTCCACAGCTTAAACTAGAGACTCCATACACAGTCAGAGCATGCACACAGCAATATAAATGAAGGAAGCCACTCTAGTTTAGAGTATCCACGACATTGAGGAAATGGGAGCAGGCAGCCCAAATGAGGTTTGATCACAACAATAGTCAACACCATTAGAGTGCTAATGAAGGAAAGTCCAAAGCGCCATCCTCGAAGGAGTTAAAATGGGTTGGGCAGAGCAGAGGATAAAAAGAATAGTAAAGGTTTTAGTCCCACATTGGGGACATAATGGGATTTTCATAGTTTAAATACAAATTCACACACAAGGATTAATGTCTTAAGACATTGGCCTTTTATAAGGCAAGGTGCACTTGGTGGGACCCATGCATGATGAAAACAGTTGGAGACACCTTGCAAAAGTTTTAAATGAAATAATCAATATGCTAATGTGGCGACAGAGCATCAAGATGGCACCACATGGACGATCCAATGATCATCGCTATCTCGCAAAATGAAAATGCTTGTGGGATAACCATAGCAAGGTAGCTAGGGTTGCTAAGATCATGATATGTGGCACCAAGGTTGAGGTCATTGGCCAATAACATGATGGCGAGATTGTAGACTAAATGAGGAGATTGTGACATGTGCCACAACTGACGGTCCTCATTACCTCGCCAAGTTGAAGATATTGGGAAGCTACCATAGTGAGGTAGTGATGCTAATGTGGCAATGACATGTGGAGTTAGGTGGTGCTTAGGTGGCAGTGAATGGGCACATAAGTGGTGATGACTTATGGTAGCCAAGGAGGAGTTGTGGGTCCCACTTGAGATTAAAGGCCTATCACGGATTGACAAATGACATCATCCAAATGGTCAGAGGTGGAAGAGGAGTTTTAAAAATGTAAAATAATACCCTCCCATGCATTCAAACCAAAATTTGATTTTAAAAAAAAAAATAAAGTGTTCTATAGTTGGAACTATAGAATTTTTTAAAAAAATTCAAAATTTTAAGTTTTTAATGCAAGCCATAGAGTAGAGGCCTGATTTTCAAATGACCATAATTGAAGCAATTTTTAACCAAAATGGGTGCTCCAATATACCACTAGAACCAAGAAGAGATGAACTTTTTGAATATGAGTCAATTTTTGCACAGGTCTTCACTGGTTTGAGCTACAAGCCAATTTGTGAATTTTGGGGCATTCTTAGAAAATTAGGCAAATTCCAACACTAATAATCAAAAGTGGTTAGGAGACAGATATAAGAGTTTTTTGGAGCTTGGTGGTGAAGAAAATTGACTCTAAAAGGTTTTCTTGTTTTCTAGAAGCCAGTTAACTAATTTTTCACTCTTTACATTGAGTTCATTTTTACATGAAAATCAATTACATCCTTTCATCATTACATTTTGAGATATTTTATACCTCTGAGGCCAAGTGATGGGATTTTGATATTTAGTTGAAGAGAGAAGGCTGAGAGAGTCTTTTGATAGCAAAGAAAGGGAATTTCATGTGGACAGATGTCAATTGTAGATTCAATCTAGGAATTCCTTCCTCTATATTAATCTCATCCTTTCTTATTGTAGAAGTTCCAATCTTTAGAGAAAAACCATTCACTACTGAGATACCAAGTTTTGGATCTAGTTTTGATGTGCTTCCATACTATGATACCATATTTTTTAGCATAATTCTCTCATGTGAATAGCAGTAGGTAGATAATATAGCAAGTTCTAATATGTTAGGTATTTTCATGTTTTAATTTTATGCATATGAATGAATAGTTTCAAGGAAATGAATACATATGAGAAATAATTTCACTAGTTTCATTTTGATTCTTGTCTCCTATCTCAGCAATCTATAAGTCTTATGTGGTGTTGGAACAAAGATCTAAGATCCATTTGCATCCTCTTCAGGTTGTATGTTTGATGTATTTTTTTATTGGACCAAAGGGCCAAGTAAATGCTTGATATGTTTAACAAGGTTGCTGGTTACTTGAGAAGGATATTTTGTTAGAATGAGATCTAAATGAACACTAATTTTTTAATCACAAGGTGATTAGATAGATTTGATGTTAGGGTATATGAAATATGTCCTAATTTCACATATGTATGTTTTGAATTCATGGAATTACCCAATGGATTAGGCACTAATCAGTTATAAGATCACTTGTTATACTTCTGCATATTTGAGACTATGTTGAATCAACATCATTAATCAAATGTTTCCCCTTTCATGTTGAAAGTTATTCAATTTTTAACCCGCACTTAGCTTGCCATTTTCATGAGTCATGTTTTAAGCTATTTCATGCTTGTGATTTCTTGGTTAAGTATAGAAGAATTAGGGGTTTTATCTATTATTCTAGATTTTGATTATGTTCATTGCACTAGTCACATAATTGGATCCTAAGAGGTTCATCCATCTAGGTTTTATAGAGCTTGAAGTGAAGAAGGAGTTAGGCCTTATAGTTGGCCCAAGATTGCAGTCAAGTTTATTCATCATAGGAATTTGTTAGCTTTAGATGCATTTTTTTGGTTTCTTGGCTATTTGCAAAACTGTTAAATTAGGAGCCAACACCATAGTCTTTACCTTCGTCAAATTCAACATGATTTAGAGTGGAAAAAATGTCAATCATCATTATGTTATGGTTCTTATTTTCCTCTATATGATCCATTGTCAAAGTTTTAATTAGTGCTTTATATTTGTTCTCTAGATATTTCAGACCTGTGTGGCCACTGATTTCCAAATGGAGCTTTATGAGTTCCTTCTATGCTTGGAAGTTATCTTTGTTAAGCTTAGGAATCTCCCTTCTATAAGACATCTTGATCTTTAGCTTTGGTCCTTGAAACCTTCTTTGCAAGCACCAAAATCTCTGATACCAATTTTTGGAAATATAAGGGGAGTAATTAAGAGGGAAGGGGTGAATCAATTACAAAATAAATAAATACAAAATCTCTTACGATGTCAGTACAATTCAAAACCAAAATCTGCTGAAAATGAAATGTTGCAATAACTTGGTTAACACTAAGAATTATTTTTGCTCAGCAAACACTGAAATAATCTCTTCTTAAGGTGTCTATTGTGTTTAACCTTAATTAACTTTTTTGGTTAAATAATTATTTACTTATTACACTTTATTTAAGTTCACTTATGTCAATATACTATTTTATTATTATGCATTATTTTATTATTTCTTAGGTGAGACACTTAGGAGTTTGCATACTCTTATGAGTTTTCATGTTGACAACACTAGAGTAAGAAACTCTAATTCTGCACATGGTGTCTACAACATAATTTTGCATGCTACACCTTTGTAGGCTTATCCTCTCATCATCGCACTTACTCCCATGTTTAATGGAGGATAATCCACACTTAGTGGACATGTGCCTGGTTGTATGACTTATCATGTTGCTAACTCCTAGGCATTCTAGATGCATACTAGAGACCTTTATATATAGGCACCTCTAGTGTACTTATCATATCAATTCATATCAATTACAATGAATTGAATCTCATATCATTATTCTAATCATACCCTTTTGGTCTATTTTTGTGCTTGTGCTTGAGTTCGTTGGTCTTCAATGAATTTTTCTCTAAGGAAAAATCTTACATGGTATCAGAGCTATACTAGATTCTTACATGGTATCAAAGCTAAGGGAGATTCTTTTCACATAGCCATTCAAGACCATTCTTTCCCTATTACCTTGACCCAGATCTAGAAAATCCATAGATATTGGGAATGTCTAGAGCCAAAGTGGACCTCACCATTGCATTTGGAATGCCGATTTCGTGAAATTTGACTATAAATTTGCCTATATTGGGCCATAGTCAAAATTGAGGCAATTTTTTTTTGCAAACAAACACCCAAAGGCCCAATTTTCATATTTGGTATTATCATTTCATTTTACTGAATTTAAATTTTAGATCTACATATTTTATTATTTCAATCTTTGCAATTTCTCTACATTACTTTTTGGATCTACATATTTTGTTTGGAAATTTTTTTGCCATCAAGCCTACAGAGGAGAGATTTTTTGTAGGACAAGATTGGAGCTTGCTAGTGCAAATTAGATATTTGCATCATATTTAGAAGGTCAAAAAACCTACAAACTGACTTTTGTTTCACCAAAATCAAACATTTGAGGTGAAATCTAGAGTCAATTGATTTTTGGAGGTGTGACGGTGGTGATTTAGAAAAAATAACAATAGAGGTGATTTTCAAACAACGATCTCTCCCTCATATAGACTCTTTTTTGCAAGTAAATTTTTTTTTTTGAGGTAGAATTTCGTGATCTACACATTGGTGTAGGATGTTTGACCTCTCTATTCCTGAATTTTTTTGCAAGTCGCAAATCCCAATTTTTGCAACTTCAAATGCTTAGTATGGGCTCATCTAGACTCCAAATCAAGTTCTAATTTTTTGAAAGTGAATATTTTTTATCTACTTTCTAGATCTGCAATCCAATTATACACTTGTGTGGACAAAAATATCACTTTTAGAAATAGGTCCTTTCTTTGCTTTATATTGCTACAACATTATTGTATTTTTTAGCTACATTATAAAGTTCCATATTTGAACTATCCAAGGAGGTTTTAAACTAAAAATTAGAAGTCCACTAAGGTCAAAATTGATAGAGTGGCCCATTGTAAATGCACTACCTATAAAGTGTCAAATCATACATTTGGGGGGTTGATTGCTTATTCTTGCATTTTGGGGGGTTCATTCACTGATCTCATGGAGGAGTTTTGTTCTCCATATCGGGTTGGTCTTAGACCACAATATACAAAGAGGAACTATTAGAAATGGAGTGCTACACTTATTGATCATCTAAGGAGAGAACATCTAAAAATATTTCCTTATTTATGCTCCAATGAACTGATCTCTTCCATTGGTCAGATGACTAATTTGCCACTTATTAAAAGACTTTTGGATATCATTTATTTTAGTATGTCTTCTTCTCATTTCTATAAACTCATTGACAAGTTATGGTATCCTTATGATATTTGGATGTGTCTTTGGGAAACATATGGAGATCCATGAGTCCCTCCATTTCTAGAGGACATTCTATCTTTAGTCACTTAAGTAATGATTCCTCCAACTTCAGATGAGATCCCACCTCTTGATGCTCCTATTGATTCTACTCCATAGATGCTTCTGATTTAGTGTAGCAAGAAATACCTTGTCTTCCTACTTCAACTTCATGGGACAACTTCCTTTGAGACATTGCATGTATGTTTGTGGAGTCTCACATTGAAGATGTGGGAGACATCATCAATGATATTTGTCTTCTCTTGATTGAGGTGAATACTATATCCATAGCCATAGTCATAGGTCTAGCACAATAGGGTACACCTTGTCTTCTAGCTCCAACATCAAGGGATGACTTCTTGATAGATATATCAAGTTTGTTTATGGAGTCACACAACAGATTTGGGAGACATCATTGATGATATACATCTTCTCTTTGATGATGAAGATCCTTCTTTAGTTGTTGAGAGGGCTCACTCTGAACCTCTTGTCCATTCTCTACATGGTTAGTCTTTATAGGTTGATATAATTGTGGATTCTTATGTACAATAGTTGTAGGAGAACTCTTTATCATTCAAGGAGATAGTTGGTTCTTTGAGATAGGTTCTACATCAGTCCTTGCTAGATCTGACATTGTTCTTTTCCATAGTATTGGAAGAGGTGACTATCAACATTGACAAAAGGATAGTTGAGTAGGTTTTAGAGACACCATTCATCATCGAGATTCTTTCTACACATGGGGGAAGCATCTCATTTGTACCTCTACTATTGTTTCTTGCAAAGGGGAGGAACATTATTCAGTAGCATTGGATCAGCTTCTACATTGGAGCAGCTATTACTGATCATCACTCTACATTTTTGAGGGGGTACTACCTTGTCTCCTTATTCTTCTCTTTCATGGGAAGGACTTTTAACTCTTATGGGATTTTATCCTTCTTCTCTTTTGTATATACTTGATGCATGTCATAATTGGGGGGGGGTGGTCTTGATTACTCCATCCATCCATGCATCTTGTCTTTTCATCTCTCTTTTTTGGGAAGGGTTTTTCCCATTAGGTTTTCCCTCTTTCTCCACTTTATGAGAGATTGCATTGCATTTTGTTCATGGGTACCTAACATGGCCTAGTAGTTGAGACCCATCTTGCATTTCATCCTAGCTTTCATAAGCTTAAGTGCATTCCCCTAAGTTGTACTTAAGGGGGGGGTGTTGGTGTAAATAAGTATTTACTTATTACACTCTACTTAAGTTTACTTAGGTAAATGCATTATTTTATTTTTGCTTAGGTTAGACACTTAGGAGTTTGTGCTCTCTTATGAGTTGTCATGTTGACAACATTGGAGTAAGAAACTCTAATTTAGCACATGGTGTCTAAAACACTGGAGTTTGCATAATTAATTGAGTTTTCATGTGGACAACATAGTTATTCACACTTCTATTTTAGCACATGGTGTCTACAACATAATTTTGTTAGAAATAGATAATACTAAGAGGGGGGATGAACCAGTATTTTCAACCTTTTTGCCCATAATTGGATATTATTAATTACTTTTCCACATGCATAAGAAAGTAAACCAATAATGATGAATAGTATAAACAACCATACACAAAGAGAGATCATAACACCATTTTTTTTAACTAGGGAAACCCTAACTAAGGGAAAACCCCGGTGGGGATGAAACCCACTAGATGATTCACTATATAAAGAATTTGATTAAGGATATTGATCCTGTTAGGAGTCTATGAAGAATGTATAGTTTCTCAAGTCTTTGTTAGGAGACTAGGCCTTGTTAGAAGCCTCAACCCTATTAGGATTTGGTGGACCATATGCAAATGTGTGCAAGAAGAGCCCATTGCCCTAACATGCAACTATACAATGAGATCTTAAGGAAATAAGTATGCATACAATTCTAAGATACTTGTTGTACTTCACAAATCTTTTAATTGAAAATTCTTCATACAAGGGTGACTATGCACAACTTTTTTTGCATCATATATCACAATGTCACATTCACTTGTTACTCACATTTCACAAGATCATATCAACTTCGCAATCACTAATCACACATCATTATCATGATGTACTTCATCATGTTTAACTTTGCAAATGAAGTTCTTTACTTATACCAACATATTGATAAATTATTCCTTAGTTGGCTCACATAATCATCATTAGAGTTAGCTCATAAAGAAATAATAATAAAAAAAAAAATCAAGTCATTTAACACAATTTTCTAACATGCTCTATTCTATGCTGAATCATCACTTTGTTACTAATTCCTTCATAACTCAAACTCAGTTGATCGTATGGATATGTACACTAGTATACATCATCATTATGATGTCCCACATCTCTGGTTAACTATGCAAGAGAATATTCCAAGGGAATATTTTGTTTTCATCAAAACTAATATGTTGTTATAACACTGTCTGACACAAACAATTTTCTTTATAGATGAGCAAGACTGATCTGCAAAACAAATATGTTTCCATAAATGACAACCATAACTTACCTTATTCGATTGATTTGACATATTGCCAAGAAAAATTGCATGCTACACCTTTCTAGGCTTATCCTCTCATCATCGCAGTTACACCTATGTTTAATGGAGGATAATCCACATATGGTGGACATGTGTCTGGTTGTATGACTTATCATGTTGCTAACTCTTAGGAATTCTAGATGCATCCTAGAGGCCATTATATATAGGCACCTCTAATGTACTTACCATATCAATTCATATCAATTACAATGAATATCATATCATATCCTTATTCTGATCACACTCTTTTGGTCTACTATTGTGCTTGTGCTTGAGTTCCTTAGTCTTGGTTGAATTTTTCTCTAAGAAAAATTCTTACAAACTTAGTTGTAGAATCATAAAGAAAATAAAATTAACACAAGAGACACCAATATTTAACATAAAACTCTAATTTGGGAAAACCACCAATTGTAACTAGTTATTGTTTTTCACTCTTCTAAATTGAGCCCTATTAAGAGCCAACCCTGTTAAAGGTTACAAAACACACTTTTAGGTGTGAACCTATTAAAGGATTTAATTCACCCTATTAAGAGTGGCCTTGTTAGAGGTCTTTAAACACTTTAATCTAGAAATTCCACCTTGTTTGAGGATTTGGAAAATACTTGTTAGGATAACTCTGTTAGGAGATTTGATTCACTACTACAATTTTTAGAGAGAAACAATGGTTTGACCTGATTGCTAATGCAGATTTCTTTGCTCATTTTAGATTTCTATTCTAGATTGAATACTGGATCCTCCTTCATTAGAATATTCTTTTCATCTTGGTCAACTTGGATGTTCTAATATCCTTCTACTTTGCTTCATTGATTTGTCTTTTCAGTCCCATGCTTCTTCACAATTCAATCTTCAACTTAACCTTATATTTATATGTTTTACCTATCAAGATAGCTTGAATAAACTTTCAAATAAATGAAATTTATCCCATGAGTCAGCTATAACTAAAAAACAAAACTTTTAGATCAAATATACTGATATAAGAAAATCCTTCATTAGTCGACCCAACTTGGTCAACACTAACTCAAAAATGACTTTCCTTCAGACTTCCTTTGGTAATTGAATGAGTTGGGTTTAACATTGGTTCCATGCCAAATTTTCTTTTGGTAACTAAGTGAACTCTTTTGACATTGTCTTTTTGCAAACTCTCTTTGGTAATTGAGTGAGCTCAGTTAACAATGGTTATATGCAGACTTTACTTAGGTGATTGAGTGAGATCTATAGATGCTGATTCTGAACTTGGTTAACATTAAAATGCTTCTCATATGTTTGAACTTCCTTTGACTCCTAAGTGAGCTCAATATACACTGATTTTCCAATATATACTTGACATTTGTGTAAAATTAAAGACAACATGCAATTGAATGATTGTATCCAATAGGTTGTTAGTATATACAATGAATTTCTTATGCAATAAGTAATGCCTACACTTCTTTATGGATTGAACCAAAGTGTATAGCTCAAGATCATAGGTGTAGTACTTTTGGTTAGCCTCATTTAATGTTTTAAAGAAGAATTATACTGGGTGATCTTCTTGACTCAATACTTCTCTTATAGCAAACATACTACTAGCATCACATTCAAGTAATAATACTTGATTGGAATCTGACAACCTAAGAGTGGGTATCTCTTCTACTTCCCTTTTCAACAAGGAAAAAGACTACCAAATAGCAAGCTAGAAAACTATGACATGTCACCATCTTGAAGGTACCAAGAATTGCAAATCATAAAACTGTTAAATGTTTTGATTTTTTAGGTACTAAAAATTGGATTTTGTGATCCCACTACAACATTTCTGGTCAAATTATGATGACAATTTGTGATAGGAATGCAATTTGAGTGTGATTTTTTTTTTTTTTTTTTTTTTTGCAAATATTCTTGAGATCATTTTAATACTGACAGTGTCATTTTAATTGTGATTCCCACATGATTATTGTTGAAGTTGATGAAAGATCAACCCCATAACTCCCAAAAATCACATGCATACAAACACCTATTACAAAAAGAGAGAAACAAAAGCTATGGAGGTTGAAATTTCTAGATCCACAAATGAGACATTCTTGATGGGCAAAAAATATTTTTTCTATTATCAAAAGGGAATCAGTAAATTATAAGGAGTTCAATCCTTGTAAAATAAGATCAAAACCCTAATAGGGTAAAACCTAGGTTGCGTGATAATAATTAATAAAAGAATTAATTATTATATTCCCAAAGTTTAGCTTAAGTAAACTAGAGATAATAAGTGACTTAATAATTAAATCAATATGATTTAATTAATAAGAAAATACTTTATTACTCTAACACCCCCTTTTAAGATAAACTTAGGGAGTAGCTAAAAACTTAGAAAATGCTACTAAAAGTACATTTGTGTCCTGACAACAAGGTCTGATGAGGTACCCAAGCACAACCAAATCTCTAAAAGAGGAGAATATAGAAAAGCACATGGAAAAAACCCTACTCCAAAAAGAGATGGGAATAATGTGGAAAAAAACTAGTGAAGGACTAAAGGAGCCTCCAAACTAGGAAATGTGCTAGAGGATAGGAAAAAAAGATGATCATGAAGAACACCACTGAAGCATGAAGCTACAAATACTATAGAATTGCTGATTTGAAGAACCTCCACTATATGGAACATGACCAAGCAGAGAAAACTAAGTTTGAAGAGTTGATTAATCAATGATGGAAGGTTTCTTCATGGCATCCAAAAATAGCAACGAAAGAATCTCTATATGGTAAATGATCCATCTCAATGAAATGTATAGGTATCCAACCACTATAATCACCTAGTACATAGAATCAAATAATAAATACATAGCTACCCCAACAAACCAAGAATGTAATAGAGCTAATATAACCTCACTATAATGTTGAGAGGTAAGACATGAACACTGAAACTAAATACAATATCTCCTAGAGAAAGAAGAACCAAGAACATTGAGAGTGCAAATTAAGTATAAACACCTATAATGGCATGTTTTATCAACACATCATGAGGCTAATATCATGGAAGGAACACTCACTTGACAAAGGAAGATGGCTAATATGGCCAAGATGAAACCCCCCAAGGTACTTTATAATGTAGTGTGAGTAAAACAACACACAAAGATGTGCAAGATCCCAAAATGCAATAGAATGGCACTTCATCTCATTGTGTTTGCCAAAAATGCATACAAATGATGTATTAATAGACCAAAAGAGAAATAAGAATGGTATAACAGATAGTACAACCCATGATGAATCATCTAAAGAAATGAAATTGATCTCCAGACTTTTCCTACAATATCAAGAATTCCAAAATCGGAGATTAGATGCTCAAGATATGTCTGCCAAAGTGCAAAATAAAACTTCTAGCTTTGACTACATAAACAAGAAACTAAATAGGATCAAAACTCCAAATACCCTACATCATCATGACAGGCTCAGAAAGAGCTTTCTAATGATATAAGATTTGTCAAAAATACCTTTGTATTCAACAAAGATATGACCAAAATGCTACCAAGTGCTTTTTATGACAAAAAACTCAAAAAGATGATGATTTCAAGGTGATCAAATTTCGGATAAAAAAAGTTGATGTAATAAAATTTGTAGGTCCATTAGTACCTACTAATGTTAGTGTACTTTGATGATGCAACATCACATGATTTTTGTTTTAAAAAAGATAACACTTTTTTTAATAAAGAAATCACCTTTTTTTCAAAAAAATTAATGCAATTGTTTTCTTAAAAAAAAATTTATAAATTTTTTTTCCACCTCGAGAAGTGTGCCTATATCTAGAAACCTTTTTTTCCTTACCACTCAACTGTGTCCAAATTGGACAAATTTTAAATGGAAATAGGTGTTTTTGGGTGCTACAAATCCAATGATAGGTTTGTTTAGGCTCAAAATGCACCAAAAAAATGACCCCACAGATCTAATACAAAAAGTCACTAAAAATTGAAACCCTTTAAAAATAAAAAATACAAATCTGAAAACCAAACCAAACCTCTGATAAACTGAATAAGGGCATGAAGATCTAGAGCTTTGATACCATGTTGAAGTTGATGAAAGATCAACCCCACAGTTTCCAAAAATCACTTGTATACAATCACCTATCACAGAAAGAGAGAAGCAAAAGCTATGAAGGCTAGAATTCTTAGATCCATAGATGAGACATTCTTAATGAGCAAAAAATAAATTTTTATTATCAAAACTGAATAAATAAATTACAAAGAGATCAATCTTGATAAAAGGAGATCAAAACCCTAATAGGGTAAACCATAGGTTGCATGATAATAATTAATAAAAGAATTACTTATTATATGCCCAAAGTTTTTCTTAAGTAAACTAGAGATAATAAGTGACTTAATAATTAAATCTATATGATTTAATTATTAAGAAAATAATTTATTACTCTAACAATTATAATAAAAATAAAAGAATGGCTCATTTGTTATATGTCAAGCTAGGGTGAACTTGTAGAGCTAGGGTAAAGTATCAACATCGGCTACCTCAACATTCACATGTATGTCATTTGTTTACATAAGGTAAGGCCATAGGAATGCATAATAAAATGTTGAATCTTGCTACTGCCAAAGGATATGTTGAATGAATCTCCCTACTCAATCTCCCTACTACCAAAGGATAGGTTGAATGAATCTCCCTACTCGTTTCCTTATTGTAAAGTAAAAATGGGACCCAAAAAAATCTCCCTACTTCCTTCCTAATTGCACATCATTACCAACATAGAATCTAATGTTTCAATGTTTTTCTCAATTTAACAAGGAAAATAGTTAACCATATTCTGGAAAAGGATGCCGAGTCGATGGTCTCACTACCAACATTTTAAATGCTTGTTTTTCACATTGGAAAATTGATGATTTTTTATATTATGCCATTACATTTAGTATACTATTATAACATTGTTTGGCTCGATTCCTTATTTCAAATCTTTTTAATTAAATATTTGGCTATGCAATGCCCACCTTGTTTCACAAGTAGCTACTGTGAAGGAAAGCCAATATCATGTAGAAGAAGAACAATGATGACAATTGAATAATTTGTAAGTAATGGATGATGGTATCTAAATGGAAAGATACAATTTTGGCATATAGCTTGAGGCAATATCAATCAGCTCATCTTCTAAGTTTCATAGTTTTTTTTTTTTTTCCGTCTAAATTTTATATCATGAAAAAAGAAGTTATAATAGTGAATTTTGATAAAGTTATAATAGTTATATTATTAAGGAAATATAACTACACAATAGTTAAAATAAATTTTTGTTTATGGTATAATAAAGAAATAGAACTAACATCAATATTTTAAAAGGTTCATTAACTATAATATGTGAGATATTTTTTGAATCAAATCTATTATTGAATTATATATTCCAAATGCAAATATGTTTATTGTTGACATTTTTATTTTATTACTGTTGATATTTTATTTTTCTTTCACAAATATATTGAACTTCTATAGTGCTACTAGTTTTTTAATTGAATCAACAACAGAAGGATTGGGAATCCTTACAACATGAATAATAGCCCAATTCTCTGATAGCAATAGCTAGAATGAAAAAACCCCTGCACTTAAGCTTCAAATTTTTAATCCATAATTAATAGTGATTATGCATAATCTCTCAATAACTATTAATACTAGTGATCTTCATACAATTTATCCTCATTGTAGTGTGAAATGAACCAACTTACTTGTTAGCCCTTGTATTTGTGCCCCATTATTTCGAAATAGTTCTACAATGTTTTGAAATTTTAAATGGTCTTATCCTTTGTTTAGGGTGGGAAATTTGAATTAAACCCTAAATAAATGCATAAAATGTTGAGAACATGTGTCTCAACCTTGCAATATTTTTCTAGAAAATTCCAAAAAAAAAAATCTAAGTTTTCCACTTGTTTATATCTTGGAAAAGAGTGTATAAAATACCAAAAGGTGCCCTGTCCATAGTAGAATATAGGAGGGCCATTTTTATAGCATACTTAGCTTGTTTTATGACTTTTATGGGGGTCTGAACTAAGAGACAAAATTATGGACGGAATTACTATTTTAACCCGGTTGTTTTTCCATCTTGGAAATATAAATGTAAACAATGGATAGCATGTGGCATGGTAGTTTTTCCCATGGTTTTGTAAAACCACAAGTGGTTTCCAAGTTGTAAGATCACTGTAAAATGAGGTCTTGGGGAGGTGTTTGGGTAATTGAGTTTAGTTTGCAAGATTGGGTGCTAGAAGAAGTCTTGCCAAGTTTGAGTTGTGGTGATGTGCTCCAATAAGAATGTGCATTACAAGTGTAGTGTAATCATCTTGGTTTGATAATACATTGTGTGAGTTTTGGAGGGTGGGGTTTTTCTCCTGGAAGGGTTTCTCCATGGTAATCAACGTGTTATGTATTCATTGTTATTTTGATTATGTTATTATGCATTTCTTGAGATCTCTACAATAGTTAGTTAAATTTTCATAATTATCCTCTCAAGGATTAGTGTAGGAAGCAATTTTGTGCACTTTTTCTTCCTTACATAAAATACCTTGAAAACCCCTAAGTGTTACTTTCAAAATTCTTTGGTAGGGTTTTTTCTTGGTTAAATTTTGAACTTGTGTAGAATAGAGTTATTTCTCTAAGTCATGTCTTTGCTCAACCCATGGTTTCATCCTAGTTAGCTCATGTCCCATATAAATTGCCTTCTTTTAATCCAAGTGGTGAGTTATTTTTATTACCATTGGTCTTCCTCAAGATCTATGGTTGTTGCATTCTCATCATTTGAAGATGCAGTGTGTTTAACCAAAATGAGGATGCAAGGAGCTGAAAATTGTCTTGTGGGACCAAAGAAATGTAGAAAATCAACAATTTAACAACAACCCTCAAACCTTGCCAAGATCAATGATTCTCATTTTCTTGCAAAATAAAAATGTTTGATATTTAACTGATGTGACATAACAAGGGTTTGACTTATGTACAGTGTGGGCCCATAAAAGGCTACTTCAAATGTTCTTTTATCATGTGTCATCTATCATGACATGGTTGGTTCTCAAGTTAGACTAGGTTTTCTCTTCTAATTATTTAATGATCGTTGATTTAGATGAAGATCAAAAATCATCATATTGTTGCATAGTGAAGATGCAAGCTATTTAAAAAGTGCAACAATATGAGAAGCTAACATGTTTTGTAGTGGGCCCATATTATATTATACAGCCTAAAGAATCAAAAAAACTCTCAATCATAGATTCAGATGAAGATCCACGATGGTTGTAATCTTGCAAAAAAAACATGCAGGTTGCTTAACTAACCAAAAATGTGAGGGAGTGATACGTGGAGTTGTGGGTCCAATTTGTCTTACAAGTTGCAAAAGGGATGATATGAACATAAAACACCAAGTGGCATGTTTTGATTTGTTCTGAGTATTATGTATGAAAAATTGATATCTTTTCCTAGCCATCAGATTAAAAGAAGATCAATGATTCTCACATCCTCACAAAATTAAGATGTTCAAAGTTTAAGGAAATAGAAAATGTGAGAACTTGACACATGTCCTTGTGGTCTAGCTTCTTACCACATCATCTTGCATAAATCTTAACTGTCTAGTATCAAAGGATCTATGATGCTCACATTCTTGCAAATTCAAAATGTAAGACATTTAACCAAAGAGATGATATGAGGGAATGACACGTGTCTTAGTGGGCCCATTTCCTAAGAATAATGTGAAGAAGACATGGATGTTTCCTTATCATCTGATGTAAGATGGATCGAGGGTTATCATGATCTCACAAAGTGAAAGTGTTTGAAGTTTAACTAATGCAAGAATATGAGAATCAACATGTGTCCCACTAAGTAAAAAGTGATCCACTATCAAGTTTGAATCATAACCATAAGATTTTTCCCAAATTAATGACCATTTTTTCAAATTCTTTGCATAACATGCACAATTTGACTATTAGAGCATTAATGGTATTCCAAGGAAACCTCATGCGAGTGAATATTGTATAAAGTTTATATCTCATTCCATGATCTAGCACAACACAAAATAGAATTAAAGTAGAGTAAATTGAACTCAATTTATTAGCTTCCATACTATAAACTATTGTGATCAAATTGTCTTGCTAAGATTAGAAGATTTGGGAGTAAGTGCCCTAACATTGCTATGAAAACTTTTTAGTTTCAAATGTTTTCTGAATTGATAAGATTCCTCCTCAAAGAGATTTTTCTAAAGAGATATATTATCAACATAGAAATGTACATGATGATTTTTTGAAACAATTGCCCCTTTCTACAAACAAAACAAAAAAAGTAAAGGAATTGGTCTCCAAAAACCCTAGATTGTGAATTGGTAAGGGTTTATATGACAAGAGAAATTGGCTAAGAGATGTAAAGACATCAATGATTGGTTTGGAGTTGTTTAGGAAGTGGTTTTTGCAAAGGATGTTGGAAATCTGAATGAAAAGCTCATTGTTGTTGAAAATTAAAGAGGGAGATTGATGTAACAGATTGTTTTCAATCATTGTTTTTCCATTGATGTCAAACCTGCTATATGTAGGGATGATATTCGCTTAAAAGATTCATGCACTATCACTTAGTTGATTGATGAAGAGGATTTGATGAACAAGATGTAACAAGAGCACCTAAGGGAAAGGTTGAGTTATGGTATTGTAATGAAGTGTAAAAATTAGTTAAGACAATGGTCAAGTAATGTGTTGATGACAAATTCAAAGATATAAAGGTTGGTCATGCTTAGATAAATTGGAGGAAGAAGTTGTAACAAGGTTGATTGCAAAGCTTTAACTTTGATCATCAGAAGGTGTCGAGCAAGTCAGTTGAAGTCGAGTAAAAAAATCTTAGTTGATGCTATTGGGACTAAAAATTGTATGGTCAATTTTGAGTCACATATTGAAAATTTTGAAGAATCAATGCCCTAAAGTGCCTTTTATGCATATGTAGTTGGTTGTCAGTTTGAGGCCTAGATGGTGTTTGAGTGACTTAACACCTTTCATTAAATATATACATGTGATCCACAATGTTATTTTTCCATGTCGAGTCATTCTGCGAAGTCCCATTTTGAGCTAGTATCAAAGTTTGTGATTCTGCCTAAGTGTCAAATAATGATCAGAGGCCAAGTTTGTATTTGAATATCTTTTACCCAGGAATGTTTCATGACCTGCCACTTTGAATATATTTAGTATGCATATCAAAGAACCTATGTTCCAAGTTTCAAGTCATTTCAAGTCCATTTGACTAGGTTTCAAACCCCTCAAAGTTGGTCATTTACTGTTCTGTGCATTTGTGTAGTTGTTCACAATTCTGGGAAGCCCTGTTCGACCAATGATATTTTTGACCCAGTTGACCCAAATGAAAAAATTCTTTTTTCATTGTGTTCTAGGGGTCAAACACTTCATATGTTCCAATTATGAGATCATAACGAATCCATTTGATTAGTTTGCTAATAGGATTAAAAACCTAGTTTACATTGTTTTGTTATGGCTAAGGTATCCAGATTGATCCATACCCATGTTCAGCACGTTATAACTTTGATCCTATGATTGGTAAGACTAAATGGATTGTACCATTGTGTTGTCTCCTAAAAATCCTTGAAGTATGCCAGTTCTTAATTCATGACGAATCCATCTGCATACTTTCACATGTCTGTACATTTGCCAAAAATAACTTTTTGACACATTTTCCTGTTAAAATTTCCAAGTGCTTGTTTTCAAAAATTCTTCAAATGCGTTCTATGATTCGTCATGAGCCCAAACTATAGAATTATATTATCTTCATGGAAAAGAACTTATATCCTAGTTTTCAGAACCCCAAGTGATCAATAACCCAATTTTATGATGCCAAACCCGAGCCCAATTTATGTTTTTTTTTTATTACTATTTGTTTGGAGGATAATTGATGTATGGATATTCGGCAATTAAAATCTTCTAATTGAGAATTCATCATGGGTTGAGAATTTGTAGTATGATAGAGTGTGTAGGATTGAACACTCATGCCAATTTTTGTGGCCTGGTTACTTGATTGAATAAGTTTTTTAGGCCAGCTGGCAGGTCTCCTGATACAAATTTGATAGTTGGCAAGAAAGGGTGAAAGTGATATTTAAAAAGCTTAAAACAATGACATAGATTGATTCCAATTAAAATCATGTGTTCATGATCACTTCCAAGATAATTTGTCATTAAAGAAGTTGAGAGTATTTGTGAGCAACCATACTTTTATAGCCAGAGAAGTGTAATACTTTAATTCTTGATAACATTGAATGACATGGTGTTATTCAATATATTAAAGCCAAACCATTGGCACAACTCTTTGGAATGACCTCAATATTAATTAATCAAATGGCAATGAAGACTAGGAAGAAAGAATGATGTCTCTTTACAATTAAAGTTGAATTACATCTTTAGCCTAAAGAACCCACCAATAGAGCCAATCATAAATATTAAATAAAAACATAGCATTTTGAAAGCCCAACCGTATAGCAATATTTGAGAATTGGTTTGCACATGCAAGGATAGGAGAGTTATTATAAACATTGTTGCAGGGATACTTGGGAAACATGATCCATGCCCAATTCGGCCTGATTGTCTCTTTTTTGTTTTCTTAGCCATAAAGGGTGAGGCTGAGGCATGTCCATTGGATAGTAGATGAAGGGGAAATTAATCTCACCAATAATGTATCCAACCTCTGACATGAATTTTTTGAAAATGAAAAAGGAGCTTGCAAGGTTGCTGATATCATTAACCGTATGACTACACTTCAAAATGCTATGGTAGACATTATTAAGGAAGATCCTTTACATATGAAGACTGCAAAAAGGCTCTTGATAGAGTGGCTACGGCTATACCCAAGTCTGCACCTGGGTTTGAGCAAAAATATCATTCACTGTCTTTTGGATTGGCTTTGTGGGGCAATTGTAGAGTGTGCATCAAAAAATAAATTTCGTGAGGTGCTGGAGGGGGCATTTATACATCTAGTTGGTATCAATGGTGAGCTTTGCATTAGTGTTCCACCAAGTGTGGAATCTCATCTTGCTTCATTTTCTCTAGATATGAAGGATTTCTAAAAAGTCACTGCTATATATATGTTTGATATTTTGAGTGAAACAAATGGTACCCTCCAAAATGTAGAGACATCTGAATATGGTAACATAGAGCAATGAACTTAGCTTTTCCTATTGTCTTCAATATGATTTTTATTCACCAAGCAATTTTTCCAACAGCAAGTGGATGTTGTTCAGTATGGGTATTGGCAAGATAGTATACAACACTTACAACTGGTGGCATAATTCTTCTGCAACCATCTTCAAGTGTTCTTCCCTTGGGGAACCATTTTTAGTTAATCCTTCTAGTAGCAATTCTATGTCGCCAGGAGAGGAAATCTTGAATTCAGTTGCTAATGAAAAGAACAAATCTGGAATTGAAGAATTTAGAAAAAGTCCTCTCATAAAGGGAAAATTGTATCCAACTGGGGACATGAGCAAAGTCAAATCTCTACAAAATTTTCTAATGCTTAAGAAGATGGCTACTTTTCTTTGGTTTTTTTTGAGCGCCATGTTGAAAGGAAGCCATTCCAATAATAGTGCATAGCAAACACATATATAAAGAAGGTTTGTCACGCCATGAATTGAAGAGAAGAGCAGAGCTGGGTTATAAGTGTATATGAGCAATGTTAGTATGCTTATAGAAACCAAATTTAAATAAAGCTTCTACAAACTAAACAAAATTCATAAACTTCAAGATAGACTAAGATGAACTCTCAATTGAGAATATGAGCCATTAATGGACTCTCTCAATGAGAAGCTCTCTTGTTGAGTAGCTTTGTCTAAATAGATAGGATGTATGCTCAAGCTTTATGCTTCAAAAAGGGCTTCAATGGATGATTGTGGATTTTTGGTGTGGATAGATGTCTTTAGTATGGATTTGGCTCTCAAAATAGCATTATAACTTTACTTCATGGATTGTGTTATTTTTCAAAGGGGAAGGATCCAATTTATAGGCAAGAGGCTTGAGGGTTTGAGGGCTAAGATGCAAGGATGGGAAAAAGCTTATGGAGGGCTCAGATTGCATGAGAGGAGAGCACATGGATTGTGCTTCCTTATAGCCAATCAAGGAGTGACACATGTCACATGGTGAGAGGATGGAGGAAAGGGGAAGGATGAGTCAACAAAGGAGGCTCAAGGGATAAAATCTTCATAAAGACCCTCATAATGACTTGTAAGAGCAATAAAAGGGCTTGTAAGAGTCATTTATGACCTAGTGGACTTCATAAAGTTTTATGGTTGAGATATTTTAAGGGTGATGAGAGCAAATTCGACTTGGACTTGATTAGGAATGTTCTAAGCTTGCTTAGGCTTGTGCAAATGATTAGAGGATGGATTAGGATGGTTTAGGATTAGCTTAGGGATAGGCAAGTGGATGGCATTTAATGAGGGTGGGTGAAGGAGGAGATATTTGTTAACTTTGGCTTGGGTTAGTAAGTTTTAACCCATGTTTAGGGAATGTGACAAGGTTAGGAGGGGATTAGGATTAGGTTTAAAGACATCTTCTAGAAGAGTCTAGATTTTGGATGAGGATAAAGACTTTCTAGAATAGTCTAGAATTTCCTAGGATGAGGATGAAGACTTTCTAGAAGAGTCTAGAACTTCTTAGGATGAGGATAAATTAGATTTTTAGGAAATAAATAAAGTTTTATTTATTTCAAGGGTTTGGGTTGAGGAGATATTTATTAAAACTTTTTTAATAAACATGAGGATTAATATTTAATCTTAATTAAATATTTTGAGTTGGGATTAGGGGTAGGAAATGATGAGATTAGCCTTTAATCAAAATTAAAGAAGGATTAGAAGATTTTGGAAGAGGTTATTGGTCATAAGGAAATTGGCCAAGTTTTGGGCAAAAAATAAATTTTTTTATTTATTTTAGGATTTTTGGTCAATTTATTAATTAAATAATTAATAAATAAGGAAATAATGTTTAAATAAGATTTAAACATTTTTGGGAGGGATTCCTTAATTAAATATTTTTAATTAAGATAAAGGGATTTAATGGCATAAAAATTAATTAATTAATTAATTAATAAATGATGATGTCATCAGGACTTTTTCAGAAAATAAAAATACTTTATTTTCTAAAGGTTTTTTAGGTGTCTACATTTTGCCCCTCTTTGATGTGATGCCGCAAGTGGCATGACATCAAAGATAAGAAAATAAGATGCCCAAGGCTAGAGCAGAAGAGGAGAGAATGGACTGTGAGATGCCCCCTCAAGAAGGCAGTGGGGAGAGAAAGCAAGGCTTGGTGGCTTCTTGAAAAATACAAGAATCTGGGATGAGCAAGGAGACTCAGATTGGATTAAGAGAAGAGGCTGAATTAGCTCAAACTCTCACTATGGGAGAATGATAAAGGAGAATCAGATGCACAAGAGGAAGCAAGCTTAAGACCTTAGGGAAGGTGGAGGATGAAGGAGCAGAGTGCTATAGAAAGGAATCCAGGATAGGGATATGGATGAGGGGATTATAAAGCTGATGCAACAGGATTTCAAAGAGTTAGATTGGCGGAAGATGGGTTTCGGAGATCCCTAGTACTAGGATTGTGGATCTCGAAAGATGAGGTTTGGTGGGTTGATTTGGATTGGTGGATCCCTAAGACTAGGATTGTGGATCCCTAAAGCTAAGAGTGATGAGTGATTCAAAGAGATACTGATGCATCAGCTGGGGTAGGAGAGACGGATGCTAGATATGGATGGGGGATAATGGAGATGAAGGAAAACCATTGAAGCTTTTTGAGCGGGGGGATACTTCAAAGAGAAGTACCACCATGTAGTTGAGCACTAGATTTGCTATAGGACTGTTGGTTAATTGCCAAGGTTACCAAGAACATCAAGGCCTTTTCACCAACTATCCAGAGAACTGACGGACTGACTTAAAACAAACACACAAGGATTGCCCCAACATCACACATGAATCCTAGAGGAAGCAGCGTGGAAACGACACTGGAGAACCCACAAGCAGAAGAACCCACAAGCAGAAAAGAAAAACAAACGAAAGACTTGATCAAGACCTTACGCTCTAATTACCCCATTCGCAGCATACCATGATATGGAAGATTGTGGCAACCTTGAGGAGGGAACAAGGAGATTGCTTGGAAAAGATACTTCAAGACCCAAAAGGGAAGATCCCAAATCAAAAGAAAGTGAAAATCCAAAAGAGAGCCGTTTGCCAACGAGATGGGTAGGACGAGGTACTAACGGACCAAGATCAGACATGAGGAAAGCTATATCCTGCAAGGACCTATCGGAGAGCACCTAAGCTGGTGGATTTGGATGAGTGATGCGTCTGGCAAGCTGAACTAAGAAAGATAACACTTTGGTGATAGGAAATCTAGCTAAAGGATGCATTGGAATAGCTAACCAAGGGTTGTGCGATGTGTGCAAGATGCTAATCAAGGAGGAACGAACACGAAAGCTAGATAGATACAATGGTACTAAGCTAAAGAGGATGTACAAGCTGACGGACCAAGATATTTACAAGCTAAAGCTAACCAATATAGTTACAAGAAGGCAAAAGCTCAAGATGATAGGATAGCGGGATGGTTTGATGTTGTGCAAGATGTGAAAGCTAAGGGTGGGGTGATAACGAAATATATGGATTTGGCAGGATGCATCCAATGATGATGAGAGATTTTGTGACCAAGGATAGCTAGAGGAGCAGGATGAGATGGCTGGATAGGATGGTAGATAGTTAGGATTATGATGGATATAAAGAGATGACATTGGGTTTGCATGAGGATAGCCTAGAGCTAGATACCAATGATAAGGGAGGATGGACAAGACAAGATCTCCAAGGAATATAGTGCCCCCAATCAAAAGATAACATGCAGAAGGAGGTCTTATGATGGATGTGATAGGATTGAAGCTAGGATGAAAAAAGCTGAAGGGGCTAGGGAGATGGATGATAGCTGAGATGATTGGTTGAAGCTGCATAAGATTAGTGGATGGTGTGAGATGGAAGCTGGAGGATGGAGGATAGGTGGATAGATTGGAAGATGGAGTTGGATGTCAAGAGATGACCAAAAGCATGAGGGTGATAGGCTAAGCTGGGGATGGCGGGATTACGCATGATGCTTGTTTGCCAAGTTTTCATCATGGTACTTGTCCAAGGCGCTTGAATTGCCAAGTTTTTACCAGTGGACGCTTTATTTTTCTTTTCTTTTTTGACTTTTTGACTTTGGACTTAGCTGGAATGATTTTGGCTTTCTTCAGCTATTTTGGCTATTTTTTGGGATTTTTCACTGGCTGTTGGAATGTTCAATTTTGTTGCTAGCTGTTGGTACACCGGATGTGTGATTTATGCAATAGATCGGATTAGATGGGATTGATGGTAGGAGATGGAGGAATGAAAATTCTGGAAAGGAGCATGAGATGGGGATGCTTGCAAGAGCAACATTGGCACATGTTGGGATGGGTGTGAAAAGAGCATATGGGGGATAGATGGTAGATGCGGGCGTGATGGAGGATTTGTGGAAGCGTGCTTAGGGATATAGGCACCCAAGATGGAGTTAGGAGATGGGGGACATGAGTCACTAGATGGGGGATTAGAAATGGTGGATGCCATTATGCATTGGGTTTCAACTTTTTTCTTGGGGATCCACATGGTTTTGGATTTTCTTTTCATAGGCTTTTGCATTGTTTTGCATTCTTTGATTGGATTTTGCCTTTTTGGAGTATGTCTTTTAGAATAGACATATGATTGCCTAGGATGTGAATTTTTAGCTTTATGCATTTTGAAGTTGGCATTCACATTGCTATGGTAAGCTTTGGGAAGATGGTTAGGAGAAACTTTGTGAGATGGAGAGGATATGAAAGAGCATGTAGGGGGATGATGATGGATGATGTGCCCTGATATGTGCCTTTGTTGATCTTGCATAGAAATGGATGGAATAGGATTTTTATGATGGCTAATAGGATAATGGAGGATGGTAGATTTTGGGACATAGGGACCCAAAATGGATTTAGCGGATGAAGGGGGGATATGGTAGGTTGTTTTGGGTTGCAAAGATGGTGGAGGGGGGATGACATAAGATTTCTTGAAGGATTGATGGGAGGCTGGCATGGTGGGCTTGGAGATAGGCTTGGTTTGGGAGTGTGGTGTACCAACACCTTTAGATGGTGAGCCTTTGGATACATATCCAAGACCATGAAATCCTAGATTTTTTTGTGCAATAATAGGCTCTCTGATTCCTTGCTCTTGTGGTCCTAAACCTTGACCTTGATAATGCCATCGATTTAGCATTTGAACAAGCTGAGGAAACTTTTTGCTTGCAAAAAATGGTAGAAGTGATTTATTAGGTGTATTGCAATGGGGAGATACTGTTCTTAATTCTTTTGCTGAGAGAGGGCCACCATGGATGAATGTAAGTGAACCAAGAGGGTAGATTATAGATGGTGGAATAGCTTGGATAGGTGGTAAGATGGAAGCATGGAGCGGGGGAGATGGAAGGATAGGATCTTGATGTAGCTGGTGGGATGACAAGATATCTTGTAGTGGAGGAGATATGGCTTGAGGTTTTGGAGATGGAGGAGATGGTGACTGCACTATGGATGGAAGACATGGTATGATGATATCTTCATTTATGCTTTGGGGGATGTCAACATGCTTTTGGGCAGGATCTTTATAGGATTGGTTTGGAGTGGATGGTGCGATAGGAGGTGAAGGGATGGATTCTTCAAAGGCAGCGGATGGATAGATGGGGGATTCAGTAGTGGAGATGGGTGAGTAGAAGATGGATGCATAAGGGTCATTACAAGAGATTTGGGAAATGCTTGGAGGCGATGTGGATAGGATTTGGAGGGATTTGACAGGTGGTGGGATTTTGATGCTTGCGGGAAGTGGAAGGATTTTAAGCAATTTGATGGATGGTATGGGGATGATAGCTATGGGAGATGGAGGTGATATTATAGATGGGGAAGCTTCATCACTGACTACTTCACATGGTTGGATTAGATGACATGGCTTATCAACTGTTGGAGGCAACTTTTCTTGTATTTCCTCTAGGAGATTCCTTGGAGACTCGTGTGTCGAAGGTGGAGGTGGATTGACAGGAATAGCTAGTGTGATGGGGGTGGAAGATTGGAAGCTTGGTTGATGGGGTGATGGAGGGGAAGCTGGAATATCGGATGGCATGACTAGATAGTTTGGAATAACTCTTGGATTTTGGGGGATGCTTGGGGGAATGTTTCTAAGGCTTTCAATATACCCATCATAGTCAACAAGATTTTCATCATCATTGGAATAGGAGGTGGCGGGAGCAAGGACAATGCGACCAAACACATCATGATAGGATTGGTACTTCATGCTTTGATGATGAGTTTGATGGGGATGGGGTCTTGCGTATGGATGAACACAGAAGCTCATAGTTGGATTTGGGTTAAAAACAAATTTTGGATTGGCTGATGAAAGATTTCCTAGGGAGAGTCAAAGTTGCATGACAGACCTAAGGAGGATTGGCTAGAGATTTTTGGCTGTCTTGTGGGTGGAAGACTTCAAGGGCATGCTATCAAAAAGTGAGAGTTTTGCTTTCCTATGTGCTGGATTGGTGGAGATTGTGTCAACCTAAGGATAGACTAGTATCCTATGGCATGACACGAGATTGACCACTTGTGGATCCCAACCTTTAGCTCAAGGTGATGAGGGATGCAAGTGACAAAGCTAGATTACCCTAGACAAAGCTTTGTCAAAGGGATAACCTTGGTGAGGCTGGTGGATTGGTCGGATTGATTGGATAGCAAATTCCAGCAGAATGACAACAACTCTCTAAAGGCTTGGGTGTGATTTTGGATTGGGCTACTAGCTGGCTGGGGGGGGGATGATTTGGATGGACTTTGGATTTGGGATTTTTCTAAAGCAAGGAACTAGATAGATTCGATTGTAGCGGGGGAGCTTGGATGATTTTTTGATGAGGCAATGACTACGCTAAGTATGCCTTGAGCTGGGAGATTTATGCTTTTTTGGGATTTTGACCAAAATTGGCAAACATTCATTCAAAAGCTATGAACAAAAAAGCAGACAAAAGTTTGGAGCAAGCACGTCAAACACACCAACATCCTAGGAAGCTTTCTACAAGGATGAAATTTGTTATAGCTAGGGAGTCCTCGATATACGCAAGGTACGTGAGGCCAAATCCG
Organism: Cupressus sempervirens; assembly: GCA_028749045.1. NCBI lineage: Eukaryota > Viridiplantae > Streptophyta > Pinopsida > Cupressales > Cupressaceae > Cupressus > Cupressus sempervirens. The sequence continues at coordinate 20,860,513 of CM053785.1, read as the reverse complement.
TAGATGAAACCAAAAAGATGTCACACAGCCGAGAGGAGCGGTAACCCACTTCTCCTCTTTCACTTCTCAAGGGTATAAAGTTCCTTGAGGCTTAGCCTGAGTGACAAAATTTTGATCCCAAGAGAGGTGTCTTTGGATTCACCTCCCGATCTTTATACTCCGCCGGAACGCTGGAGTTGAGGTCGTCCCAAGGGGTGATGAAATCCCCAAGCAGGCCTCCTAAAAAGCTAAGACAAGATTTTGGATCCTAATCTTATGCACCCAAGATGGCCTCGAAAGATGACAAGGGGAGAGAAGACTTGGATGATCTTGGGCTAAAAAACACGCTTGTTCTTTTCCAATTGATGATTTAGATTTTGTAAGCTATGATTGAAGACACTCGTGATTAGGACATACAATGTTCATTCCAACTTGACAGCGTCGTCAACATAATGAAAATCGAGAATTCATCAGCATAAGAAATGCGAGCGTCATTAAAATGCATCAAAACCATGCAATGTTCATTGATTGTTAGGCATTCAAGATTGTGTTTAGCAACATGCATTCAAAGACAAGTGATTAAACATTCAAGTTTTTTCCTTTGAGCATTCAAGATTGAGATTTTGTGTGTTGTTTTAAGAACTTTGAAGTGCTTTGTTTTAACCTTAGATCATTCAAGATTGTTTTTGGACTCAAAAGTGAAAATGACTCTTTGGACTTTGGTTTTCATTCAAGATTTTGTGTTCTAGTTTGCATATTTTAAGCCCAAAAAAGATATTCCTAGATTGTTTTGATGCATGAAAAACCTAAGAAACATTCAAGATTTTGCAACAAGACATTTTTTTGGAACAAATAACAAAGCTTTTAGGACAATTTTTGGCAACCATTTAGGACTCTTAGTTTTCATGAGATTTTTTTAAAAAGAACTTTAGTGTGCACTTAGTGTTGATTTTGAACCTTTTGAAATGGAAACTTGAAGTTCTTTTTAAATTTCCAAAAATGAAGTGTTCCTAATTTTGCATGAATGCATCTAAAACCTTGATGTTGCAAGGATGCAAATGATTAGATTGGTTTAGTTTCACTTGTTAAAAGATTTTTTCTTTTTTGCAAATTTTTAATTTTTCAATGGATTTAAGTATGATTTGGGGGTTCATTTTAAGCACTAAAAAGAAGTGTGTATGATTTTTCTTCCTTAAAAAAAAATGGCCAAGATCTTCCACAAGAAGAAGAAGAAGAAGTAGATGGAATAAGAAGAATATAGACAAGAAGAGGAAGAATAATTTCAAGTTCTTTGTCCACCTATAAGCTTGAAAAATCTGCAAACACTATGAGATAGATTATGAGTTCCTTTGTCTTCTTCATGCTCATGTGGACCTACAAAACCAATTTATACAATCCTACCAATCACAAAAACAAGAAAAATTAGCCAAAATCAGCAAATAACATACAAAACTTGACTAAAAAAGCTAATTAAGATGACCCATGCGGGGTCCCACCGGGCGTGCCAAAATGTATATGAGCAATGTTAGTATGCTTATAGAAACCAAATTTAAATAAAGCTTCTACAAACTAAACAAAATTCATAAACTTCAAGATAGACTAAGATGAACTCTCAATTGAGAATATGAGCCATTAATGGACTCTCTCAATGAGAAGCTCTCTTGAGTAGCTTTGTCTAAATAGATAGGATGTATGCTCAAGCTTTATGCTTCAAAAAGGGCTTCAATGGATGATTGTGGATTTTTGGTGTGGATAGATGTCTTTAGTATGGATTTGGCTCTCAAAATAGCATTATAACTTTACTTCATGGATTGTGTTATTTTTCAAAGGGGAAGGATCCAATTTATAGGCAAGAGGCTTGAGGGTTTGAGGGCTAAGATGCAAGGATGGGAAAAAGCTTATGGAGGGCTCAGATTGCATGAGAGGAGAGCACATGGATTGTGCTTCCTTATAGCCAATCAAGGAGTGACACATGTCACATGGTGAGAGGATGGAGGAAAGGGGAAGGATGAGTCAACAAAGGAGGCTCAAGGGATAAAATCTTCATAAAGACCCTCATAATGACTTGTAAGAGCAATAAAAGGGCTTGTAAGAGTCATTTATGACCTAGTGGACTTCATAAAGTTTTATGGTTGAGATATTTTGAGGGTGATGAGAGAAAATTCGACTTGGACTTGATTAGGAATGTTCTAAGCTTGCTTAGGCTTGTGCAAATGATTAGAGGATGGATTAGGATGGTTTAGGATTAGCTTAGGGATAGGCAAGTGGATGGCATTTAATGAGGGTGGGTGAAGGAGAGATATTTGTTAACTTTGGCTTGGGTTAGTAAGTTTTAACCCATGTTTAGGGAATGTGACAAGGTTAGGAGGGGATTAGGATTAGGTTTAAAGACATCTTCTAGAAGAGTCTAGATTTTGGATGAGGATAAAGACTTTCTAGAATAGTCTAGAATTTCCTAGGATGAGGATGAAGACTTTCTAGAAGAGTCTAGAACTTCTTAGGATGAGGATAAATTAGATTTTTAGGAAATAAATAAAGTTTTATTTATTTCAAGGGTTTGGGTTGAGGAGATATTTATTAAAACTTTTTTAATAAACATGAGGATTAATATTTAATCTTAATTAAATATTTTGAGTTGGGATTAGGGGTAGGAAATGATGAGATTAGCCTTTAATCAAAATTAAAGAAGGATTAGAAGATTTTGGAAGAGGTTATTGGTCATAAGGAAATTGGCCAAGTTTTGGGCAAAAAATAAATTTTTTATTTATTTTAGGATTTTTGGTCAATTTATTAATTAAATAATTAATAAATAAGGAAATAATGTTTAAATAAGATTTAAACATTTTTGGGAGGGATTCCTTAATTAAATATTTTTAATTAAGATAAAGGGATTTAATGGCATAAAAATTAATTAATTAATTAATTAATAAATGATGATGTCATCAGGACTTTTTCAGAAAATAAAAATACTTTATTTTCTAAAGGTTTTTTAGGTGTCTACAATAAGGTTTTATCCCACATTGGTGAAGAAATGGCTTTCTTATGTTCTTAAATAATAAACCACATGCTATGAAGAGTGTCTTAAACACAATAAGCTTTTTTTGAAGGCAAGGTGTGCGTGTGGGTCCGTGCTGAGCTAGAGACACCTTGTAAAACTTTTAAACAAAATAATCAATGAGCTAATGTGGAGACTAACACACAGGATGCACCCTGCAAAACTTTTAAATGAAATAATAAATGAGCTGATGTGGAGACTGATGCATAGGATGCCACCACGTGGCACATCCTACAACCAGTGCTTCCTCACTTCATGGAAGTGCTCGACAGATAAGGAATGTGAGAATGTGTTGGGTGCCACATGGAAATGGGCCTAGGCTAGTGATGACATGGTGGTGAGGTGGCCAACTATGTTAGCAGATGACATTGCAAAAATAGGCCAATGATAGCTTGCCACGTGGCACACGTCAAGCCCAAGTGGACTTAGGGAAGAGTAAAAAAAATTTAATAAACATTTTTCTTTTAATATTTTTGAAATTAAAAAAATGGCAATGGCATTCATTTAAAAAATTAAAGTTATAAATGAAAACTCTATAGTTTATACTATATAGTTTTTAAAAAATTTCAAATTTGTGCATTTAAATATGCAAAATTAGAACGGGAGCTTGATTTTCAAATGCATACCAGAGGCCCAATGTTTACTCAAATCAGACTCCAATATATTGTTGGAACTGGGAGAAATTGAATTTTCTGATTCCAAAGTCATTTTTTACATAGGAAGTAGCTAGTTCATGCTATAGAAGGTTTTATCTTAGAGATTGAAGGCATATTTTATCAGGTGTTTTGAATCACCAATTGCAAGATTCAATGAAAAAACACCTAAAACACATTTAGTGACCTTTGTATCTAATTTTTTTTTTCTTTATGGTGTTTTGGTTTAAATTTGATCAATTGGCACACATCCAGCTTCAGTTATTAGAATTTTGTCTTTTGTTGAGATATTTTTCTTTTGGAGAGGCAAAACAGAAAATATATGATTAGCAGTTATAGAGAGAAGGTAGAGAGAGGCTTTTTCAGCTTCTTGGGAAGGATTTTTGAGGGGACAGATGTCAATTGCAAATTGAATCTAGGAATTGCCCTATTTCTATTTATACTTTCTTCTTCTCTTTTGTAAGGGTTGGAAAATTTGGAAAGTTTTTCTGGTATGAAGATAGTTAGTTGGACTAGACCTGGAATTGATGTATTCTGAATGGAAGACCTAGGATGTGCTAGTTCCAAACCATGAAGTTTTTCTTTGGCTATGATACCCCCTTCCCATCCCATTAGTTTCTCATTCCTGCCATTTTCTCTCTTGTATGACAGCATATTTTATTGTATAGTCTAGTTTATTAGGTGATTTGTGAGTCTTTTCATGTATTTTCATGTGTTATTTCAAGGAAATTAATACAGTGAGCAACAAGTGTTTAGTTTCAGTCTAAATCTTATCTCCTTTCTCAGTTGAGTTGTGATGTTTTATGGTCTTTGAACAAAGAGTCTAGATCATAAGTGTAGTCCCTTAAGTTTGTATGTTGCTTCATTGTTGCTTGCAATTCAAGGAATCATGTAAATGCTTCAGAGATTTAACAGGGTTGCAGTTTTATTGATGGGGATATCAGGTAAGAATGAGATTTAGATTTAACATTGATGTCTATTTACAAGGTGAATGGATAGATCATATATCTGAATATATAAATAAGTATTATATATCCAAAATACATGAGGGAGATTCATGAGTTTTCTCAATGGATTAGGCACTGATTAGCTACAGGGTCATTAAGTTGTTGTCTATACATGGTTTTCATCCACTTTCCTCACCCACATAAAATCAAATCAAATTAAAATTATTTTTACAATTTTATGTTGAAGAGCTAAAATAGTTTAACCCTCACTCATCTTATGAGATTCATAGATCTGCATTTAGCTATTGTAGATTGATATTATTTCATGAGTTACTAGGAGATATAAGGATTTTCATATGCTTAATAGATTCAGGGATATGTTTTGCCACTAGTATGTATCATTTGAATCTAAGGTCTACCCACCTAGGTTTAGCAGAGCCTAAAGTAGAAGAAGGGTCATGCCTTATAGTTGGCCTGTTGTCAGAAATGGCATGTTAAAAATGGGAGTTAGTTGTCCCTAGATATGTCAGTTTCATAGTGGGATAATTGAAAACCTGGTAAAATTTTCAAACACCAACAGATGCTGAGTGATCTTCAAGTGTTGAGTAAAAGATCAGGTGCTAAGCATTAGGAAAAAATTTAGTATGTGTCGAGTAATCTTCAGGTGCCGAGCATCAGGAAAAATATAGTTAATGCCAAGTAACATAGTATGTGCTGAGCACTAGTATTTCAATAGTGTTGAGCCACTGCATTATTTCAAATGATGAAGATTCACCAAATTTGAGCTGACATAGTGGTTGCATTGAATTTTGTGAACAAGTTGGAAGATAAGGATGATGAGTTGTTGGCACAAAATCTTATGTGAACCATTTTTGGGAAAATTCTAAAAGATTATTCAAGAAGTTTCTAGAGGAAAAAAAATATGGAATAGATACAATGTATCCTACCTAATCCATGTGAATTGAAATTGAAAATTGGAAGAATCGAGTGGGAAAAGGAACTCCAAGACTTCTATTTAAGAAGTCATAGACCAAGAGGCAAAGAGCTACTGACCCTGTTGCTACAAAAGTGCCAAAAATTTGTGAAGTGATTAAAAGGGTGTCAAGAAGGAGACATCTAGGAGAAGGAAGAGCATAGAGGTTCTACTCATAAGAGTGGTCATGAAGAGATGATTACATTGGTACATTGAGTATGGAGACTCAAAAGAAAAAGCTTGAAAGAAAAGGCAAGCAATTAAGAGTTGCAGAGATAGAAGGCCAGGCAAGGATATGAGCTGAGAAGTGATCTGAAATCTGCAAGATAAGTTGTATGTTGTAGTCAGGTCAAGATTTTCTAATACTCTCTAGCAATTGTATTAGATCTAAAAATTCTATGGAATTAGGTTGGCCTAATAACCATTTGTAAATCCTTTAATAGGGTGACATTCCAAGTGAATGTTCTAAAGTCCTTTTACTAGGCCTACTTCTAACAGGGTGGTTAAATCCTCTAATGAGGTCATATTTAACAGTGTGTTTTGTAAGCCTTTAATAGGACAGGCCTTACATAGGGCATCACTTCAGAAGGGTGAGAATTGAGTAGCATGTTACTGGTGGTTTTTCCCAAATTGGGTTTCCATGTAAATCACTATGTTATGTGTTGATTTCTTATGTGTCATGCTTGCATGTTAATTTATAGTAACTTGCTAATTAGAGAAGTTAGAGTTTGGAAGAGTGAATTCTTGGATTGTATCAAGAGAAAAGTTTGAATAGGACATCTGGACCTTAAATAACTAATTCATGCCCCCCCCCCTCGCCCCTCTCAGTTATTCTAAAGCAATTCTAACAAAGGAACCATGATACACCACTAAGAAATGTTTGGGAGTTCAAGATTGGGAAGCTAGTTGTGCCTAGTGTCTTTATGTACTATGATTTGTTGACATTGATGGCAAAGAGGTATGATCCTATATTGTGGCTGGTGAGGAACCATGTTGAAGAAAACTTATTTAGGGTAACTATTGAGGTGATCAGAGAGGTTTTTATGCTAAACCCTAACCTTTCTCTACATGAAAATATCAATTTAGATGATTTTTAGTCAGGGCATGATGCTTAGAGAATATACATTCAAGGAGGACCTCTACAAGGAAATTTTGTAAAGTGGGGCATCTAACACTTGTAACACTCTCCACCCTAGAGCCCCTATTAAAAAAATTTTCAACCCCACAGAATGGGTCCTCTATATTTCCCTTTGCAAAATTTTTGGCATGGATCATATAAGATCACATCTTAGGATCTTTAATTTTTATGATGGCTCAAAATCTATTATATGGAATGAGCTCCATCTTTGATTTTGCATCTCATTTAGCTGAAGAGATACATAATGGGCTAAGTGGCATCATCAAGGGTAAGGTTCAAAACCTTTTTGTTGGTATTCATTTTTTAAGCATATGTACCTATACAAGGGTGTTTCTATCTTTGCTAAAGACATGAAACTAGAGTGATAAAAGGATGGAGTGAAGCTACTGGTTTAGCTTTGGAGTGCTAATATGACTTGAAAATCATAGATGCATTTTTTTCCCATTTTGATAGGTATTTTGCATCAAAGAAGAGGATGTTTTTAAGTGGAGATAACTAAATCCAAATCCTATGAAAAAATATTTTACTTTCATAAAGATGTGATTAGAAATGATTTTTCTTTACAAGAACAAGAGGTAAGAAAGAAAAATGGAGGGTTTATAGTAGGGTTTTGGAGTTGGTCAATATGTTAGATAGAAAGTATGACCCTTTGGTCAATATCAAATTTTGGGGAGATAAGGTAAATACACCAATGGTATATTTTGTTGGGATCATGCAAACCTTAAATGAAAAGAAGGAAGCATTGATAAAGGCATACCTAGATTAGGCCAAGGAGGTAGAGAGGAGATTGAAAAATAGGGTTGTTATTAGTTTAGGGAATTATACCCTCTAGAGGAAGGTTAGATATGTAGTTCCCAGGAATGTGGGGGTACATCCTATGCTAGTTTATAAAAGACAACATTCAAAGAGCCCACCCTTAGTGCTAGCTGCAAAAAGGCAGAAATTGGAGGAGGGTAAAAGCACAAAGTTGTGTCACCTTTTAGGTTGACTTAACAAAATGACTAAATTTTTGTATCTCTATCTAAATCTCAAATTTTTTCAAACATATGGTCTTGATAAAATTATTATAGATAAGTTATATATGGTCTCACACTTTTCCAAATGGAAATGTCTATTAAATGCATGTTTTATACTAGTTTCTATCCAAATACTAGAAAAATAAAATTATTTCAAAAAAATGATGTTTCAATAACTCTTACTATTTTTAATGATTTTTTTAATAACATATAAACACCATTTTATAGAGCTCAAAGTCAAGAGTATTCTCATATATAGTTCATAATGTTTTAATTAGATATAGTATATTATAATTAAAAAATTCTACAAGTATGTATTTTAAAATTCAAAAAGATGTCAATTTTGAGATAGGAAAAAAAATATTAAATCATACAAAAAAATTTAAAATTATATGGCATTCTAGAGGAGAGAGTCCTCTTCAAGTATGTATAATTTTTCTTTTGGTTGGAATATATTTATTTCAAAAAATTTAGTGGGAGATGAAAACTATGGATTTCAGGTGAGTTGAAATTTGAATCATTATAAAGAGAAAATATAGGTCTAAATATTTTTATTTTTATTTTTGATTGTTCTAGCTACATATGTTATATATAACATAATCTAAGATCAAAGGGAAATAAGTTTATTTCCATATAGTTTTGTGGTGGGAACTAGACCCCTAATTTTCAACAACTAAAATTTCATCTTTAAAAAATAGGAAAATATATCAATTCTTATTCCAAATAATTATTAAAAATTATAATTCTAAACTTCATCCATTTCTAACATTTCATTAGTTTACTTCATTTTCAAATTCTAATTAATAATCTCAATTTTGTGTCATTGAAGATGAACAACTATACTTTTGTTACCATTTTTCTTTTGTAAAGGGTGACATAGGTTTGTGCTTTTATCTAGGAAGGATCCTCATCAAAATTAGAGGATTATTTTCCATCTCAAACCCATTTTCATTTTGATAATGAAGACTTCTTGAGGGAGAAATTGAAATAGATAGGGGGTCAAGATGATGTTCTAATAACAACATTAAAAGTGGAGGAGGGAATGCCTAAAGAACCCCCAATGACACTCTTAGCCATCACTATTGATGACTTTAAAGGAGTGAAAGAGAAGGATCCTATTATAAAACAAGCTACCAAGAGATTTTTGGATGATGATGACTTTGTGAAATTTAGGGCTTTAATCCAAATTTTGTGGAGATGTAATATATCCAATTTTGAGGCAAAGTGCAAAAAGAAAAGGCAAAGCAACTTGATAAAAAAGACTCTGAGATAGAGGAAGAGATTAAAGTTGAGTTAATGCAAAATTTTAGTTGGATAACCTCTAAAGGAGGAAGGAAATTGCTAAAAGATTTAGGTGTGTTTATACTTCTAGAGTAGGATACTACTAATACAATGGTTTTTGATGCTATAAGGAAGGAAAAGGAAACAAATCTCAATATAGAAGATGAAGTTTAAGAATCCCATACAAGGGGAAAATATAGAAATGATCACAACGTGCTAGTGATTTGGTGTATTTAGAAGGACAAATTAGGACTGCATGAAGCTTCAAATGTAGAGTACATAGGAAGCATGGTTGTATATAGAGTAGGGGATGTAGATAATGAAAAGGTTGTCTACGTGAATAAGGAGGTAGCTAATTTTGGTGTGGACATCATTGTGAAAGAAAAAAATAAGTTTCTTGAGATGAATGCTAGATTTGAGAAAGTATTAGAAGCTTATGATTAAAGGGGAAGAAAAATCTATAAAATGGAAAATATCATTTCAAGATTACAGAAGCAACAAGGTAAGAGAAAGGTGGGAAAACCCAACCAACTTCTAATTTCAACCTCCCCTAATCCACCACCTCCTACTGGGCCTATTGTTGAAATCCCTAACACACCTCAGCATCAAGAATTCTATATTGCATATGAGTTGAGTGAGAAGAAAGATAAGCTCATGGTCATGTAGGTAGAAAAATGGTAGAGGTATGAGCACAAAATAAGGGAAGAAATGTTTCATTTTGTAGATGATATTGATATTAGGAGACTACATTACATGGTGACCCAATTTCTCTCTATTATTAAAACTCCTAGTAATGGGGATAATAAGTTGATGAAAATCTTAAATAAATGGTTATCAAGAGAGGAGAAAATGATTGAAATATGTTTTGATATAATTGATGAAGAGAGTAATGATTGCTATGTTGAGAAAAAATATGATCAAGTGATTTTCTTATTAGAATTTGATGTAAAAATGGAGTTACTGCAAAGATAGATTGGATCATGCATCTCTAGATATCAGAACAAAAGGTTCACTTTCTTTCTTTCATTCTTCATAAAGAGACATGAGATAAAGACATTAGCAGACTAGGATGATGACATTTTTGTTATGATGGATGAAAAATTAAGCTATATAATAAAGTATGATGCCAGTACTTTATTTTTAGTTGTTGTATTAGATTTGATAGAGGCCAGAAGATTTTATAAAAGAATTATCTCTAAGGCAAAACATCTTAAAAATGAATGGAGAGATATTTTTAGCAAAGAGAAAGAAGTCATCAATTTTGACTAGCTTGATCCTTCAATATGTGACGAATGGGTGGCAAAGTATGTATCAAAAACAAAATATTCATAGCTAGCAACAAATGACAAACTGCAAGAGAAGTCATTAGTTATTGAAGAACTGAAGTTTTTTGAAAAATTTGTTCAAATGATTGATGAAAAAGAAGCAAATTTGACTTCACAAATGTCTTAAGAAACTGAAGCCAAGACAATAGAGATAGGCAAGACAAGTCCTCAACAAACACAAGAAGTTAAAGATATTTGATCCCATGCAATTAGATCTAACATATCATGCATATAATTAATGACTCAATGATTTTACACCATTTGAAGGAAGAGTGGCTAATAATGAGTTTCACTTTTAGGCTTTATTTGCACACTTCTTCCCACAGGAAATAGAAGATGAACATAGTGAGTGGTTTAATGACCCTAGTTCTCTAGATCATCTTGATGAAGCACACATTATTGAATTAATAAATACAATGTATGAGCCATTGAATGAGGTTATGTCTTTAAATCCAGCTGAAGGATGTTATCATTTTGATTTATTGTTCTTGATCCATCTTGAGCTTATAACTTGGGATACAAATGAACCTTATGATATACCTAATTTTGATACAGACTAAGATATAAACATATACCTAAATGCAGTTGAACCATCTTCAAAGCCTAAATCAAGTAGTAGATTAATGGATCACAAATGTATCAATGGTCCTAGTCATCAAAAAATAGTGGAAGGATCTAGTGATCTGAACCACTATGTGTTTGGACTAGATGCAAAAATTAAAAAAATAAGTGATGACATATCTAGTGGTGAAAAATAAACTGTGACACCTAACAATGGGATACTTGATATACTACCAAATCATTATTAAGAAATATCTCGTCTTGATAGGGACAACCAAGAAAGTCAACATTAGAATGCAATAAGATCCCAAAATAATCCATCTAGCAGTATCTTTGACATCTATTGAGATAAAATACTTCATTCAATCATTTAAAGAAAGGAAAATTAATTTTTCCTAGTCATATGCTAATATGTTAGGTTGGGACCCTAACCTAACCTTACATTATTTTAACATAGCACCTAGAACAAAACTTGTGAAGAAAAAACTCAAAAAAATGCATCCTCGCATAGCATTATTAGTCAAGGCTGGATTGGAAAGGCTTCTTCAAATATGAATAAAATGTACTCACCTAGTGAATTATAACTTTAATTTGTAAAAACTTGAGTGTGGTCAATATTGATAAGTTGTACTTGACACCTTAATAATTGCATAAATTAAGATTATTGACAACATGCACATATATTTATTATACAAATACATATAAAAAGAGCACAATAAAAAAAACCTTACCTATGTGTAAATTTGATTAAACCTACTATACCATCTACATCCTCTCTCTCTCCTTTGCAATGTATCTATGATTGTCTCATGCTCTTCAATTAAAGTGTCCATAATACCTTATTAGTGGGTCTCCCTCTGTATCTTTCTAATTTTATATTTATTTCTACCATCAAATTAAAATAGTGTAAATTATTCCTTTTTGATTAGTAGCCTTCAAATGTTAGTAAAACATTCCTTCTTGATAGTTATCTAAGTAGCCATGCACTAGCTATAACAAAAGACCCATTTGGACACTAAAAACCATCATCATTTACTTGATGACATGTAATTTTTTTTCTTGCGCTCCATACATCTAGCTATCTAGTACTCATTTTTTTCATCATTATCATTAGGTGCAAGAACAACATACACCTATCCTATAAGATAAGTTGAAGTACATGTGCATGTACTTGAATTAAATTTATGGCATAGATGAATAAATAATATAATTTGAAGAACAATTAAAATCAATTAAATTAAATTGTACATAACATGTTGTATGAGGTCTTAAATGCAATTATATTCCTTTGATGCAAATGTAAGATTTGGGTCTTCATTTATTATATCTACCTCAATGTGTGTGCCAATAGGTGCTAATTATTTATGTTGTCATTCTTCAACCCATTTTTTTCTCACATTCTTCCCATTCTTCTACAACACAACATTGACAAAAAAATGCAAGCTACCTAATCCATATAGTCCAAGCACTAGAATTAGAACTCCTAAATGAATGCCATTTAGCACACCTACTAATTGTATCATAGTCATATCTTAAAAGGATACTCTTCTATTCAACTAATTAGAAGAAATGTTTGATTGTAGAGTTCTAATTTGATCATGTGTAGAAAAATTTATTACACAATTCTACAATGTCATGTGAATTTTTGAATTTGGATATTTTCTTAAATTTTAGTCACTCTCTGCAAAGGGCTCTCTTAACTCATGCACCAACAACATTAAAATCTCTTTTACCATGTCCAACCTCAAGAAAACTCCACATATGTTGTATATTAGTTTTCCTATGTGTTCTACTCAACGAATATAATATTCTAGCATTCTTGAATTCTTTTGTAGAATTATCTGACCATATTAGATGTTGTGTCATTTGAATTTCTCTCTTCCTTAAATTAACATAAAAGGCCTTGAAGAAATACCAAACAAACTCAAATGATTATAGTTTATAATCAATCATATAGAAATGGTACTATCTCAAAAGAATTGATCCTCTTTTGTACTATCAGGTGTATGCCAATAAACAATTTTGACAAAAAATGCTACTTGTATTGAATTGTAATAGTGTAATCATACCTCATCTTGGGGTGCAAGCATATAGTTCTTTACAAAGTCAACAACTGAAAGTATACTACCAATTAGAAACTTATTCTCACATATGAGAAATTTTTCATCAAGCCATCTAGCATATTGAGATTGTTTAACATATTTTGGTATGACCTTACTCTTAAACTCATTCATAAATGCATGCCAATGAAATTTTTATATAATAAGATCACACCTTCTTCTAACCTTTCCACACTTCAATGGATATTCAAAAATTTTGAATCTTTTTACATCAACTTATTGTTGTCCAAAATCTATTAAAGGATTTTAATTCAAATATTCATCTAACAAAGAAAAATTGACATAAATATGAGGTAATATTTTTGAGGTAAACATGTTTGAGGTAATATTTTTATACCACATTTCTGCAACATTTTATTAGTATGTATGGTACTACGTATAGATTGAAATACATCATAATGGTAATAAGATTGAACATGGGTATTACAACAACATGCAACAAATTCCTTGTTAATCTTGACATACCATGGTTAATTTTCAAATGATCTTTGACTAATGCTTGTCGCTAACAACTTATCATCTAAATTATTTTTTGTATAGTTCAATTTGATCCATATCTAAAAGGTGTTTAGGATGTGGATCACAAATTTTTGATCCAACTCTCAATTTAAGAACATCTCTTGGGTTAGGTGATACTCTTCTATGATCATGCCAAAAAAATTTAATCAAAGTTTTCACTTCACTAGTAAGTTTCATATCAGGTTTTAGGACTCTACTGCTAGAAGTCCACAAACTATTTGCTAGATCACTTTCAAAGTTATCACTTATCTTTATAGCTCTATCTAAAGTTTTACAACTCGCATTAATATATCCAATTATGTTAATAATTATCCTTTTTGTCAAAAGTTGACTTGTTAAATAAAGTTGCTATTATTTTTCATCGTGTTGCATTCTTATATTCAAAGCAACTTTTCTTTCTAATAACATCAAAGGCACTAGCAAAAATGGACACAACTTATTTTAAAGACTTATCTTTATTATTTTATTTTACAAAAATTCCCAACCTTTCCATCACTTTTCACATTTTAAACATTTTAATTAGTTGCAACATTATTTGACATTGAAACCCAAATTTCTTAAATTATATAAAAATTCTATGAATAATTTACTAGCATGTGTCCTAATTTGTTGCCACAATACCAATCTATGAAGATTATCTAGTACATCATAGAAATTTGTTAATGTTCATGTCCTTCACTTTGGTCATGTACTTCACTATCATTCAAACATGTTTCTTCATTAGTTAGTGTTTCCACATTTGCATTCATATTTTCTTTGCAATTAGAGTTTTATTTTCAATGTTAATTAGGATTGGAATTTCATTTTTATTTTGTTTGTATTTCATTTTGATCTAAATTTAGATTGGTATTTTTTGTACATGATCATGTGTCACTCTTGTCTCATGAAGAAAGTCTAAATCATTTAAATTATAACCTTCATGTACTAAATCAACAATTTCATTATGAGAATAAACTCGACATTTGGAGACACATTTATATTGAATACTTGATTAGAATGTGCACTTGAATCTCCTTGCATTGGGTTCTCTTATTTGAACTCTTTATTTATTATGTTATCTGTAATTTTCTTCTCTTGTGAAATGGTTGTTGAGCTTAAAGCCCCAAAATTGAACTCAAATATCAATTATTTGTCTTCTCTCTCATTGATGTTGTGCGTCCTTATTTCTATTTGATACAATCTCCTCATCTATCAAAACTTTCATTTTCTTCTTTCTTTGTTCATTTGATCACACATTTTCACTAATTTGAATTCAAATAAATTTGATGTTTTCAAATTCAAAAGAAGACAAGAAAACAAAATAATATGACATAATTATTTTGTTGTAGCTGGGGACTATCAAACAATGATTACAACTATTATTTTCTGCCCATGTGGACTAGATTTTTGGGCCCTAATGCATATGAACTCATTTTATAAATCGAGTTCTCATTATTTGAAAGAAATGGTACCTAATTTAAAAATGGGCACCTAGTTCATGCTCAATGACCAAATAAAAATTGAGTGCGCACTTTTTGAATTCAAAAAATGGGCACCCAATTTTGAAGACATCAGTGGGAACTACCTCTTAGCCACATAATTTGGCTTGGGGAAGGACATGATATAGGCTTGGTAGGACCAAAACTAGAGCTTGATCTCTCAAAATCTAGTTAAGACAATTAATTGATGAATTTAGGCATTGCCATAAAAAAAATTTAGAGGGTCTTCATGATAAAATTTGTTGATGAAATGAAAACCCATTACAACTCTCACTGTCTTGATTACAAAAATGTAAATCTTATAGTGTTGTGATTTTGTTCATGATGTTTACATTATTTATCAATAAAAAGTGTCACCTAAATGTAAAACCACGAGGTTCAGTAAAACTTTAATAACATTTTCAATTTTAGTTTTTCCTTAAATTAATTCAAATGTCACCAATCTATATGCAATTCTTTTGAAGTTAAAACAAAAGATTTTTTAGAAAAAGTGAAAACTTGATCAAATTACATATGGTATCCATACATGAAGGTGTTAAAAATTAGCTTAATTTCTAATTAAACATTAATTACAAAATTATTCAATAAATAATTAAGGAAAAATATGATCATTAGTCTTTGATGTGTCATGTAACTTCCTTTAAAGGGACTCAAAAATAATAATTTTTTTGTATCAAATTATAGTGTTCATACACAAGTGTGCTATGGTCGTGAAACAAGCATTTTCAAAAAAAAAAAGCTTTTATAAATCTATACCAAAAACAAAATGTCATATTGGTATTAAAAATAAATTACATATTCAAATGATAGAATCCAAGCACTATAATGTCTATTGTTGAACTTTTGTAATATTCAAACTCTAAGATCCTAAACTTTTTACATCAATTTGCAAGAAGTTTCAAAAATAAGAAAAACATTTTCACTTTTTGCCCAAAAGTAAGCCTTGACGTGTTGCATTGACCTAGTTAATAAAGCATTATGACAACTAAATTATTAAAAGAATGTTTTAGTTTCTTGAGTTGTTAACTTCTAGGCAAAGTGTCGATAACATGACAATAAGGAACCCTTCAGTGGATAGTGAACAAGTCAATAAAGAAGAATAGTCCCTAAGACCACCAAATACTTGAAAACTTAAAAACCTCTAAGTCTCAAATTAAAAAAACCTTCAGCACCATGAGAAAGCAAGAAAATGCCCTAACAGAATCTCCATGATGGGAGAGAACCTGTCTTGTAATTTCTCATAGTTGATGTATTTCTACATATATAGGAGTAGTGGAACTTAGAAATTTCATGGTCCTATATGATTTTGGATGCTTCTAGAATTTATTTATGATAGAAAAACACTATAGAAAATTATCTATACTTTTCTCAATCGAAAACTTTGATAGTGAAGATTTTGCTTCAATTTAGTTGACTACTTTTGTTTCTTTTCTTTTTTGCCCCTTCTTTCTTTGTTGCAATTACTTTTCTAGTGTTTTTCATAGAAATTTATATCTTCTTTTGGAGGGGTTCTCCCACTAGTAGGCATTAGGCATGATTCTCTCCTCTTTCCTTTTCCCTTTTTATTTTAGTGTTTTATTATTTAGTAATGTCAATAAACTATGGATGATTTTTATTTTTCCTAGTTTACTTTATAATATTTTTTCTCCTTGTCATATTTCATCGACCAACATTATTTTTACCCTTATTAATAAAAATCTCAACATGCATTCTAATCCTTTCAATGATGATGTCTCTAGGGAAGGAGTAGATTTTTGTTGTATAGTCTTGTACTGATTTATTGCTTCATATGGTAGTGGTAGAACTTAGAAAGTTCATGGTTCCACTACTTCTAAATGCTTTTAGTATTTATATATGACAATAACATTTTATTTTCTAAAACCCAAGTGCTAAGTTATGTTGAATCTTTCCATTAATAATTTAATGGTAAAACTTAAAGAAATGATAATTAATCCATAAGCCCTCAATATTCAACCTTTCATTGTTAACCATAAATGCTATACCTTAATCTCTACACCTTATGCCTTGGGCATTAAATCTTAAGCCTTAAAACCAAACATTAATAATTTAATCTTTAAATCCTCAACATTAAACTCTCCAACATTAACCATAAACTACAAACCATAATCCCAAGGTCCTAAAACTATGAATAAGTTAAGAGAGACGATATAGAAGTAGATGGGAAGGAGGGAGGGAGGGCTTGAGATAGAGAGGCAAGAGAGTCATGTAGTAAAGGGAAAGTAGAGAGTGAAAATGAATTGTGTTGATATTCAAGTTCACCACTTGGTCTTAACCTTTCATTGTTGGAATCTTCGTAATGGGAAAATAATTGTGTTGAAATTTCTCATATTTGTTGTACTATTTCATATGAGAGTGGTGAACTTAGTAAATTCATTATTCTATGACATATAAATCATTGTAGTGTTTATCTCTAATGAAGACCTCATTATGTTCTATCTTTGCACTACTTATGGCTCAATATTTCACCCTCTTTCTTTTTTTCTTGAAAGTTGGAGAAGAATGAGTCATAGCCCTTTCTTCAAAAGAAAAACAAACAAAATAATGTATTGTTAATATCATAATTTAATTTTTTTTAATGTGTCAATACAAATATGTATTTCAATTCATATGAAAAACTTGTACATTTTTATCAATCCCTTTTGATAAATATACTCTTTCTATAAATAAATTGTATAAAAGTAAATATTTCAATGAATAAATAATATAAAAGTACATATTCACTAAAATGTATTATTATTATTTATTAACTTCTTAACCATTAACCATAAAATTCAAAATGAACTGATGCATTATTCTTCTAATAAATAAAATTGATGCAAATTATGATGATACAAAATATTATTGATATTAATTATTTAGACAAAACATAAAACTAATCTATCTATTGTCCATAGATAAAAAGTAAAGTGATACTACACTTTTGTTCCCACAAACTTTCCTCCTATTTTGCATGAAGAAAATAGTTTGAAAGCTATGCTAAATTTCCATTGTTTTTGTTTTTCTTAAATTAAATCCATACTTATATAAGTGGGTCAAGGCGCTTGGAGAACAACTTATGTAGCCTAACTTTTCTCTCATTTTCCACATTTTTCATTTGGCGTGTGAGAAAAAACCTTTTTTACCTAACATGATTCTTGACTCAGCAAATAAATGACAAAATATTTTAACTTTGGAAGATCCCATGTACACACTTCAAAAATTGCAGGATAGTTTTCTAAGTGTGTTTACCTTGATAATTTTCTAAGTGCATTTACCGTGTAGAGCTTCAATGATAGATTCAAAGTTGTCTTAACCCTAACATTGCTATGGAAATTATAATTTTCAAACATAATGTCTTTTGTTTTAATTTTCAAACACAGGAGCCTAAAGAAAGTCCTTGTCTAGCCCATCAAATCTTTCTAAAATTCTTTGGTGAAAACCATACATTACTACCAAACTAAAAACCTTCACATAACAAGAATGGAGAAACAACCTTTAAGAAAAAAGACCAAAGAATTGCAGAAAAAGAATGTATTAAAATATGACAAGGAAAAGCATTAAAGATATACAAAAAATAGTAGGAAATCCTCTTTTTACCACACACTTCAAGAAAGTGTGTACAATTATGGAAATTTTGAATGGAGGAGATTTCTCACCACTTTCACTTAGAGCATAGATGCAATTATAAAAAAGTCTAGTTTACCATTAATTTCACACATAGAGAAAGAAAGAGAAAGTTGTTTGAAGGTTGAACAATTCTAGTTTACCATTCATTTCACACATCGAGAAAGAGAGAGCAAGTTGTTTAAAGGTTGAACAAGGAAATGTTATTCAATCTACAATGAAGATGTTAGTGATGATGGTTTTTCTCTTAGTAATTCTGATGAAAGTAATGATTACAACTATTGTTTTTTGCCCATGTGGGGTAGATTTTTGGGCCCTAATGCATATGCACTCATTTTATAAATGAAGTTCTCATTATTTTAAAA
Organism: Cupressus sempervirens; assembly: GCA_028749045.1. Classification (NCBI taxonomy): domain Eukaryota; kingdom Viridiplantae; phylum Streptophyta; class Pinopsida; order Cupressales; family Cupressaceae; genus Cupressus; species Cupressus sempervirens. The sequence goes on along the minus strand of CM053785.1, from coordinate 20,841,479 downwards.
TATGGCACCTAATTTATAAATGGGCACCTAGTTCGTGTTCAATGACCAAATACAAATTGAGTGCCCACTTTTTGAATTAAAAAAATGGGCGCCCAATCCTAAAGACATTGGTGGGAACTACCTCTTAGGTACATAATTTGGCTTGGGGAAAGACATGATGTAGGATTGGTAGTACAAAAACTAGGCCTTGATCTCTCAAAATCTAGCTAAGACAATTAATTGACAAATTTAAGCATTGCCATAATTGTTTTTTAGAGGGTCTTCATGGTCAAATTTGTTGATGAAATGAAAACCCATTACAACTCCCACAATCTTGATTACAAAAATGTAAATCTTATACTGTTGTGATTTTATTTATGATGTTTAAATTATTTATCAATCAAAAGTGTCACCTAAATGTAAAACCACAAGGTTCACTAAAACTTCAATAACATTTTCAATTTTAGTTTTTCCTTAAATTAATTTAAATGTCACCAATCTATATACAATTATTTTGAAGTTAAAACCAAATATTTTTTGGAAAAAGTGAAAACTTGATCAAATTACATATGGTATCCATACATGAAGGTGTTAAAAATTAGCTTAATTTCCAATTAAACATTAATTAAACAATTATTCAATAAAAGATTAAGGAAAAATGTGCTCATCAGTATTTGATGTGTCATGTAACTTCCTTTAAAATGACTCACAGAAAATAATTTATTTGTATCAAATTATAGCATTCATAAACAAGTATGCTATGGTCATGAAACAAGCATTTTGAGGAAAAAAGTTCTTATAAATCTATATTAAAAACCAAATGTCATAAGGGTATTCAAAATAAATTACATTTTAAAATGGTATAATCCAAACACTATAATGTGTATTGTTGAACTTTTGTAATATTCAAACTCTAAGTGCTTGAAAAATTTTACATCAATTGGCAAGAAGTTCAAAAAATAAGAAAAACATTTCCACTTTTTTCCCAAAACTAAGCCTTGACTTCTTGCATTGACCTAGTTAATAATGCATTATGACAAGTAAATTGTTAAATGAATGTTTTAGTTGCTAGAGTTGTTGACTTTTAGGTAAAGTGTCAATAACATGAAAATAAGGAACCCTTCAGTGGATAACGGACAAGTCAATAAAGAAGAACAATCCCTAAGACCCAAAAATACTTGAAAACTTAAAACCCCCTAAGTCTCAAATTAAAAAAACCTTTAGCACCATGAGAAAGAAATAAAATGCCCTAACATGATCTCCATGATGGGAGGGAACCTATGTTGTAATTTATAATAGTTGATGTATTGCTGCATATATAGGAGTAGTGGAACTTAAAAAGTTCATGGTTCTATATGATCTTGAATGGTTTTTGAATTTATTTATAATAAAGAACATTATAGAAGATTATCTATACTTTTCTCAATCGAAAAAATTGATAGTGAAGATGTTGCTTCAATTTAGTTGACTTCTTTTGTTTCTTTTCTTTTCTCCCCCTTCTTTCCTTGTTGCAATTACTTTTCTAGTGTTTTTCCTAGAAATTTATATCTTCTTTTGGAGGGATTCTCCCACTTGTAGGCCTTAGGCATGATTATCTCCTCTTTCCTTCTCCTTTTTTGTTTTAGTATTTTATTATTTAGTAATGTTAATAAACTATGGATGAATTTTTATTTTTTGTTCAAGTTTATTTTATAATATTTTTTCTCCTTGTCATATTTTGTCGACCAACATTCTTTTTACCCTTATTAATAAAAATCTCAACATGCATTCTAATTCTTTCAATGATGATGTCTCTAGGGAAGGAGTAGATTTGTGTTGTATAGTCTTGTACTGATTTATTGCTTCATATGGTAGTGGTGGAACTTAGAAATTTCATGGTTCTATTACTTCTAAGTGCTTCTAGTATTTATATATGATAATACCACATTATTTTCTAAAGCCTGAGTGCTAAGTTATGTTGAATCTTACCATTAATAATTTAATGGTAAAACTTAATGAATTGATAATTAATCCATAAACCCTCAATATTCAACCTTTCATCGTTAACCATAAATGTTATACCTTGATCTCTACACTTATACCTTAGGCATTAAATATTAAGACTTAAAACCAAACATTAGTAATTTAATCTTTAAATCCTCAACATTAAACCTTCCAACATTAACTATAAACTACAAACCATAATCCCAAGGTCCTAAAACCATGAATCACTTAAGAGAGAGGACATAGAAGTAGAGGGGAAGGAGGGAGGGAGGGCTTGAGATAGAGAGGCAAGAGAGTCATGTGGTAAAGGGAAGTAGAGAGTGGACATGAATTGTGTTGACATTCAAGTTCGCCACTTAGTCTTAACCTTTCATTGTTGGAATCTTTGAAATGGGATAAGATTTGTGTTGGAATTTCTCATAGTTGTTTTAGTATTTCATATGAGAGTAGTTAAGTTAGTAAATTCATTATTCTATGATGTGTGAATGGTTGTAGTGTCTATCTCTAATGAAGATGCCATTATTTTGTATCTTTGAACTACTTATGGCTCAATATTTCACCCTCTTCCTCTTTTTCTTGGAAGTTGGAGAAGAATGAGTCATAGCCCTTTCTTCAAAAGAAAAACAAAAAAACTAATGTGTTGTTAATTATCATGATTTAATTTTATTTTAATGTGTGAATGCAAATATGTATTTCAATTCATATGAAAAACTTGTACATTTTTATCAACCCCTTTTGATGAATATACTCTTTCTATAAATAAATACTATAAAAGTAAATATTTCTATGAATAAATAATATAAAAGTACATGTTCACTAAAATATATTATTATTATTTATTAACTTCTTATCCATTAACCATCAAATTCAAAATGAACTAATGTATTATTCTTCTAATATGTATCACAAACATAAATACAATTGAAGCAAATTATGATGATACAAAATATTGTTGATATTAATAATTTAGACAGAAGGGAAAACTAATCTATTAGTTGTCCATAGATAAAAAGTAAAGTGATATTAAGATTTTGTTCCAACAAAATTTCCTCCTATTTTCCATGAAGAAAACAATCTAAAAGCTATGCTAAATTTCCATTTTTTTTGTTTTTCTTAAATTGACTCTAGACTTATATTTGAGGGTTGTAAGTGGGTCAAGGCATTGGGAGAACAACTTATTTAATCTAACTTTCCTCTCATTTTCTACATTTTTTATTTGGCATGTGAGAAAAAACCTGTTTTACCTAACATAGTTCTTGACTTTGCAAATAAATGATAAAAGATTTTAACTTTGGAAGATCCCATGTGGACACAACAAAAATTGTGGGATAGTTTTCTAAGTGTGTTTAACTTGATAATTTTCTAAGCGTGTTTACCTTGTAGAGCTTCAATGATAGAATCAAAGTAGTCTTAACCCTAACATCACTAGGGAAATTGCATAGTTTTCAAAAATTATGGTTTTTGTTTTAATTTTTAAATGCAAGAGCCTAAAGAAAGTCCTTGTCTAGCCCATCAAATATTTCTAATAATCTTTTATGAAAACCATACACTACTACCAAACTAAAAACCTTAGCATAATGAGAATGGAGAAACAACCTTTAAGCATAAAGGCCAAAGAATCGTAGAAAAAGATTGTATTAAAATATGATAAGTATTACCATTAAATCTATATAGAAAATAGTAGGAACTCCTCTTTATACCACACTCTTCAAGAAAATGTGGAAATGAGCATGACTTTAGTGAAGGCCACAAACATGCATGTACAATCATGGAAATTTTGAATGGAGGAGATTTATTCTCACTTTCACTTAGAGCATAGACACAATTATAAATCAATCTTGTTTACCATTAATTTCACACATAGAGAAAGAGAGAGCAAGTTGCTTGAAGGTAGAACAAAGAAGTGTTGTTCAATTTACAATGAAGATGTTAGTGATGATGGTTTTTCTCTTATTAAGTTTGATGAAAGTAATGCCTTGTTCATCTGAATAATGTCATCTAGATAATAGGAATTCCTTGTTGGATATGAAAGAGGGCCTCGACTTTACTTCCTCTTTCAAAAATTTGAAATTATGGAAGGGATTTTACTGCTACAAATGGGAAGGATTCAGCTATCACCCAATCACTGCCCATGTCATCTCCTTGGTTTGTTGATGTCAATTACTAGTGGTCATTCATGTCATGGAGGAAACTCCATGGAGTACTATTAAAATTGTGTCATTTCTAGTGCTTGAACTTGACTGAGAGTGCCTTCTTCCCTCCTCTTGCCATCCCTTCCCAGCTCTACAAGCTAAAAAATTTGAGGTATTTAAGCTTGCATAACTCTTACTTTATTGGCCAATTTCTAGAAGATCTCGCTAATATTTCTAGCTTAACATATCCTTATTTGTCTTATAATTATCTAAATTGTACAATTGCTTTATTCCTAGGAAATCTATCAAAACTCACCTAACTTGATTTCTCTTACAACATTTTGAGTGACACCATCCCAACATCTTTGTGTAATCTATCAAAGCTCACATATCTTGATCTAAGATATAACTATTTAAGTGGCCACATCCCAACATTTTTAGGTGAGCTATCAAATCTCACACATCTTTTCTTGGGATATGACTCTTTGAATGGTACCATCCCAAACTTGTTAGGCAACCTCAGCAAATTAATGTTGCTTGATCTTAAACAAAACCAACTAAGCAAAACTTTGATACTTTCTTTTTTTCATAAAATTTGTAATATTCAAGAGTACATCTTACAAGGGATATGCTAAATGTAAAAGTCAATGCCACTTATATTCCTCATTTTCAACTTGATTCCATGGGTTTGGGGTCTTGTAATATACAAGGGGATTTTCTAGCTTTCATTTCAACACAATACTTCTTACACTCACTAGATTTGTCTCAAAACTCTCTTTATTGAAATATTCCTAATTGGCTATGGGATTTTGTGCACCTTTATTATCTCAACCTATCTTCTAACTAATTTGTAGGTAATTTTCCATTGAAGTTGTTGGTTTTTGAAAATAATTATCATGATAGCTCAATTATTGATTTGTACAATAATATGTTACAAGGAAATATTCCCACTCTACATAATGTGGAGTTTTTAGATCTTTTGGAGAATCCATTTCATGGACCCATTCCAACAAGATATGGTAATACTAGACAAGGTCTACAACTTTTGTCACTAACAAAAAACAATTTAAGTGGTCCATTTTGCATTCTATCTATGACTCATATAATTTAGAAGGTTTGGACTTGTTGAATAACAAGTTTAGAGGTAAGATTCACTCAAGTTTATACCAATGCTCTATGTTGCTCATGTTAAATCTAGAAATGAATGATCTCAAGGGCATGACTACAAATATATTTGGGAATATGAATTATTTGAAAAATGGGAACCTACCATAATCCCTTAAAAATTGTACTTCTTTGGAAATCTTAGATTTAAGGAATACTGACATTCATGGGGGTATTTCTACTTTGATTGAAAGCTTGGAAAATTTGCACATCCTAGTATTGAAATTAAATAGATTTGTTGGCCAAACATGCTTTGATATATCAAAAGTACAAAATCTTTAGATATTGGATCTATCAAGCAACAAATTTTCAGGCATCATTCCAAGTGGCTTTAGGAACTCGAGTGCAATGACAAATCAAAACATAAAATACATAAACTCTTGAATTTACTGGTGGTGGTGGCATTTATAAAGATAGTATAATGCATGTACTTATATTTAGATCTTACCATATAATCAACAAGATTAATATTGTTTTTCCTAAATGAATCCAAATTTTCATTTTAAATACATTCTAATAATGTTAACATAAAAATTTTCAAGGATATTATTAGCATACTTTAATAGATAAATAAATACGCACTAGAAGGAAGTACACATAATATGTGAGTGTGTGAATTCCATTATGTCTCTATAGTTTTTCAAGGTTAGACTAGCTCTCTCCTACAATATTCCCCCTTTCTTATGATGTGTTGTTCCCTCATCATAAGAACAACACCAAAAAGTTAGTCCAACATATATCAAAAATATATCAAATACCCAATGAATGTAAAATCAATTACTTCCTTATCTAAAGAACTGTCAAAATTAAGAAACATATTACCTTAAAATCACATGATGGAAAACACATACCTATGTTTACTTATTATACCTATGAATCACATAGATTTGGCTTTGCTAGTACATATTTTATATCCATTTCCTCTCATACTCATTCATATACAGTCACAGTAATTTGGCTTTGCTACTACATGAGTAAGTGTCCACATTCATAGGTCAATGTCCACAAAACATGATTATATAACACAATTACATCTACTTCATCATCAATTGAATCATCATGAAATATAACAACATCTACATATAACTTCACTAATGTACTCATTAACATTTAATCATCATCATGCATCTAAATGCTTGCACAAGTTGACATTTAACATTAACGTGTATCATTTAGCTCCAAACTAATAGCACATATCCAACCAATATGATAAGAAAAATAGATGATAAAAAGGACATAGAGTCAATTGTATCAAGTGAAATTGACCCAAAGTTCTACATCCAATAGATAATAAAATCAAATCCCAATAGCACATATCTATTGGATACAATTGATTAATTGTGTGTTGTCTTTGATGTTACAAAATTTTTATAATCATTATCAATCAATATATGTCAAGCTCACTCAAGTAGTGAAGATAGTCCTAAGTGTCTACCGAGCATTCCTATGTTTGCCTAGTTCTAAAGGTAGTGTCTACCAAGTTCACTTAGGAATTGAAGGAAAAGTTGTAGAAAGGGAGTGTTAACCAAAGTCTCACTTGGCTAATGAAGGAAAGTTGGATGGAACTAATGCTAACTAAGCTCACTTGGTCACTAGAGGATTTTTGTAAGTTTGCAGTGTTAATCGAGCTTTTTTTGGTTAACAAAAGAAATCATTTTAGAGTTATTTTTTACCAAGCAAGGTTGGCTAGCAAAGGATTTTATTAATTTGTTGTATTGAGCTTAATTAATTTATTTATTGATTCTAACTGACTGAGGTGATGAATATTGATTATTGTAAAATTTTTTTGAAACAACCTAACAAAGTGAAAGGTATAAGTATAAGGTCAAGTTGTGATTTCAATGTGCGAAAGAAGTATGCAACTAAGTGCATGAGAATGTGCAAATTATGGTGATGTGATTGAAGATCTATTGGTAAGCAAAAGAATTGAATTTGAAGAATAAGTAGAAAATCCTTGTGGTGTAGCAAAACCATATTTGATCAAGAAGGATCAAGCACAAGCTTGAATAGAGATCTAAAATCAGCAATAAAGTTGCATTCAAATTAGGTCAACTCGTTGTTACTTCCTAACCATTGTAGTAGTGATCTAAATCTCTTAATAGAGTTAGCTTAATAGCTATTTGCAAATCCTCTAACAAGGTGGAAAATCTATTGAATTGTTCTCAAGACCTCTGACTAGGCCACTCCTAATAGGGTGATTAAATCCTTTAATAGGGTCACACCTAATAGTTTCTTTTGTAACCTTTAACTGAGTTGGCTCCTAATAGGGCTCACTTCAGAAGAGTGAAAATGAATAACTAGTTGCTATTGGTGGTTTTTCCCAAATTGGGTTTTCACATTAAATCCTAGTGTCAAATGTATTCATGCTATTTTCTATATGTGTTTGCAACTAAGTTAAAGTAATGATAATCATAGATAACATGTAATGGTTTATAAGTTAATCTTTTACTATGCTAATCTAGTTACTACTGAGTTATACCATTTTGTGTGTTTATCGAGCTTCAACAATATTCAGTTATTTGTTTGTATTTTTTACTGACATCAAAAGGGATCTAGATTTATTTTTTTAGTAAATGATTCACACCTCCCCTCTCAGTTACTCCCCTTATATTTCCAACAATTGGTATAAGAGCTTTTGGTGTTTGCAGAGAAGGATTCAAGGACCTAAGCTAAAGATCAGGATGTCTTACAAAAGAGAGATTCTCAAGCTAAATAGAGACAACTTTGTAGCATGGAAAGGACTAATGAGATTGCATCTAGCTACCATCAATGATTTAGGTTGCAAGTATCTTGATTTCAAATATAAGACTCCCATTGGAACATTATTAGTTGAAGATATTGCTGAAAAGAAAAACCATAATATCATCATGATTGATACTGCATCTGCTCTCAATTATGCTAAATTTGATGATGTAAAAGACTATAAAACTACTTACAATATGTGTAACAAATTGAATGATATCTATGGAGGAGATGACAATGTGAGAATATCAAAAGAAGAAAGCCTTAGAGGACAATTTGATCAAATGAGAATGAGAGAAGATGAAAAATTTGAAAAATATGTGGAAAGAATCAAGGCTAGTGTTAGTGCAATCAAAGCATCTAGAGGAGACATCAAGATAGAAACTGTTGTAAATAAAGTGCTCAGAACTCTTCTTATTGTTAATGTAATTAGAGTATCTGCTATTCAAGAAATGAGATGTGATCCAACTAATAAGATAAGGTTGGATGCTCTAGTTGGAAGACTAACAACTTTTGAGTTAGAAAATTATGATAACTATGTTCCTACATCAAAGAATATTGAATCTACATTCAAAGCTAAACTCTCACACAAAGGAAAGAGTAAAAATTCAAAATTTAGTCAATCAAAAAGTGAAGAAGTTGGACCATTAGAAGAAAGTTCAGACAGTGATCTTGAAGTTGTTGAAACCCTACTTGCAAGAAAGTATTCCAAAGGAAGAGGGAAGCACAAAGGTAAAGTTCCTCTGATCTTATTTTCTTGTGAAGAAATTGGTCACATTGCTACTAGGTTTCCAAACAAGGAAATGAAGCATGAAAAGAAAAGAAGCAAGCATAAAGGCAAGAAAGACTCCAAGAACTTCAAGAACTTCAAGGACAAAGGTAAGAAATCTTGCTTCATAGTTAAAGATTCTGATAACAGTGAAGATGAAATGCTTTATATTGTTGTGAAAAATGAACTTGATGATGAAGGAGATAAGATCACACTTATCTCTCATGTGAGCAAGAATGATATTTGGGTTATTGGTAGTGGCTACTCACATCATATGACTGGTGACAAAACAAAATTTGAGAATAGGGATTATTATGATGGAGGTAGTGTAAGATTTGGAAATGATGAACCTTGTAATATAAAAGGAAAAGGATTTATCTTGTTAACTAAAGAACTTGTGTGTAACAATGCTTATTGGGTTGAAGGAATAAAGCATAATCTAATAAGTGTGTCATAGCTGAATAACATTGGATTCAAGGTAGAATTCATGAATGGATAGGTCAAACTACTAGATGAAAAAGGAAATTTGGTTAGTTCTAGCAAGAAAACAAAAGGTAATCTATTTTATCTTGATCTCAATGATTGTTCATGTTTTATTGCTCAAGGAGAAAAAATTTGATTATGGCACAAAAGACTATGTCATGTGAACTTTGATAATCTGGTTAAGATAAGAAAACATAAAAGAGTAAGAGGTATTCCTAGTTTGAAGAAGCCTTGTGTGGATCTATGCAAGAATTGCAAAATTGGTAAGATGGGAAAGACAAGCTTCAAAAGCAAAAACTAGTAGTTAGAAGAAGTCGTGGAAATTGTTCATACAGACTTATGTGGACCTATTGGAATAGAAAGTTATAGTGGAGAAAATAATTTTATTCTCTTTGTTGATGACTATTGATAGTAATGTACTTAAAATAGAACTTAGAAGCTTTTCAAAAATTCAAATGGTATCTAGCAAGAGTAGAAAAAGAAACTAGAAATAAGTTGAAATAGATAAGATTAGACAAAGGTGGTGAATTCATTTCCCATGAATTCAACAATTTCTTCATTGAAAGAGGAATCAATAGATAAGTATCTACTCCTAGTACACAACAGCAGAATGGTATAGTAGAAAGAAGAAATAGATCTATCATGGATTGTTCAAGAACCTTGATGATTGAAAAGAACATTTCTTAAATATTGGAAGGAAGCTATCAGCACTACAACTCATACCTTGAATGAAGTTTAGTTAAAGAAAGACTCAAACAAGAAACCTTATCAACTATGGTATGGCTACAAACCTAATGTAAGTTACTTGATGGTATTTGGCATTAATTGTTGTATACGTATTAAAGGAATCTAGAAAAGGAAAATTTGATGTAAAAGGTGATGAAGGCATATTTCTAGGATACTCCTATAGAAGCAAAGCATATAGATTTTTGAATTTATCAACTCATAAAATCATAGACATTGCACATGTCAAAATTAATGAATATGCAAAAAGTAGTGAAGAAGAAAGTAGCAAGGAACCTAAAGACTATAGATGATTCATTTACTATGAACCTAATACTCTTCCTAATCTATTTGAAAGAAAAGATGCTTCAACTCCTGAGTTCCTACAAACTCCAACAGCTACCAAGTTGCAAACAATGTAACGCAAGCTACAAGGACCTGAGTCACAATCAAAGGCTACTAAGCTAGTTCAAACTAATCCTGATGGGCCCGAGTCATAGATAGAAGGATTCAAGCTTGAAATTGAAATTTAAGAAGAAGATGATACAACTCATTCAAAGACCAAGGAGCCTATTTTAGCAAGATATGTCAGAAGACATCATGCACTTGATAAAATCATTGGAGATAAATCTGATGGAACAATGACAAGAAGAAAATTCAAAGGTACATGTTTACTTGTTGAATTTGAACCTAGCAGTGTTAAAGATGCTCTAGAAAATGAAAGTTGGATCGAAGCAATGAATAAAGAGATAGAAAAAATAGAGAAGAAGAAAACTTGGACTCTTGTTCCTAGACCTAAGGACAAAAATGTAATTGGTACAAAATGGGTATTTAAAAATAAGTTGAATGAAGATGGAAAAGTATCAAGAAACAAAGCAAGACTAGTATGCAAAGGCTACTCTAAAGAAGAAAGTATTAACTATGGTGAAACCTTTGCTCTTGTAGCAAGACTTGAAGGTGTTAGAACCTTACTAGCATATGTAGCACATAGAGTATTTAAGGCATATCAAATGGATGTTAAATTTGAATTCTTGAATGGAATCCTTGATGAGGAAGTTTAAATTAAATAAATAGAAGGTTTTGTAGATCCTAGCAAAGAAGGCATGGTTTTCAAACTACAAAAACCTTCATATGGTCTCAAGCAAGCTCCTAGAGCTTGGTATGAAATACTTCATAATTACTTGGTACAGATTAGTTTTCAAAGGACTAATGATAATAGTAGTTTGTATATCAAGGAACCACTAAATAAGAAGATTTTTTTGGCAAAAATATTTGTTGATGACACTTTATTTATAGGAAATGATGATTTATGCAAAGCATTCTCAGAGGAAATGAGCAAAGAATTTGAGATGTCCATGTTTGGCAATTCCAAAGAAGTGGATAAGACTATGTTTTATGGTACAAACTTGGAGGCAATTTGGACTTAAAAGTATTTATTAATGATAATTGGGTAGGAGCATTCTTTCTTGGTAAAAGACTAGTATCTTGGACAATCAAGAAGCAAAATTGTACTTCTCAATCCACAATAGAGGTAGAATATGTAGCAGCAGAAGTAAATTGTTCTAACATTGTTTGGTTCAAACAACTATTGGAAGGAATGATGGTATAAATAAAAGATTTAGTTGTCATATATTGTGATAACACTAGTGTAATCAACATATCAATGAATCCAATGATGTGTTCGAAAACAAAACATATTGCTATAAAATATCACTTCTTAAGAGAATTGGTGCAAGATAAAGAAGTCAAATTGGAATATGTGAAAATAGAGGAATAGATTATAGACATATTTTCCAAGCCATTACCTAAGGATGCATTTTTATATCTAAGAGGTAAGCTTGGGGTCACTCCCCTATCTAAAATTCTCTAAATAAAGTTTAGTGAATGCATCAACTTGAACCTAGTGAAGATCAATTAATTGGTGCATAATTGGAAAGGGCATATTGCAGATGAATCAGTTTTAAGGTACATTGGAATTTATAGAGTTATTATCTTTGGCATGTTTTTTCAAAGAGGGAGAAGTCTACTATCATATCTCAAAGAAATCTTTGGAACTATTATAAAGCCAGAAACTAGAGAGGGAGAAGTTCTATGAAAGATGGAGTATGTTGAAAGAGGGAGCATGTTTTGAATGAACTTGGTAACAACTATTGCAGACAAAATTTAGTAAAAAGGAAGAGCTCATACTAATAGAGGGAGTTTTCAAATCCAAAATTTCATTGTGCTATGACATGTTGTGTTGCCATCAATGCCAAAGAGGGAGATTGTTGGATACAGCTGATTAATTATGTGTTATCTTTTATGTTACACAAATGTCATAATCATTATCTGTTAGTATATGTTGAGCTCACTCGAGTAGTAAAGACAATTCTCAGTGTCTATTGAGTGTTCCTCGGTTTTCCTAGTTCTAAAGGCAATGTCTACTGAGTTCACTTGGGCATCAAAGGAAAAGTTGAAAAAAGGGAGTGTTAACCAAGCTTACTTGGCTAATGAAGGAAATTTGGATGGAACTAGTGCTAACCGAGCTCACTCAACTACCAAAGGACTTTTGTAAGTTTGCAGTGCTAACCAAGCTTCTATTGGTATAATCATGAATACATTAAGTAACTAGTACCAAAGTAGTCTCATCATACAATCAACTGAGTATGAAACAATATCTAATAATCTAAAAGATAATGCTACAGATCATCAAGCATAAACATAAACTAGCCTAAAAGAGTTCAACAATAATAATTGAAAATTTAACCAGGGGTAGGCACTACATCCACCCCCTAGACTTGGGCTCACTTGGAAGCCTACAAGAAAGATAAAACTATAGAACTCACTATGTGGGTCCCATTAGACCCTTTCCCCTTGTAGGAGGATATGACTCCATTAATAACACTTCAATAATATCCAAGATAACAAGATGCTATAATAACCATAAAACATACTACTGTAAAGTATACATGAAAGAAACATATTTTGAAAATAGAATAAGTTCAATTTTTTAGTTTTTCCTAATTTTAGGTTTAAGTATATTTTGGTTTTGAAGTTTAAGTGTTCAAATTTGAGAATATACAACTAATAGTTTAAGTTCTATTTTAGTTCAACAAGTTAACAAATAGTGGCATTCCAATATGCCTAGAGCTCCCAATGTAGAAACCTAGCTTTGATACTAGATGCAATGCCTCGCCAAGGGATCCAAAAGAACTCACCTAAAGTTTTACAAAGTTTTTCAAACATTTTATTTTTTAAAAGAATAACATGTACAAAAATCATAAAGTAGCAGAAGCATTAACATACAATCATACATAAGAAAAAAAACATATTACATTCTTTAAGGATCCCAATACATTGAGTCACATTTTAAAACTTAAATAATACTAATTCAAATAAATAAAACATCCACATGGAAGAATAACTATAAGTCTAGTCCATTTAAATAATATACATTTGTTCCAAATGCCAATTGGCAATAAAATTTGGAATGCTCAATCATCTACTGTACATGTCACAGGGTATGAAAGGCTGAAAGAATATACATTTATCAAAAATAGATTACATCATCCCTTTTAGATCCATATAAAAAATTACAATACAATAAATAAAATCATCCAGCATAAAAATATAATCATCCATCATAATACACAAAGGTAGAATGAAAGGAAATGTAGAACAAGGAACTCTAGCCACAACATCTACAAATGGATCTCAATGGTAAAACTAAAAAGCACTACCACTCGACCTCATGGTAACCCAAAAAGGTCAACTCCCACTACACTGAGGTAATAGTCTCAAGTCCCAAATAGGATATCAATCCCAAAAAACAAAACTAATATCTAAGTCAAGAAAATCCCTAAAAGCAATCTAACTCAAAGGTTCCAAGATAAATTCACATCTAGACCCAGAGAAAAAAAAAGACACATAGGAAATCTATACTGCTAGTGGGTAAGTTTCATTGCACAAACCAACTCTAGGGTTACCCAGCTAGCCTTTTAATCCTTCAGCCCCCAGTGACTCTATGCAGCACTAGTATCCTTTTGTACTAACAAGGCATACCAGTAATGCATGCTCGCAACCAAGCATCCTCTCTACTCCCATCCTATTCTGTACTAGCAGTCGAGGCATGGGTGAGGAAGGAAAAGACTCTTATTAGGTTCATCATACTCTCATTTAGTGTAGTGTTTTCACTTATTAACTACTTATAATGGGTTACCTTGGCAGCCACTTTGGGCCCCAGCCTCCATTGCAAGCCACTTCCCAACTTAACATACATATTACCTACCCTAGGCTCATAAAAGTACAAATCAAAGAATCATAATTTTCACCTCAGTCCTATACAAGTGAATGGAAAGCATCAAAAGATAATCCACATTAACACCTTAGTTCTTTAGAAGCAACTGGAAGCAACCCATTAATAACTAATCGAGGACTCAAAGCTCAAGTCAAAAAAGGTCATAACATTAATCTTAGTTGCATATAAGAACACTGAGAAGCAATAATGAACAATAAATCAAATCTCATCATAGAGCATAATAGACACATTACCATGGTTGAGTTTAAAAGACCAAGATAAAATTATCATCATGACATCACAAACATAGAACTCCCAAGCCTTTGGTAACATCCTACAACTAGTCAACACTCTAGTCAACCCAAACCCAAAAAATAAGACAACATACAAATAACAGTGTAGTTTCATAGTTTTGTTTGATTTTGAAAACACATAGTTTGAGTTTAACAATAAGGTCAAGATTTCATTTTAAGGTAAGTTTTTGAGTACACAAGATTAATAGATTTATAAATCTTATTAGAAGTCAATTAAATATGACATTGAACTTTTAGCCAAAATAGAATTATCAATTTTATCCAAATCACAATAGAAATCATTTTTGTATAAAATTCATCAAGGAAAAATCCCAAGTTCACCCATTAATCCTTCACAACTTATAGTTCCAATTTATTTTAATAATAATCTTAATTAAATACTTTAATTAAATATTATTAAAATTCAATAATCATTTTAGCTCCCCATATACATTTTCATAATAATTAATAAAAACTATTAAATTAAATATCATTAACTTCAACCAAAAATCATTAATAAGAATTTAATTAATTAATTATATTAATTAAATAAATTAACAACATAAGATGAAACCTTTATTAAATTATTTAAAATTTAATAATTTTTTAATATATAAAATTAAATATAAAAAACATTTTAAAATTTTTAATAACAATAAAATTTCTTTAAAAAAACAATTTCAGTGCTTAAGGCCCATGCAACTGGCAAGAATACTGCCACATTAGTATTGTTTCCATAGCAGTAATCCCCTGCAACGTGGGAGAGAGGATGTAAGAAGGGGGGTGGGGGTTGGTGGCCCCTGCCCACCCAATTATCACTTTAAAAATAATAAAATAATATAAAATATGTTTTCTAAAACAAATCCCACCTCAATGTAATATATATATATATATATATATATATATTAGAAAAGTTTGATCAATACTCTAATAGAGAAAATATGACCAACCAACCAAGTTTTATATTCTAAAATTTCCATTTCTCTCAAAATGCTTCCCAGTTTAATTTACAACTTTTAAATCTACAAAATGAGGGTTTTATTGATATTTTAATTCCTCACATACATAAAAATAGATGATATGAATACTAGTAATTTCAAAATGAAATATTGAAAGATTCTTCACTACAAATTTGGAAAACAATTCGACAATCATGATGAAGAAAGGAAATTCAAAGAAACATAAATCATTGGGTGAATACAACACAAGGGTCTACCTGGTTCTGATGCTAATTTGCTATCGCTCAAAGATTGTGAGAGAAATCTCTTCTCTCAAAACCTTCTCTTTGAAAATTCCCTTCTCCAAAATTTCCAGTCCCTATGAAATGAACTCCCAATCTCTGATATGGAGTTCTTTTCTAAAATTAGGGCATTGATTGTGTGATCAAGTGAGGGAATTCATTGATCACAATCTTTTAACTCTTTATTACATTTTTCAAAACTTCATGCATACTTTATGCAATTTAAAAGATATCTTTTATAAATTAATTTCTCTTTCACTCTTTAATTTATTTTCAAAGTGTTATTTGATAAAATATTTATTAACTTAAGTAATTATAATATTTAGCATTTAATTTAAAATGATCTCCTAAATATTTTATTATTAAATTAAATTAATATTATTGCACTCTCAAATAAAACTATAATTTTCTCTTTAAATTTAATTCTTTTTATTTTATTAATTAAATATAGTTAAATATAAATTTATCTTAATAATTTTCCATTGAATTAAATCATTAATTAATCTTTTAATTTGACTTAATTAACAGAAAAATCACAAAAGACTAACAAGACGAAATATGAAAACCCATCATAAAATACCACATACAAGATCAAACTCAAGGGTTATAATCACAAATTTACATCATATGATAAATTAAGAAGGGTAGTCATCTTGGATACTTGTCCTAATTTTCTAGGACAATTGGTTTAAAGGTTAGGATTTGGACTCAATAATTTATATCCTCTCTCTTACTATTGAGATATTGCGATAGGGTATGCTCATCCTAGCAATTTAGAGAAGTCGATACCTAGTACTTGCAATTTGCATAAAATCCACACATGTACAAATACATAAATTCTAAGCTAAATATGAAATGGCATGAAGTGGTTCATCGTGTAGATCCCAACTAGCAGGTGACTATGACTACCTTCTTTAACCACATAAAAAACATCATACATAAAGAATATATACACGCACACCATACACATGCAGTATGGGGTAAGTATTCATAAAAAACACTTATATATAATCATGCATACATGAAGCAACTAGTACCAAAGTTGTCTCATCATAAAATTAACTGAATATAAAACAATATTTGATAATCTGAAAGATAATGCTACAGATCATCAAGCATAAACATAAACTAGCCTAAAAGAGTTTGGCAATAATAACTAAAAAGTTAACTAGGGGTAGGCACTACAAAGGGAGTAGATGTTTAATGACACCTTGTGTCCAAGGATCACTATGAACATAACCAAACTTCACATGCATCACATGAAATTTATCTTGATATTCACACATTTCTAAATGCATAATGGAACATGCAATACTTTTTCAAACGAAATCCCTATTCTTCCTACTTATCATACTAGGTTACTCAATGAACCACATAAATCTAGCATAAAAATAATTCTTGTACCACATGTGCATCACATGCTATTTACACAAGAAAATATAAATTTTTTCTCTTTTCTATCATAAGCCATGTCTTGATTTGGTAGGCACTCAAAGCCTAGTGCAAAAGTCAACCATCATTTGACTATCTACACTATTAATTGAAGTTCACACCCTTCTTGCATCACACATGCAAATAAATAATACTTCAAGTATAATACAACAATATTCATATTATACCATAACATAATTTAAATCTAAATATAATCATAACCATATGAGGTATGCAAATTACTAATCATTACATAAAAAAATTATTTTGACAACCTTTAAAAGAATGCAATGTCAACCCAAAATCTCAACATACATAACAAGCATCTTATCCTTTTATGTCAAAGTTATCATAACTAGAAGACACACCATGAAACTCATTTCATCAACTCATATAACATAAATTATGCTAGTTGACGTATAGTTGTGTGTCTAGCATAGTGAACTTAAGGCCCAAGTGTAGAACAAAGAGCTCTAATACCATATGTAAGGTTGTCCCTACAGAACCAATGCCACATCAGCAATCTCCATAAAGTACGAGAATCAAAGGGAGTCAAATTCATTTGAATATTGACCAATCAATATTAGTTGATTAATTATCATTAAATTTAACAAAGATGATAAATATATGCTCAAGTCTAAAAGAATACTGAAATATATTGATTATGTCGACCAATTTGACAAAGGCTCTAGAACCTATCTAAGAACACAATGGCAAGAATATTGTAGGAGTAATTTACCACCCTATCAAAAAACTATTAAGATTCCCCAAAATCTTTCCTCACCTGAAAGATACCCATCCCAGAAATGAGGATGACTAACCAAGTAAAACCAAGAGAAGTAATAGAACTGTGAAAGAAGAATCATACTTCAATGCTAATATTTGTCATCATGATGATTTAAACATAATAATTACATCAAGGAACTTATTCCATAAATTTAAAATACTTGCAAGTTTAGTTCAACTCATATAGTACCCAAGTAAGGCCATAATAATGGTTCCAACTTTTCATCATGAAGAAATAAGATGAAAAGTGGGAAAATCATCTTCTGAAGCTTCAACTAAAGGCCACCTAGGGCTTCATTTGAAGTCATGGTCCTAGGGGTTTTGTTCAAAGCCCCTTTTGCCAACTACCATAGGGGCTTCAAACGAAGGCTTAGGGCTTCGAGTGAAGCCCCAAGGGACAATTAGTGGCCAAAAAGTGGGCTAGGGGGCTTTGCTTGAACCCCCTAGGGATAGTAGGTGGCCAAAAAGTGGGCCAACTGCTTTGTTCGAACCCCCCTTGGGCCACCAAGTGGCTGAAAAGTGGGCTAGGGGGCTTCATTTAAACCCCCCTAGGGCCACCCAGATGACCCCTTAGGGGGATTTGAATGAATTCCCTTCATTTGAACCCTCTCCAAGGGCTTCATTTGAAGCCCTCTTCATTCAAAGGTCCAAAAATTGGAAATTTTACAAACTCAAATTTCTATTAATGTTTCCCTTTTGAGGGCTTAAACAAGGGCTAAAAAGGTCCATATTTTAAAACTAAATATAGAAAATTATTGTACCTTGAATAAGATTTCCAATAAATATAGTTTTTAGTATATATTGTGTTTATCATGATATTTAATTTTTAGTTTAATTAAATATAGGTTCTCTAGCCATTTCACAAATTTGGATTTGAAGCTTTGGGAAAAATAGATAATTAGAATTTTTTTTTTTTAAAAAATATGTTGATAAAAGATATGTGTGTTACCTTTCTAGAAAATCAAGAAAAGATACATTTTGATAAATACAACTCAAATTATATTGATAAAAAATAGGCTATGTCTAAGTTATCGTTGGTGTCACTTTCCCACTAATTAAAATATATATTTTTAATGAAATTGAATGAAACCAATTAAACTTGCTAGATATTGATGTTACTATTCTGTCCTTGAAAGAATTTTTTCATTATCATTTTAAAAAAAAAGTTATCTTGATCAAACGACTTGTCACTCTTTGAAAATATTGATTTTCATATAAACCACTTCTCAAAGGAAATGGAAAAATGAAATCCAACTGAATTTTTTTAAAAATAAAAAAATATTTTTAGAAACTAGATTAAAAAAATCTAAAAATCACTAGATTACATCATCATCAAATTCTTTATGATTTTGTAGCAATATGCATTTTAAAATCACATTTTTGTTAGAGATATCTACTTTAGTGTCAAACTTGGCCAAAAAGTGGAAACCATTATAAAGGCCTTACCCACCTTGGTACCTATTGCCTGAGTGAAACACTTAACTATGCATAGAAAATATATATGCAATAAATAACTTAACAACATTAATTTAATTACCAAATTTATTGGAGGTAGGAAAATGCATCAACAAACATATTATTCTACCCTACTTTTCCATCAATAATATGATATTTGACACACATCATCAAGAATATTTTTTGCAAGATAAGACAAACTTCGACATCCCACATAGTCATGGAAAGACTATCATGACACAATTGCATTGCATTAAATAGATAGTGCAAATACATTCTTCTTAAACATATTAAATGTAATTCTAATCTTCAATTAAGTCACCAACACCACTTCATGGGTACAAGGAAATACTGAACACTCTCATTGAAATGTGTCTAAATTGAAAAAAATTCTTCTTCAACTCTTTGGAAGACAAAAGACAACACTTCTCATGTTTTTACAAATAGTCAATTTAGAATTGGTTTACAAACACATTATAATTCATGGGTATGTGTAGGATAATGGTGTGCCAAAAAGTGGCAATGTGAAAAAAATAGAGTTTGAAAATGTCTAAAAGTGTTTTAAAATCCACTCTAAGTTTTTTCCACCCATCCTAATACTAAAGCTAAAAAAGTAGGCCCCAAGCCTTATTGGGTATCTGATTTGATATGGATACACAAGATTATTAGATATCTGATATAAATTAGATATCCAATAACATCAGGTATCTGGTATCAAATCAGATACCTGATAACTGTGTTGTTATTTTAAAAAAAACTTGAGGGTTTCTGGTTCGACACTTTTATTCATGTTTTTAGCTTAGATATCCGATTGTAAAATGGAAATGAGATAAGGTAAGTGGCTTTAGGTTTTTTTTTAATATGTTTTCAATCAATTTTATTATAAATTTGTTAGTTTTAATTGAATTTGTTAAAATTTAGGTTTTTTTAAAATATAAATTATGTTATGTGAATTAATAGGTATGGCTGACCAAAATGATGATACTGAGTCAAGGAATACTATTCCTCGTAACCCCCCACCAAATGATCTAGTGACCCCTCAAAATCATCCACCAAATGATCCTTTACCCCGTCAAAACCCTCCTCAAATCGAGGATTTCACATTTGAAAATCTCACTAAATTGAGGGCTTTGTGAACAACATATAATACTGTACCCACATTGGCTCCTATGTTATCCACATTAAACACCATAGTGGACAACATTGAAACACTTATCGAGGAACAAAATGCCACTCTTCGTTGGCATGATAAAATGCATGAGATGTTTAATGATGGGTTGAACTATTATGAGGTTACGACCTTCAATATAAGTAACGATGATTTGGTTGCCCTTTTTGTGAACCCAAAAATTGGTTTACCAGTCGATCACAAATAGCCCAAACTATCAATAAATAGTGCACAAATAACACCATTCATGCAAACTTTTGGGATTTTTGGTGGATGGTTTTTGACATTTCTCCACATAATAATTTAGAGGTGCCATTTTATTTCCTTAGAAAATTGTATGCAGAATTTGTGTTGGGCCTCAAGGTGAACTATTGGAGCATGAAGCCCAAAATGGGTGTACGATTAGGAGCTCCTTAGGATAGACCCTCTTCCCAGTGGAAGAAAGCTAGCACTTTTGTACCCCGTAATGATATCTCCCCCCCTCCTTGAATGTACCATCTTGATATCATTGTAGAGGGTCGCTCTCAGATTATTAGAGCTATCCATAGATTGAGCAGCCTATTGATATCTTAGGCTAGGCTAATGTTGCCTCCTCATGTTGATGATGTTGGCATGAGTTTGTCATCAGCGAGCTCATCACATGTTTGTGTGACCCATACTTGCATAATGTGCAAGAATATTTGTCTAGGTCCCATAGGTGATCATTCCAAGTATCAGTTTGTATTTGATGAGGATGCACCAGACACACATATAGAGGGTACAGACCTTGGTGTGAGAGAGGAGAGGCATGTAGAGGCATGGACTCCTTCTGTGTCGGTACATGTATAAATTTTTTTGTTACAACATATGCAATTTAAAGTTAATATTTATAATAGAGTAATTTTAATTTTTAAGCCATACTAACTTATACATGTATGTGATCTTCATTCATGTTTAGTTGATGACTATGGAGGAATTGAAACAAGTTGATGATGCCATGCTTTTGACTATTTCATTTTCCCTTGAGATATCTATGGTATATTATGTTGTGTTTGCAAGGGATGAGCCAGGACCCATTAACAAAGGAAAGGTAATTAGGTGCTTTCTATTTGATTAAATATCAATGCATTCTTTTAAAATGTTTGTGGTAATGAAATTTAATTACATTCTTTATTGTATAGGGTGTGGCTATTGGTGATGAGCCCATGCAGATTTCACATCGTAGATGCTCAAGAATTTCCATTCGCACTGAGAGCCCCATTGTATGTATAAGTATCATTGATTTTTTATTTTCCTTACTTTCATAAATAAATTCAAAAACACTTTCTATGATATTAACAACTATTTTTTTTATATCTCATAGGAAACTCCTAGTGCACATGAGGTTTGATGGGAGAGTTTTGTATCTTTGATGATGCAGCCATTATATCTTGAGGAGGAGCCTACACTAATAAGAAGTAGTTTGAATTCTTGATTATATGTTATAAATTTAGCACACTGTGAATTATAATGTTATAGTTTAAGTTATAGATTCATTTGACAAACATATTTGATCATACATAGGCCATAATCAGTGAGGTACAACCATTGTTGAGGGCATACGAGAGCACTCCTGACCGACACAAGAGGTTGACAAGAGAGGTATTCATGATGAAAGTTTAATAGTATAAATCTTCATTAAAAAATATTACTATGCATTTGAGTAATTCAATGTTAGATACAAAGAATCATATAAATTTAGTAGTCCAACTTTGGGTTTTCTTTTTAGATACAAAGAATCATATAAATTTAGTAGTCTAACACCAATAAACAATGCTATGAGCATCAAGAAGCTTTGCTCCTAAAATATTCAATTGCTCCTTAATTAGAGCTCTCTTCACACATGCCACTACTCCATCATGTTCTACTTTCCCATGGTTGGACTCAAAAAAACTCAAAATATGAGGCACCCTCCTCTATACATGCATCCTACACAACCTATAAAACAAGTGAGCATTCTCAAATTGACCTATACAATTATCTGACCAAATGATATGTCTATCCATAGCATTTGGTTGGTTTGAATGCATCAAGAGGGGTTATAGCCCTGTTGACGCATTTCATGACAAGATATGTCCCTAGGGGCCCTAGGACCTCTAGGGACACATTTGGTTGGTTTCAATGCATTGAGAGGGATCATAGGTTAACCTATGACCCCTATCGATACATTTCATGAAAACATATGTCCCTAGGGGCCCTAGGACTCCTAGGGACAAATTTGGTTGGCTCTAATGCATCAAGAGGGGTAATAGATTAATATATGACCCCTATTGATGCATTTCATGACAACGTATGTTCCTAGGGGCCCTAAGACCCATACAGATGCATTTGGTTGGTTCTAATATGTTGAGAGGATTCATGGGTTAACCTATGACCCCTATCAATACATTTCATGACAAAATATGTCCCTGGAGGCCCTAAGTCCCCTAGGTATGCATTTGGTTGGTTCAAATGTGTCAAGAGGGATCATAGGTTAACCTATAAACCCTATCAATGCATTTCATGACAACATATGTTCCTAGGGACCCTAGGACCCCTAGAGATGCATTTGGTTGGTTTCAATGCATCTAGAGGGGTCATAGGTTGATGCATTTCATGACAACGTATGTTCCTAGGGGCCCTAGGACCCCTACATATGCATTTGGTTGGTTCTAATATGTTGAGAGGGGTCATGGGTTAACCTATTACCCCTCTCGATGAATTTCATGAAAATGTATGTCCCTAGGGCTCCTAAGCTCCCTAGGGACACATTTGGTTGGTTTGAATGTATCAAGAACCTATGACCCCTATAGATGCATTTCATGACAACATATGTCCCTAGGGGACCTACAACTCCTAAGGATGTATTTGGTTGGTTCTAATGCATCGAGAGAGGTCATAGGTTAACCCATGACTCCTCTCAATGAATTTCATGAAAAATTATGTCCCTAGGGGCCCTAGGACCCCTAAGGATGCCTTTGGTTGGTTCTAATGTGTTCAGAGGGGTCATAGGTTAACCTATGAGCCCTATCGATGTATTTCATGACAACATATGTCCCTAGGGCCCCTAGGGACACATTTGATTAGTTCCAATGCATCAAGAGGGGTCATACATTAACCTATGACCCCTATTGACACATTTCTTAACAACGTATGTTTGTAGAGGCCCTAGGACCCCTAGGGATGCATTTGGTTGGTTCCAATGCATCAAAAAAGGTCATAGGTTAACCTATGACCCCTATCAATGCATTTCTTGACAATATATGTCTCTATGGGCCCTAAGACCCCTAGGGATGCATTTGGTTGATTTAAATTCATCGAGAGGGGTTATGGGTTAACCTATGACCTCTATTGATGCATTTAATAACAACATATGTCCATAAGTGCCCTAGGACCCCTAGGGACACATTTGGTTGTTTTAAATGTATTAAGAGGGGTCATAAGTTAACCTATGACCCATATCAATGTATTTCATGACAACATATGTCCTTAGGGGCCTAAGGACCCCTAGGGATGCATTTGGTTAGTTCTAATGTGTTGAGATTCTCAATGCATTTCATGACAATGTATATCCCTAGGGGTCCTAGGCCCCCTAGGGATACATTTGGTTAGTTCCAATGCATCGAAAGGGGTAAGAGGTTAACCTATGATCACTATTGACACATTTCATGACAACATATGTCCCTAGGGTTCCTAGGAGCCCTAAGGACATGTTTGGTTGGTTAAAATGTATTGAGAGTGGCTCATAGGTTAACCTATGACCCCTATTGATGCATTTGAACCAACTAAATTCATCCCTCTGGGCCCTAGGACCCCTAGGGATGTATTTGGTTGGTTCTAATGTGTTGAGAGGGGTCATAGGTTAACCTATGACCCATCTCAATGCATTTCATGATAACATATGTCCCTAGGGGTCCTAGGCCCCCTAGGGACACATTTGGTTGGTTCTAATATGTCAAGAGGGGTCATAGGTTAACCTATGACTCCAATCAACACATTTCATGACAACATATGGCCCTAGGGGCCGTAGGACCCCTAGGGACACAGTTGGTTGGTTCCAATGTGTCAAGAGAGGTCATAGATTCGATGTATTTCATGACAACGTATGACCCTAGGGGCCCTAGGACTCCTAGGGACATATTTGTTTGGTTCTAATATGTTAAGACGGGTCATAGGTCTCTCAATGCATTTCATGACAACTTATATCCCTAGGGTTCGTAGGCCCGCTAGGGACGTATTTGGTTGGTTCCAATGCATCGAGAGGGGTCATAGGTTAACCTATGAACCCTCTCGACACATTTCATGACAATGTATGTCTCTAGGGGTCTTAGGACCCCTAGGGATGTATTTGATTGGTTCTAATTCATTGAGAGGGGTCATAGGTTAACCTAGGACCCCTCTCAATGCATTTCATGCCTTGTGTCCCTAGAGGCCCTAGGACCCCTAGGGACACATTTGGTTGGTTCCAATGCATTGAGAGGGGTCATAGGTTAACCTATGACCCCTATCGATGCATTTCACAACAACGTATGTCCCTAGGAGCCTTATGACCCATAGGGATGCATTTGGTTGGTTCTAATGCATTGAGAGGGGTCATAGGTTATCAACGCATTTCATGATAAGGTATGTTCCTAGGGGCCCTAGGGCCCCTAGGGACACATTTGGTTGGTTCTAATGTGTCAAGAGGGGTCATAGGTTAACCTATGACCCTTATTGACACATTTCATGATAAAGTATGTCCCTAGGGGTCCTAGGGCCCCTAGGGATGCATTTAGATGGTTCCAATGACACATTGCATGACAACATATGTCCCTAGGGACCCATTTGGTTGGTTCCAATGTGTCGAGAGGTGTCATGGATTATCTTATGACCCCTCTTGACACATTTGATGACAACATATGTCCCTAGGGGCCTTAGGACCTCTAGGGACCCATTGGGAATCCATTGAAAGGGGTCATTATGGGCTCTAGGGACATATGTTGTCATGAAATGCGTTGAAAAGGGTCATAGGTTAACCTATGATCCCTTTCGATGCATTTCATGACAATATTATATTTAATAATAATAACCATATATATTATTATATATAATAATAATCATACATATTACTATATATAATAATATTTATAATCATATATAATAATAATAGTTAATAATAATAATCATAATCAAAGGTAATAATAATATTAATGCCCACACTTCACGAAAATAAATTTCCCTCTCAAACCCTCTAAAGTTTCCCTCTAAAACTTTCCTCTCAAATTTGCCTCCAAAATTCCCAATTGAAAATTCATAGTAATCAGATACTTGATTTCATATTGAGTATCTAATTTAAAACTGGATACTCAATTTGACTTCGGGTATCTAATTAGGCTCGATATTTACCAAACTTATTTGGTCAACCCAAAAAAAGTGTTTGAGAAGGGTTTCACTGACACTCAAACTTTGAGTAGCCATCTGACAACACTATTTTCATCAAAATTGAATGAAATGAAAAGGGTTTTTTTATAACACTCTCAAGATTCTATTGATATAATTCCTTTCAAATTCTAGGTTTGATAAGTATTTATTAGTTGATTTTCAATAAAGATGATTATAAAGTGTTGATTGACATATTGAGTGAAAAATAGCTATAACTTTCAAATGGTATAACATTTTTTAAATCCAAAAGTTGCATCACATTCTATTCTTTGCCTAGTATAAGGGAAAAAAAAGAAATTAATTCAATAAATTTTTCAATTAGTTAAGGTGGTTACACACAAGAGTTTTTTTTCTAAAAAAGTTTTAGTAGAAAATCCATATTTAATTATTTATTTGGAATAAAAATACCAAAAAACATATGCCACATCATGGCATGAGTTTACTTTTTATGTCTATAATTATATTAAAAAATATTATCATTTAGTTTTGATTAAGGTGGTTAGACATACACCTACCTTTTATTTTTGCCTTGAAATTTTCATAGTACCACATTAAAAATCCAAACTTTTGACTAATGAAATATTTTTTTCTCAAGATAATAGTTTAGAAATTACATTCAATTTTCTATAGATTATTTGCTTACAACTTTTTGATATAAAGTCCAAAACCACTTTAAAATTGTGTGTCAAATTGACATAACCCTAATTTGGTGGTTTTTCACTGCCACTAAAGGCCATAGTTTGGTTGACCATGATCCTGCACATACCCTCATTGAATGGGAATAAAAGCATGCATAAATCAATAATTTTCAAAACTATATTTCACTCAATTGTACTTACAAAAATCTTCTTTAATGGAATCACTTTAGTTCACCATTTCTTTTATGGTGCAAGATCATGTACATTTAATTTTCATTAGATTAAGCCAGAATCAATATACAACAAGGTGTCTCTCTATTATAATTGCCTAATTCATCTAAAATGGCTTATGTTCATGAAATCAATCATTTACATGGTCTATGTGCAGTGCAAAAAAGAAAAATGTGTACAACAATAAATTGTGAGTGCATTTCAAGTTTTTAAATTTAGGGACTAATTCAATTAGGTATGTACATTTTCCTCACTCTTCATCATGATTTTTTATGTAAAATGAAGTTAAATAATTCTAATTAAAATAAGAATAGGAGACTTATGTCATTTCTATCCGTGAGAGTAATTTTCTATATGAGGTATCCTTAAAGCATTATATACTATGGACTCTCTCAATGAAATCTATTATGAATCATAGCCATATAGTAGCAACACTTTTGAGGATCCAAATGGTGTAGAATTTTTTGTAGAGATAAAAATAGGAATGAGGGGATTGAAAAACTATTCATTCCTTTAATTAGAATCATTCTAACTATACAATAGCCATGGAATCCTATGGATAACTTTAAGAAACCCCCCTTTAGTAAAAAGTATAAAATTTTGGCGAATCAAACATTAGTTTGGGGTGGGTGGGGGGTAATTAATTTCTATTGGTATTTTTCAATAATATAAAAATTCTATAACATACTGGTGAATCTTTCACTATTAATGAAAATCATGGGAAAAAGTACACAAAAAATGATTTTATTATTATTATAATATGGAGTCTAATTAATTAACAAATTTTAAGGTTAAATTTAGCCCACTATTATCATTACATTTTTCCTCCAAATTATTGAATGGTGGTTTCGGGGAAACACCTCTATTATTTTTAACTATTGGATGATCCTAGAACAATGGCCTAAATCCTATTTCAAGTCAAATGTTTAAAAGGATACCAAGTTTTAAAGAAAGTTCCCAGAGTAAAGGCATGTGTCCCCAATCAAATCTATTTCGCATCAAAGTGAGAAAGGATAAAAAGTTTCATGAACGGTTTTTAGAATAGAGAGACATGTCAAATATACATACTTAATATGTAGTGTAACTTAAATGTTTACTAAATATTGGAGAATATGACCATCAATTAAGACAATCATTGAGAATTATAGGGGAATATATTTAGATTACTACATAGAAAATTAGACTCCATTGGCAAAGTCATCAGCAAAATATAAATGCTTTTGTATTACTATTGGCTATTAGCCTAAGCATGAGACCCAATTTTAGTAAAGTGTAGGTGACATGGACACCCCAAAAGTGTAAAAAAATTAGCCAAATCTAGGGTCTATGATGAGTGAGATTAGCTAATTGGAAAATATTAGTGGCTAAAGTTATCCTTGGCATGGACATATGACCATTTATGGTGCAAGAGCATCTTGGGTTTTCTCAGTGACTACTTTCAAGTTCATGGGAGGAGGCTCAATAGTTGCTTTGGAGGGTGCTTTCATTGGTACTCGGTCAAAGAAGGACTAGTGTTTTGCATGCTCTGGGAGCTCGACATGGTCTTGGAGCTTGGAATGGTTTGTTGTGCTCAACATGTATTAGGAGTTCAATGATGCTTGGTATTTTGTTGTCACTTCACAATATATTAGTGCCAACTAGAGTTCTTGGTGCATTTAATGCATGCAACATGTGATCATGTTGTGGATCAATTTGGGAGTTTGTGTGGACCTATTTATGGTCTTGGTTATCTCTCCCATGTGCATTTAAATTTGTATTGTAAAGTTGGGGCTTGTCCTAAGTATTTTGTGTGGTTATCATGTGTTAATTGTGGGTTAATGCCAGGGTTAACATTTTGTATTTAATGTTTTTTGTGAGCCAACTTGTGGCTTAAATATGCATTTAATGTAAAGGATTTATTTAATTTATAACTGCTAGGCTGACTTGTGGCTTAGTTGGGCATAAATATAGGGTCTTGTGGATTCTTTTAGTCATTCATTCATGGATCAATTCATTCATTTTGGAGGAGTGAGTCTGGAGAGTAGCTGAAGGGAAAGTTTCCCTAAGTCTATGGATAGAGCAGTAAATGTGCGGCAGTTTACAGCAAGATTGTGGTAGAGTTGTAAGTTTGGATTAAGGAGCTAGTGGTTGCAATTTATAAACAAGGAGGTTTCTTGGTGGCTTGCAAGCACAAGTTGAGATCTTGGAGGTGTTGGGACTAAAATTGCATGGTCAATTTTTAGTACTACTGAGAAATCTAAGGCTTATAAATGCTTTTTGATGAGTTTGTACCCAGCTGTACTCTTGAGCCCCAAGAGGTGTTTAATGCTTCTAGCACCTTCTATTCAGTGTTTCTACTCATTTCATGAAGTTAAATTGACATTTTGAGCTAGTTCATGAAGTCCCATTTCGAGCATTTGTCAAATCTGCATTTTAACCTAAGTGTCAAATAATGACAAGAGCCTATGTTTGCAAGTGAATATCTTGCACCTAGAAATGTTTTATGATTTTCCTCTTTGGGAGTGTCTAGTGTCCATACCAAAGAACCTATTTTTTAGATTTCAAGTAATTTAAAGTCCGTTTAACTAGGTTTTGTACCCCTCAAAGTTGGTCATTTACTATTTTCATGCTGATGCACATTGCACATAATTCTAGGAAGCCCTATTTGATGAGTTGTAATTTTGACCCTATTGACCAAAATACTAAAATTCCTTTTGCATTACATTATAGACATCAGAGACTTGTTATGTTTCAAGTTTGAGCTTATGACGAATCCATTTGATATGTTTTCGAATGCGATTCCAAATGGAATTTCTATCTTTTTACTGATGTTTGCATTTGCAAATTTGTTGGAACCCCTATTCATGATGTTATATCTCAAAATTTGTGATAGATGAGATTGAATGGATTATATCATTTTTTTTCCCTTTGAAAATACTCCAAGTGTGCTAGTTTGCAAGTCATGATGAATTCATTTTCACATTTTTCTAGGTCATTTCCATTTGCAAAAATCACTTTTCAGACATTGTTTCTAATCTACAAAATCCAAGTAGCCCACTTTGACCGCATGCCATTTGTGTCCAATTATTTATCATGAGCCCAAATTATAGCTCCATAATGTCCTCATGACACTAAACCAACGCCCCAGTTTTTGTTTCCCCAAGTGTTAATTTACCTAGTTTTCAAAGCCAAATCCGAAACCAGTTTATTGCTTTCTAACATGTTTTTTTGCAAGTAGTTCTAAGAGGTCACCTTTGACAATGAATATATTTTGACCCCAAATTCATCATCAGACAAGATTCAATAGGGTAAAAATGTGCGAAACAAAGATTCAGTGTGCCAGTTTTTAGAGCCTGATCAGGTGATTTGGTCAGTTTTTAAAGTGAGTCACAGGACCTTTTGGCATTAAAATGATAGTTGGTAGTAAAGGGTAAAAATGATTTTTAAGGATCAGTTAGTGCTTGAATTCAACTCTAGTCAGTTTGAGATGTTCTATAGATCAGTTTGAGGATTCAATTGTTGAGGAACAAAATTTTTTTAGCCAGACCCACTTTGGGCCTGACTAATTTCACTAGCTAGATAAGTGAAGTCATAATGATTTTAAAATCATTTCAAAGATGACATGGATCAAGAAGCCAAAGATGCAAATATCTCACCTTATGGAATACAAGGGGAATCATGGTTCGCATCTCATAATTTTTCCTAATACAGTCATGGTCAACTAGAAGAGTGAACTACACCATTGGCTTCCTACATTATCCTACATTTATTATGAGAGCACCAGAGCCATTGTAAGAATAGAGCAGAAGAATATCTAAAATAGCCAGTATGAAAGCCATATTTCTTTGAAGGAAGGTAAAGGATATTGTTCATGTTTTATAATTCATAAAAACTTGGACTCACTAAATGGAGTAGCTCAAATGCCTTCAGATCTATAAGTATGTAATAAATGCAAAGTTTTATAGTTATAGTGTTTTAAGAGCTCTTCCCCTTTTCAGTTGACCCATTGAAGGGCACAAGAAGTAGGTGGTTAAGAAAGGAGTAGAGGTTCCATGTTGGGGAGGTAATGGGATACAAGATTAAGAGGGAGCTATTTTGAAATACAAACCATAGGCCAAGGATTTTGGCAAGGTCCCAAAGTACTCATAGCATGAGAAAGCCATCAATGGAGTAGGTAAAGTCCATGCCATTGAAGAATAGAAGCTATAGCCTCCAAGTAGGCAGATGCCATAGGAATCAAAAGATATAGTCCACACTTTACAGGGAGTTCATGCATAAAATAGGCAGGCACATCAAATAAACAACCCACACCATAGACACACACATAAAAGAGGTTAGCACTAGTAAAATGAAGATGCCTAGCATCAAAGAAGCTCATTCTATAAAGAAGGAGGTTAGTTAATAAAATTGGTAAAGGTCCACGTAGGGAGGGAGTAGCAGTTTCAAATGAAGCCACTAGTTTCAAAGGAAATCGACACATGAAGTCAAAACATCCACACAATAAGGAAGACCCCATGTTCAAAAAATGAAGCCATAGGAGGCTTAGAAACCCATATCAGTAGCTTGATGGAAAAGGGGAGGCATGTGAAAATAAAAGAGTGCTTATAATTGTGCAAAACACAGTCATAAAGGGAAAAAAGCCAATAAAGGCCATTATACCACATTGCCCATGGGAGGGCCTTTCTCGGTCTTTAAATACAATTCCACACAATAAGAAAATTTCTTAAAGACTATAGTCTTTTATGGACATAAAGCCTTGCATAGGGGGGCACCTTGGGTTCACAAAGCAAAATTTTAAACAAACATGTAAGAGCGTTGATGTGGAAAGATTTGCTAAAATTGTGCTAAGTGTCCAAATCATATGGTGGGTGCAAGCCCATAAGATGAAGATGCATAGGAGATAAATATTGTGGGAGTGTAGGAAGATGCCACATGGTAGCAAGTCCCATGTGTGGTGAGGTGGTGCTCCAGAGCAAGTTCAAGCGAGAAGCACTTAGATTGTGTCATGTGTCACAATCCTACGATCTGCGCAATCTTGCATTTCAAAGATGCACACTAGTTAAGTCATGTGGGTAAGTGGGATGTTACCACATGGTAGTGTGCCTGGGGCAGGTGATGATGTGGTGACTTGGTGAGCCAATCAAAGACCAGCCTAGTTTGACCTCGAAATTGAAGGGGGTGGGTAAAAATAAAATGATTTTAAAATTGTTATTTTAAAATAGTTTTTTCAAAAATGGGTGATGTGTAGATCTTTTTAAATTCAAAGGACATTTAATCTAAAGTTTTAACTTTAGATTAATTTAAATTTTTCAAAATTTAAATTTCAAAGAGTTACAGACTTGAGCTATGTAATAGGGGGGACATTTTTTCAAACTAAGAATTTGGAGGTTTTTGAGAGGCTAACATAGTGATATTATATATCATCGAAATCGTGATAAAATGAACTTTTTGATTATGGAGTTTGTTTATGCACATGAATTCATTTTTTTGAGTTATAGCCAGAAACATAAAATTTGGGCCTTCTTAGTGAAATGAGTGAAAATTGGAAATGCAGTTACAAGCCTAGTAAAACACTTGGTAAAAGGTCTATTGGATCAATTTTGATGATATTATGCCATTCTGGTATAATTTGGCTCCAATTTTTAGTTAGAAAGCAAAAATTGTCAAGGATTTCATTGATCAATTATAGAGAGAGATTAGAAAGATTATTTTTGTTGTGAAGGAGGGAATTTCAAGTGCAAACATCTCATCTTTAGAGAAGATCCATGAATTCACTTTCCTCTATATCTTGGTTTCTTTCATCCATTGTAAGGGTTCCAGTCTTTGGAGAAAAACCAATCATTGTTGTGATACCATGTTTTGGGTCCAGTTTTGATGTGTTCCTATACTATGATACCACATTTCTTTTAGTAAATTTCTCTTTTATGAATAGTAGTAGGAAGATAAATATAGCAAGTTATAATATGTAAGGTTTTTTCATGTTTTGATTTCATGCATTTGGTTGTATTATTTCAAGGAAATGAATACAAATGAGTAGCATTTTATTAGTTTCATTCTAATTCTCATCTCTTGTCTCAGTAATCTATAGTCTTATGTGGTCTTGGAAAAAAGAATTGAGATCCATTTGTATCCCTTTAAGGTTGTATGTTAGATATGTTTTGTTGTTGGAACGAAGGGCCAAGTAAATTCTTGATGTGTTTGATAGGGTTGCTATTTATTTTGAGAAGGATATTTCATGAGAATGAGGTCTTAATGAACACTGATATCTGAATCACAAATTGATAGGATAGATTTGATGTCTTGGTGTATGAATTAGGTCAAAGATATCACAAATGTATGTATTTCACACATGAAATTACCCAATGGTTAAGGCACTGATCAATTATAGGATCATTAGTTCTTACTGCTGCATGTTTGAGGTTTTGTTGAATCAACATCATTAATCAAACATTTTTTCCATTTCATGTTGAAGAACCTAAATGTAATGCATTCACTCAGCTTATGAATGTCATAGATTTGCATTTAGCTACTATAGATTTGTGTCATTACATGAGTTATTAGGAGAAATAAGGGTTAAATCTGCTTTATGAGATTCAGGAATGTGTTTTGCACTGGCACCATATCGATTGGATCTAAGGTTCACCCACCTAGGTTTTGTAGAGCCTAAAGTAGAAGAAGGGTCTAGCCTTATAGTTGGCCCAGTGTCTAAAATGATGTGTTAAAGATGGGAGTTAACTGCCCCTAGATGTGTCATATTCTCATCAGGGTAATTGGAAACCTACAATGTTTTCAAACACCAACATGAGGTTTCTATTAGGTTGTTGTTATGTGACAGATCTAGACTAGCTAGGGTTTGTATTAGATCTTGAGGGATCTTGCAGAACTATTATTGTAAGTGTTGTTGTATTTGTCCATAATCGAAAATGCCTTACAACTAGGCATATTGCATGTAAATAGTTATTATATGAATAAAGAGTTATGATTTGGTATTAGATCTTACATTTGTGTTGCATTGTTATTGTGTTTCTATTTTGTGGTTAGTTGTTGGGGGCTAGGATATCTCCTTTGGGGATTCTCTTGCCTTGCACTGCATCAATTTATTAGGAGCGATTTGCATTAAAGTTTTTATACCATTTCCTAATCATTAATTTTAGAGAAAATGTCCCAATTTACAAGTAACCAAAGATATTAAAATGCATGATATCAAGATCACAAAATTCAGTAATAGGAATTAAACTAAAAAATTTCTTCCTAAACTCAAATGTTTCTCTCCAGAGGGTAAAAACAAATGGTTTATAATCTCATTTGATAGAAATACAATTAGATTAAGAATCATTACAAATGATATTATTCAAAATAAATTGTGGAACCTGAATTGCAAAATGCTCCTCTTGATTATTAATGATAACTTTTCCCATAGTTTCTATCCACACCAAAGTTGCTAATGTCCTTTCTTGTTGATTCCCATGATCTCTTCTTCCTTCCTCTTCTATTTAGTTAAGCTCTTCTTAGGAAGACTATGGAATCTCTAACTTTTGGGATTGATAACTGGATGGGTAGTTCTAGCTTATTCTTCACCCCCCGCATAGAATGGGATGCACATGGTTTTTAACACCCACTATTCAAAAATTGTTTTCCCCCCTAGAAGAAGCAGTTACCAAACCTCAAAAATATATTCCCCTCCCCTATTCTTGAATAGATTTTTTGTATTAGCTCCATTGATGATTCTTAGTAATGGTTCTCATGCAAAAAAAACCTGACGTGTTAGAAATTACTTATCTTCTTCAAGATTTGTTACTTTATGTTACTTGTCAATTTCTACAAAAACATAAAAATGATTTTAATAAAATCCAACATGGCACCTTAAGGTTCAATAATTTTGGATTGAGAAAAATGGGTTTTGAAATCCTCTCCCACTAAAGAGAAGGCATTCTCATGATGCAGTGAAGTATTTCAATCTATTGGTAAACAGATTTGTCCTTTCTTGTTTCTTGTGAAAATGACTCTTAATGCCTGAATGATGAACAATATCTATTTACAATAGTTGAAAAGCCATTCTCTGATTACTAAATTCTCTTTGATTTTGTAGGTACAGCTCCCTATGTGAATGATGTTCAAAGAATTATGTTTTATTCCTAAAACTAAGGTGGGGTATGCTCTTAACCCAAGAGTAGAAGAGGAAAACCAAATTAAGCCTAACTAGAACTTAATTCAGGCAAGAAAAACTTCTCATTACTCAAACAGATTCAAGTACCCACACATCTTATGAATCCATAGATCTATTCGCATAATCAACTAATACTAAACTAAATTAAACTCAAATCTGAATTACAACTAATAAATCAGGAAAAAAAAAAGCTAACAGAATCCTTTCATCAAATGAATTATAACAATACTTATTACATTCATTGGTATTCTAGAAAACAAGGGAATGAAACTCTATTCTTCCTTAGTTCTCTGCAATACAAAAAGGAAATACTAACTAATCACAATACATACTAGAACAAAAAATGAATGAAACAAAATACCACTCAATTGTCTCTGCAAAAAATCATACTTCACACCAAAAATTTTCTGACCTTTCATTAATCATTCAACTTCATACATATAGAGTTGAGAGATGACCATTACAATAGGAATTTTAATTGGTTCATCTTGTGAGGATGACAAATGGCAAGATGCCAGTTTGTTGTATTATAAAATTTACAAAATTTACAAAATTGACATCATAGAATGAAAAGGGAGTGTCAAATGAATTACTTAGAATTCTTTCCCTTTTCAATTTTCGCCCTATATACCTTGGCGGCTACTATAATTGGGATCATTTCTTTGTGACTAGGCACATGTACATTAGTGAATCTTAAGAGCCACTTCGAATGCTCCCGAGCCAACTCCTTTACTGCATTTAGCTGACTTGTCAATTCTCTAGCAACCACATGTATGCATCCACCAAGCGTCTGCAACTCTACCACCCTATTTTGACCACTTGAAGTCATCCTAGATAGATTACTCAAGTATGTGGAGAAGTTATTTTTCATTACTTCTACCCCAATGAGAGCTTTCCCTTGCCCACTGTTTTGTGGGTTAGTATGTAATCCTCACATGAGTTCAAATACTCTATCTTGGATCTTCTTCACCTTTTCCCTTGTTTCTTTGAGTCCTTCATCATCCTCTTAAATCATTTCCTAATTAAATTACATGTTTTGAAGCTATTTGAATAGAGGTTCAATCCTCTTTTTCAAAATATTCGCTTCAACAACCTCTTTTGCCTTCATTTGGATGACCATATTCAGGAGAGAAATACATTTGTCACACCTTTCCTTTTCTATGGCCAAAGTGTTGTGATTAGAAATGATACTATCCTTCTCAATTTCCAATTGAAGGATAGCATTTCCAATTTGATCAATTAGAACAACTCCATCTGCATTGAGTTTCTCAATCCATTCTTTTTCGATCTAGCCAAAATGCTTATCCTTTAGAATCTGTGAGATGAAGGCTTGCACTTCTTTTGTACTAGGGTTCTCAGTAGCAGGAACACCAGTAATTGCTACCAATGGAATAACTAATTGCCTGATAAATTTCTTCAATTCTTCAATCTCAGCATTCATTCTAATTTTTGACAATTTGAGGTTCTCCAATTATTCTTCTATCACTTCATTACTTGATCTCCATAGGTCCACCTTTGTATCATGCCTAGCCTCTCCAAGATTAGTCAAATGCAGAGTAAAATCATTGGGTGTCATGTCCTTAATTCTCCCTCCTTTGTTTGGCTTTGCTACCTCCATTGTCAAGTGTCCTATTTATGGATCTTGCCCAAGTATTGATAAAGTCTTTTGCTTCTTAGCTTTTACTACTGTAGATCCAGAGTGAACTACTTGAGATATAGTATCCTTTGCAGGGATACTCTCTTCTTTCATCTTTCTTTTACTTTCTAAGGTATCTTCTAGCTAGGACTCCATGCTGATCACTTTAGAAGCAACCCCAAGTGGCTCTATATTGAACATCTTCTTCCTCACCGGAGTCACTAGCATTGAAGTTGCAGAAAAAGGATTTTTAGGATCTTGAAATAGAAGCCTAGAAGAACTTGAGACTTTCTCTTGATCTAGAGTTTTCCTTGTGGCTTCATCAGATTCAGTGGATTCGCTGCTACTACTTTGTTCATCCTCGATCTCTACTATCTAAATGGGGGAACCAATTGGCTTCAAAAGGGGAATGATTGTAGATGGACTAGGGCTATGATGAAGAGATGGAGTAGCAGTCACATGAGGAGGTGAAACTAGAGAAGCAACATGAGGAGGTGAAACTAGAGCAGCAACATGAGGAGGTGAAACTAGAGCAATAACACCATCTTTCAGCTCTTCAGTCCTCTTTTCTTTGGTGCTAGCTTGGGCTCCAATAACTGGTAGAGGACCACCTTGGCAAGTTGGAGCTATTTAAATGTTCTTCTCTGGGGGTTTGTCACCTCCTCCTACAGATTGAGAAGGTCATTGAGCAGTCATGGTTGTAACACTAGGTGTGGCACTTTGAGAAGAAGTGGGAGTAGCAGAAGCTAGAGAAGCTTGAGTAGTCTTCCTCCTACTCCAACTCTTTTTTGTTGTCCACTCAACCCATTTTCCAGTTCTTTTGATTATCCAGGCCATCATAACATCAAGGTCTTCTTCCACATCAACATATGGCTCAGAACTGATTGGAGTATTTCTCAACTTGGTCAAATATATATTACTATACATATTTTTCCCATCATCCTCTAGCCCTTCCACCTCTAATTTAATGCCATATGTCTTTATTTGTTCTATTGTCAATCTTGTAAAAGCTTGATCTCGGCTTTCCAACTCATTTTTACAATCTACCCAATAATCTTCCATAGTAGTAATATGCTTAATTAAGCTTCCAATTTGAAGCACATCTCTGGCATACCCATTTGGGTCAAACATGGGCCTTACCACTTCATATTCCTCTAGTCTATATTTATTCTTGAACTCTTTGAGTATGTTCTTTGCATCAGATCTGGATTCACAACTATAAGCTCCAACTTTTATGGGGAATTCATACCCCTTCTTTCTCAAATTGTCGCTCATCACATTTACTTCAATTTCTTGCCTGATGATCTCGATGAGCATGATCATATCATCTAGATATCTAGGAAACTTTAGGGGAAATCTATCAAATGCTGCAAGATGCAAATAAGAGAAAGATGAGAATTGAATAAAATAATAGCCAAACTAGCCGATGACTACCATCATTTTTGGGTTGAATCTCCCTCTTCAAACACCCTTGGAGTTCCTAGCAAAGCCTCATTGTAAATGCATCATTAACTTTGATATACTCTACATTGTAGACACCTAAAAATAAAAATTTTTTTTTTTTTGAAAAAAGTTTCTGATGACATCATTATTTATTAATTAATTAATTATTTACTTAATTAATTTATTTTTATGCCATTAAATCCCTTTATCTTAATTAAAAATATTTAATTAAGGAATCCCTCCCAAAAATGTTTAAATCTTATTTAAACATTATTTCCTTATTTATTAATTATTTAATTAATAAATTGACCAAAAATCCCAAAATAAATATTATTTATTTTTTGCCTAAAACTTGACCAATTTCCTTAAGACCACTAACCTCTTCAAAAATCTTCTAATCCTTCTTTAATTTTGATTAAAGGCTAATCCCATCATTTCCTATCCCTAATTCCAACTCAAAATATTTAATTAAGATTAAATATTAATCCTCATGTTTATTTAAAATGTTTTGATAAATATCTCCTCAACCCAAACCCTTGAAATGAATAAAACTTTATTTATTTCCTAAAAATCTTATTTATCCTCATCCTAGGAAGTTCTTGACTTTTCTAGAAAGTCTTCATCCTCATCCAAAGCCTAAACTCTTCTAGAAGATGTCAATCCTTATCTTTTACCCTAATCCTAATCCCCCCCTAACCTTGTCATATTCCCTAAACATGGGTTAAGACTTGCTAACCCAAGCCAAAGCCAACAAATATCTCCTCCTTCACCCACCCTCATTAAATGTCATCCAATTGCCCATCTCTAACAAGCCTAATCTAATCTTAACCCAAGCCTAATCCAAGCCTTAATCATTTGCACATTCCTAAGTCAAGCTTAAGACTTTCTTAATCCAACCCAAGTCAAAATATCTCAACTCTCTCACAAATATCCCAACCATAAAACTTTATGAAGCCTACAAAGCCATAAATAACTCTTACAAGCCTATTCATTGCTCTTACAAGCCATTATGAGGGTCTTTATGAGTTTTGAGCCTCATTTGTTGACCCCTCAACCCCTCTTGCTCTAACCAATGATCTTGTGACATGTGTCATTTTTTGATTGGCTATAAGGAAGCACAATCCATGTGCTCTCCTCTCATTCAATCTAAACCTTCCATAAGCTTTTTCCCATCCTTGCATCCTAGCCCTTGATCCCTCAAGCCCTTTGCCTATTTAAGGAATCCTCTCCCAAGCCATTTTAACACAATCTAGAGAGTAAAGTCATAATTGCATTTTGAGAAGCCATTTTTTTTACATCAAATCCATTCACCAAAATCTATCAAAAATCCTCCATTGAAGCCCATTTGAGCATTTGAGCATACATACATAATCAAGCCATATTATCTATTAGACACACCTCTACATCAAATGATCATCCTCATTGAGAGAGCCTATCCATGGCTCATATTCTCATTTGAGGACTTCACTTTGTCTCTCATGAAGTTATGTTAAAATAGTATGCAAATTCTTTATACATTTTGGCACGCCCGGTGGGACCCCGCATGGGTCATCTTCATTAACTTTTTTTTAATCAAGTTTTGTATGTCATTTGCTAATTTTGGCTAATTTTTCTTATTTTTGTGATTGGTAGGATTGTATAAATTGGTTTTGTAGGTCCACGTGAGCATGAAGAAGACAAAGGAACTCATAGTCTATCTCATAGTGTTTGTAGATTTTTCAAGCTTAGAGGTGGACGAAGCACTTGGAATTCTTCTTCCTCTTCTTGTCTATATTCTT
This sequence comes from Cupressus sempervirens, assembly GCA_028749045.1. Classification (NCBI taxonomy): domain Eukaryota; kingdom Viridiplantae; phylum Streptophyta; class Pinopsida; order Cupressales; family Cupressaceae; genus Cupressus; species Cupressus sempervirens. The sequence goes on along the minus strand of CM053785.1, from coordinate 20,801,565 downwards.
CTTCTATTCCATCTACTTCTTCCTCTTCTTCTTGAGGGATCTTGGCCATTTTTTTTAAGGAAGAATAATCATACACACTTTTTTTTAAGTGCTTAAAATGAACCCCCAAATCATACTTAAATCCATTAAAAACTAAAAATTTGCAAAATAAAAATATTTTAACAAGTGAAACTAAACCAATCCAATCATTTTCATCCTTGCAACATCAAGATTTTAGATGCACTCATGCAAAGTTAGGAACACTTCATTTTTGGAAATTTAAAAAGAACTTCAAGTTTCCATTTCAAAAGGTTCAAAATCAACACTAAGTGCACACTAAAATCTAAATCAAACTCAAATCATCAATCAAGGATAAAATGAACCTCATTTGAAAATATTTTAAAGTTCTTTTTAAAATCTCATGAAAACTAAGAGTCCTAAATGGTTGCCAAAATTGTCCTAAAAGCTTTGTTATTTGTTCCAAACAAATGTTTTGTTGCAAAATCTTGAATGTTTCTTAGGTTTTTCATGCATCAAAACAATCTAGGAATATCATTTTTTTATGCTTAAAACATGCAAAACAGAACACAAAATCTTGAATGAAAACTAAAGTCCAAAGAGTCATTTTCACTTTTGAGTCCAAAACAATCTTGAATGATCTAAGGTTAAAAAAAAGCACTTCAAAGTTCTTAAAAAAAAAATGCAAAATCTCAATCTTGAATGCTCAAAAGGAAAAAATTTGAATGTTTAATCACTTGTCTTTGAATGCATGTTGCTAAAATCACTCTTGAGTGCCATGGATTAAAATCAAGTTTGTTTTTTTTTTTTTAATGAATGCATGATTAAAACAAACAATATAATCTTGAATGCCACAGATCAAATAATCATCTTTTGGGGCATAAAAAGAATCCACATTTTAGAAACTTTCTAAGTTATAAAAACAAATAAAGACACTTTGAGCGAATTTGTTGTTGGACTCACCCTCTTTAATCACCCATCATTCTAACCATTGGTTGCAATACTAGTGCCATATATGGGGATGGGTCTACCTAAGAAGGTGTTAAGTGCTCCACAAAAATCAAATTCCACTCACTTGAGTTTTTATTGGTTTTTCTAAGATATAATTTTTTTTGAATGCACATTAGTCTCGCTAACACTTCATTTGGGCATAAAAAATGAACAAATCTTGATGTGGAGGGCCTCTGGTGCTTGAAATCAAGCTTTACACACATCTTTTTTTTGGGCTTAAAATAGACTCACACTCAATCTTGAATGCCTTAAATAAAATCAATCGATACTTGACATGGAGGGCCTCCAGGTGTGTGAGTTTAATTTTTGTTGACCCTAAATCTTCTTGGTGTATTCATTCTTCAATCACTTCTCTTTTGTTGGTGCATTTCAAATTTGAATTGAACCTTTGCATCTTAAATCATGTGTGTTTGCAAAAGGTCTAGATTAGAAAACTTAAAGTGTTAGTTGGAAAAGAACTTTGTCTTTTAGCCCAAGATCATCCAAGTCTTCTCTCCCCTTGTCATCTTTCGAGGCCATCTTGGGTGCATAAGATTAGGATCCAAAATCTTGTCTTAGCTTTTAAGAGGTCTACTTGGAGATTTCATGACCCCTTGGGATGACCTTAACTCTAGCATTCTAGCGGAGTATAAAGATCAGGAGGTGAATCCAAAGACACCTCTCTTGGGATCAAAATTCTATCACTCGGGCTAAGCCTCAAAGAACTTTATACCCTTGAGAAGTGAAAGAGGAGAAGTGGGTTACTGCTCCTCTCGGCTGTGTGACATTTTTTTGGTTTCATCTATGGATTTGGGCCTCACGTACCTTGGGTATAACGAGGACTCCCTATCTAAATCAACTGTCAACCTTGTAGATAACCATCTAGGATGTTAATGTATTTGAAGTGACTGATCAAAACATTTGTAGAACATACACACTCCACAATGCAGTTACTATCTTCTGAGAATCAAAACTTCTATTTGGTTGTTCCTATCTATTTCTTGATCTTTTACTTGTTGAATGAATGTTTACCAAACTCGTTCAATCCGAGCTTAGGGCACACTTAGTGTAGTCACTGCCTATTTAAGAAGTTGAACAAAGTTGAAGCAAAACAACCATGATCTCTCAAAGCCAAACAGATTTAGGAATTTATGTCAGAACAACCCAAACCCAAATAGAAGTTTCACAAAGCCAAAATCAAGCCATCTTAGGTATACCAAGAAATTTCAGCCAAGAGAAAGGAAGTAACACCAAGCCCTCAAATTACCAAACTCCACAAAGTAGAAGACAAAGCTACAGACGAAGCCCTTCAAGATGCCTAGTTAGATTGCACTATTAGATTTAGCAAAACATCTAAGAGTTAACCCTTCTTATGTCATACCAACTAGGCATGATTTCTATGATTAAGCCCGCTTGTTTATCCATATATTCTTGCATAAGTTTCACTTTAGAGTCATCTTTGTAGGATAGCTAGCCATTCTAGGCTATCCCTTTAAGCATTTTAGCTCATCCATCTCATCTAGTTCCTTGCCTTAGAACCAAACCATCTAGCCAACAATCAAAAAGTTCACATCCAAGCCTTCAAAATTGTTGTCACATTGCCAGCACTTGCTTTTCCTATCATTTTGAAAATCCACTAGTCTCACCAAGGTTATCCCTCTGACAGAGATTTGTCTAGGGTAATCTAGCCTTGTCACTTGTCATCCCTCATCACCTTGAGCTAAAGGTTGGGATCCACAAGTGGTCAATCTCATGTTTTTCCTAAGGGATCATCAGTTTATCCTTAAGTTGACACAATCACCACCAAGCTTGCACATAGGAAAGCAAACCTTTCATGCTTTAGTAACATATCTTTGAAGTTAGAATCCCCAACCCAATCTTCCTTAGGTTTATCATATAGCTTTTCCTTAGCCTAGGAAATCATTTGCATAGAAAAGCCTCCCCCATTTGCATCAATCAACATTGTTGCACCTCATCCCTAGGAACATTTTCATGCGACTCGTCACTCACTTAGCCAAGAAGAAGAAGGAAATAATGGAGCCCTATCATTTGGATCAGACATCATTGCTCCCCTTGAGCACTCAACCATCCTTCAGCCTAGAGAACACTATACCATCACCTACTGACATTGAAGCTTTCATGAACCAACTAGGAAATGCAGTATTGGTGAATGCCATTATAGACAAGAATAAAGAAACAGTCATGGAAAACTTTCAGAGGGACAACATAGGAGCCTTTGATTTTGGAAGACCTCCTCCATTATTAGATCATTCTCACCCTCTGTTTGGGCAGCTGCCACCACCCATAGGCTTTTATGATCCAAATCATCCTTTGTATATACCAAAAGAAGAGCCTCAACCCACCTCATATGATCCAACAGACCCAAACATACCAGTCTCCACTCAAGTTGAAATCTCCATTCCACAAGCCAATCCAGCTACCACCACTCCACCATTGGTCCATACCACTCCATCCCAAACCCCCTTCACCCAAAACACCTCATCATTCACTCCCTTCACTATTGCTACTGCTGCTCTCCAACCCAACCTTCCAAATCCACCCATCTCCCAAATTAGTGCTAGCATCTTTGGCCAACCTCAGCAATATACAATCGGGATGCCACCCATGGGGCCAAGTAATCAACCTTTCATCACCCCCAACTTGTTTACCTCAGCTCAGAGCATAATTCCATCATTTCCACTAGGTCCTTGGAGCTCAATGCCATCAGCCACAGATCCACAAGCTACTACCCTCACTCCACAAAGCTATCAAACCCCAAAAGCTACTACCAATGTTCTGCCAAGCTCTCAAGTGACCCAAGCTCTTGCCACCACTCTACCAAGCTTTCAAATCCAGCCACCAAGCTATCAAACCCCATCAATTTAATTTCGAAGCTTTCAATTCCCACTGTAGACACCTAAAAACCTTTAGAAAATAAAATATTTTTATTTTCTGAAAAATTCCTAATGACATCATCATTTATTAATTAATTAATTATTTAATTTATTTATTTATTTTTATGCCATTAAATCCCTTTATCTTAATTAAAAAATATTTAATTAAGGAATCCCTCCCAAAAATGTTTAAATCTTATTTAAACATTATTTCCTTATTTATTAATTATTTAATTAATAAATTGACCAAAAAACCCAAAATAAATAAAAAAATTATTTTTTGTCCAAAACTTAGCCAATTTTCTTAAGACCACTAACCTCTTCCAAAATCTTCTAATCCTTCTTTAATTTTGATTAAAGGCTAATCCCATCATTTCCTACCCCTAATCCCAACTCAAAATATTTAATTAAGATTAAATATTAATCCTCATGTTTATTAAAAAAAGTTTTAATAAATATCTCCTCAACCCAAACCCTTGAAATAAATAAAACTTTATTTATTTCCTAGAAATCTAATTTATCCTCATCCTAAGAAGTTCTAGACTCTTCTAGAAAGTCTTCATCCTCATCTTAGGAAATTCTAGACTATTCTAGAAAGTCTTTATCCTCATCCAAAGTCTAGACTCTTGTAGAAGATGTCTTTAAACCTAATCCTAATCCCCTCCTAACCTTGTCACATTCCCTAAACATGGGTTAAAACTTACTAACCCAAGCCAAAGTTAACAAATATCTCCTCCTTCACCCACCCTCATTAAATGCCATCCACTTGCCTATCCCTAAGCTAATCCTAAACCATCCTAATCCATCCTCTAATCATTTGCACAATCCTAAGCAAGCTTAAAACCTTCCTAATCAAGTCCAAGTCAAAATTTCTCTCATCTCCCTCAAAATATCTCAACCATACAACTTTATGAAGCCCACTAGGCCATAAATGACTCTTCCAAGCCCTTTTATTGCTCTTACAAGCCATTATGAGGGTCTTTATGAAGATTTTATCCCTTGAGCCTCCTTTGTTGACTCATCCTTCCCCTTTCCTCCATCCTCTCACCATGTAACATGTGTCACTCCTTGATTGGCTATAAGGAAGCACAATCCATGTGCTCTCCTCTCATGCAATCTAAGCCCTCCATGAGCTTTTTCCCATCCTTGCATCTTAGCCCTCAATCCCTCAAGCCCCTTGCCTATAAATTGGATCCTCTCCCAAGACACAATCCATGAAGTAAAGTCATAATTCCATTTTTAGAAGCCATTTTACATCAAAACCATACACCCACACCCAAATTCCAACTCCATTTGAAGCCCTTTTTTAAGAATAAGCTTGAGCATACATCCTATCTATTTAGACAAAGCTACTCAACTAGAGAGCTTCTCATTGAGAGAGCCCATTAATGGCTCATATTCTCAATTGAGAGCTCATCTTAGTCTATCTTGAAGTTTATGAATTCTGTTTAGTTTGTAGAAGCTTTATTTAAATTTGGTTTTTATTAGCATACTAACATTGCTCATATACACCCACCACCTCCACCACCAACTAATCCATTACCTCCTATTACTAACAATTTTTCTATGCCACTTCTAGGAGGAAATCCACCACCACCAACCACCAATTACTTGGCCTCTTTTTCCATGTAGATACCCTCCCAAATGGGGGCACAACCCACATATATTGGTCAAACTCTTCAAATCCAAAGTCAAGTTCCACAAGCTCCCCGATCCTTTCCCCAAGCTTCACAACCATCTTATACTTTACCTCCACAAAGAAATCCATTTATCTCACAACCATCTTATGTTCATCAATCCAAACCTCAAATCAAATATCAACAACAAGCCTCGCAACACATGTAGCAATATGTGCCACCTCCACCTTAGGAACCCATCATCCACCATTCAGTTGCCCAAGCCATGTACAATCCCTACCAGCCCATACCTCAAAGCCATCCATATTCAATTGCACCATTCAGCACATATCTTCCTTAGAGTGCTCCTACAGTGGAGGCACCATAGCCATCACCCATTAATTCAGAATGGGAAGCCATGAAGACAGCTTTGAAGAACATCCAAGAGGGAAATGACCCAAAACCCTTCAAGTTTGAGAATGTGTGTCCTTACCCATTTGATAGAGCCATTACCATGACACCATTTCCTAAACACTTTGAGATACCCAACTTTGACAAATTTAGAGGTAAAGGAGACCTTGTCACACATATAAAATAATTTTACATGCACTGCCAAGAAGTGGCATACAATGACATCTTCTTGTTGTGCCTTCTCCCCAAAAGTTTGGTTGAACCAGCTCTTGAATGGTTTTATAGAATCCCATATGTCACAATCAAAAACTTTGCTAAATTGTCTAAGGCATTTGCAGCCCAATATACCCATCTTGTTGAGATAGAATTATCAGTGGTTGATCTTGTCCACACCAAGAAAAAAGCTAGAGAAAGTCTTGGTGAATATCTGCAAAGATGGCAAACCCTTACCACCTGCATATCTTGCACCCTGCCAGAGCGCCATTTGGTGAAAATTTTTATTGATAATGCCCATCCCAACTTAGCTCACCACATGACCATGAACTATTTGCAGACCTAAAAAGATATCAAAGAAAAAGGAATGATCCTTGAGCAAGGACTCATTAAATATGGTGACATCAAGATTTACAAGGAAGCCAACCAAAATCAAACATATTCAAATGACAAGTCTAGGTATTGGAACAAAAATAAGCACGTTGCAACAGATGGGGTCACTGACACCAGACATGCGAATATTGTTGGTCCTTCCCAAAATCAGTCCAACCCACCTTATCAACCAAAAAATCAACAAGCTATCAACAACCAACAACAGAATCAACAAAGCTTTCAAAGCCACAATCTAAAGCCCAACTTTTAAGGGTCTAACAATCAAGCTAATTCCATTAATGTAGCTACAGGACCAAAGCCCAAGTTCCAACCTGCACCTCAAAACTATACACCCCTTGGTGAGCCATTGGATGTATTTTTGAGAAATTAGTCAAGGAAAACCTCATCAAATTTCCTCCTACCTAGCAAATTGACCTAGGCCAATCCAAAGCTGCATGGTATAGAGACAATGAGTATTGTAAGTTTCATAGGGTAAAAGGGCACACCACCCTCAGATGCATAAAGCTAAAAGATTATGTACAGGACCTCATTGATTGAAAAGAAATCACAATTGGAGCACAAACCTCTCCCAATGCAGGCTTGCAGATATATCAAAACACTTTTCCTCCTCACAACAACTAAAATCCTAGAAAAGTACCCATCCTAACCAACAAAAACAAAGCCAACAACCACCAGCCAAACCAACATCATGGGAAGAACAATGACCACTCTTCATCCTACATAGACTATGGTAGCCTCATAGGTTGTATATCTAAGAAAGAGCCTTTTGTTAATGTTATCAATATCTAAGGCCCAAACAATGAGTGTGTAGTCACCACTCGAAGAGTGCAATTGAACATTGTAGCCCCATCAGTCTCATCAGCACTATCAACCCCAACAACATCATCGGCTCCATCAAAAAGCCAGTACAATATCTTGGAACATCTTGGGAACATGCCAGCCCAAATCTCCATTTTAGACCTTCTCTGCACTAGTCTTGTGTACATAGACATCCTTGATAGTGCTCTCATAGAATCTCATGTCCCTTTAGATATCAATGTGATTAATTTTTGTAATCTTTTTGGGAACCTTTCATCCTCATGTGCCTTATCATTCAAGCCCACTGACATACCTATGGTCTAGCCATATCACACCCTTCTACTTTGCATAGCCATTATGGTATCCAATTTTTTGTAAAAAGAGAAATGATAGATAATGGATCAGCCTTGAATATTTGCACCCTAAAATTCATAAAACAAGCTGGGTATATTGAGGCAGATATCATCAATGAGGTTATCACCATTAAAGCTTATGATAATCTAGAGAGAACCACAGAGGGAACAGTTTTGCTACCCATCAAGGTTGGGCTGATCATCTAGGAAATAATTTTCCATGTTGTTGATCTAAACCTACCATTTAACATCCTCCTCGGTCGCCCATGGATTCATGTCGTGAAGGCCATTCCATCCACATATCATCAGTGCCTCAATTTTTTGCATCAGGGCACTGAAGTGACCATCCATGCCCATCCAGAACCCTTTGCTTATTGCAATGCAATTGAAGCCTCATATACAAACCATTGCCTTGGAATTGAAATAGGCCAATCTATCTCTAGTTCATCCAACACCTGTAATGACCCATAAACCATCCTTGCCTCCACCCTATCTACCATAAAGATCAACAACAAAGGTTGTGGAGAATATAGCTTGTCTGATGCATTTTCAGTTGGTGCATTGCCACTTGATCCACACACCCATGGATGACCCACATATCATAATGCCAAGGAGACTCCACCTCCTCAATACACATAGCTTGGCCCAACAACCTTTGTATCCTCGAGAATCCCTCTTCATGAGGAGCTCACTCTAGATATCAACAATTGGTTACATAAGGATGCACCTCCAAGAAATCAAGTACGCCTTGATCACTTCAGCCAAAAGTATCCCCAAGCACATAAGCTCATCACTAAAAAATGGAACTATCAAGGTGGTGGTCTAGGACCAAAGGAAAGAGGCATGCAGTGTCCCATCGAAGCACACAAACAGGAAAAGAAGTTAGGTCTAGGCTTTGGCATACCCATAACTGGGGTACCAATACAGATGGTCATGCTTTTTTGAACATCCACTGTGACCTTGTAGAAATCAAAGACATTTTAGAGGAAGTTGAAAAGAGAGCCTACAACAATATCCCAGACCAAATCTCCTTGGGAGACATTGTTCTCCAAGAACTATCCATCCATTTCATCGACCTACCACTCGCTCACCCTAAACTCATAGATTGGGACCAACCAAGCATCATACACATTGATGAGTTCACATCAGAGTAAGTGCTTCTAAGATTCATGGCAGCTGAAACTCCTCACAAGAAAAAAAAGCCAGATTCTACCTTTATCTATAAGCTAGATCTCAAGGGGTATTTTGGAGAAAATCCCCAACCTAGTTCTGATACACCCAAAACTAGAACTAAGGTGAATCTGAGACTAGCTCAGGCAGCAAAGAGTGCCCCTCAGTGAGAAAATCCAGAGTCATAAGAAAAACATGAGGATTTAGCATTACCTCCTCAAGATAATTGACCAGAAGTGTCTTCTATTATAATTGAGGATACTAGAGAAGTCAACATCGGTTCTTTAGAGATCCCCAGACTTGTTCACATTGTTGCATCCCTATTGCAAGACCAAGCTGATCTCCTCTTTGAGGTCTTAAGAGAGAACATTAGATGATTTGCATGGTTATATAAGGACATGCTAGGACTTGATCCAAAGCTTGTAGTTCATCATTTTGTAGTCGGTCCAAAGATTAGGCCCGTCAGACAAAAGCTTAGAAAAATGCACCCCAAGGTGGCATTACTAGTCAAAGATGAATTAGAAAGAACATTAGCTGCTAAGGTTATCTGACCTATTGACTACTCAGAGTGATCTCCAACATGGTCCCCATCAATAAGCCTTTTTGTGACATCATAATTTGTACTGATTTCAGAGATCTTAACAAAGCTTGTCCAAAAGATGATTTTCCCTTACCCAACATAGATATGATTGTAGACCTTACAGCTGGACATGAAATTCTGTCCCTCATGGATGGTTTTTTTGGGTATAATCAAATCAAGATTGTAGAAGAGGATCAGCATAAGAGAACATTCACTTCCCCTTGGGGAACCTTTTGCTAAAACATGTTGCCTTTTGGCCTAAAGAATGCTAGGGCTACCTATCAAAAAGCTATGACGGCTATTTTCTATGATCTTATCCATAGTATTTTGGAGGATTATGTGGATAATATCTTGGTTAAATCTCACACCTTCATGGATCATCTTGCTGACCTAGAGAAAGTCTTTGATAGGTTAGCCAAATATCATCTCATTCTAAATCCCAAGAAATGTGTCTTTGGGTCACATCTGGAAAGCTTCTAGGCTTTATAGTTTCTAAATGAGGTATAGAGATCGACCCCAAGAAGGTCAAGGCTATCTTAGACAAGCCTCCTCCCTAGACACTACAACAACTTTGTAATCTTTAGGGAAAGCTTCAATCCATCCGACACTTCATTTCCCAGCTTGCAGATAAGTGTATGCCATTTGCACATCTACTAAAGAAAGATGAGAACTTCAAGTGGGATTCTTTATGTCAATGCAGCTTCGATTAGCTCAAGCAGTTTCTCGTGAATCCCCCTATCTGGGTTCCACCAGTTCCTGGTCATCCCTTCATCTTGTACATATCAGCAATGCCTATTGCTCTAGGGGCACTTCTAGCACAACACGATGACTGTGGTAGAGAAAGAGCCATCTACTCTATCAGTAGAACCCTAGTTGGTTATGAACTCAATTACACTCCTATGGAAAAAGCTTGTTTGGCAGTTATTTTCTCAACTCAAAAGCTTGACCACTACATGCTAAGTCATATTGTCCAGCTAGTATCCAAAATTGATCCTCTCAAGTATATGCTCTCTAGAACAACACTTACATGCCATTTGGCCAAATGGGTTATGCTCCTTAGTGAATTTGACATCTAGTCTGTGGACAGAAAGGCAATCAAAGGGCAAGCTATAGCAGATCACCTAGCTGATGCACCTCTAGTAGATACATATCCTTTGATCACAGAATTTCTAGATGAACATATCTGTCTAATTGAAGAACAACCCCCATGGAAACTTTATTTTGATGGCTCATACACATATCATGGATCAGGAGCAGGAATATAGTTGATCACACCTCAAGGAGATTACATTCCAAAAGCTTTTAAGCTATAATTCCCTAGCACCAACAATATAGTTGAATATGAGGCTCTCATAGCAGGATTAAAGATAGCTGCAGAATCGAACATCACTGAGTTACAAATCTTTGGTGAATCTCAGCTCATCATCAAGAAAGTCCTAAATGAATATCAAACCAAAGATGAAAAGCTATTACCCTACAAAGAGCTAGTTGATCAGCTAACCCAACATTTTACAAAGCTTCAATTTATACAAGTACCTCGAATGCAGAACAAAGTAGTAGATGCTATGGCTACTATCGGCTCACTCTTCAAAATTCCCAAGTGACTATGCAGTATGAGTTTTTAGTCGAGTAGCTCCTCACACCCGCTATGCGTATGGGGATTCAAATCATGTTTTCATCTTGGTTGGTCCTCAATCCCCTTGGTACCATGAAATCCACGCTTACCTTAAAGATGGTATCATATCCCCTCACCTCACACGAACCCAATGCCAAAACCTCATCTGAAAATCATCCTGCTATGTCATCATAGCCAATACCCTATATCATCAGGGTTATCATGATACTCTCTCTAGGTGTTTAGACCAAAATGAGGCCGCGATGGTGTTAAAAGAAGTACACTCCAGACTTGGCAGTGGCCACATGAGTGGTATTGTCCTAGAGTGTTAAATCTTTAGAGTAGGCTACTATTGGCCTACCATCGAAGAAGACTCTTGTGACTTTATAAGAAAATTTCTCCCATGTTAGTAACACGCCAATCTTGTGCACGCTCCAGCACAAGATCTATAGCCTATTGCACCACCTTGGCCCTTTGCATGTTGGGGCCTTGATCTAGTTGGAACTATCACACCTCTCTCATCTGATGGAAATAAATGGATAATAACAGCTACAAACTATTTCACTAAATGGGTGGAAGTAGTCCCCCTAGTCTTAGCTACAGGATTTCAGGTCTCCAAGTTCATCTTGTACCAAATTGTTTGCCACTTCGGCATCCCATCCACCATCTTCACCGACCATGAAGGTAACTTTGAAAATATCAACATGGAAGAATTATGTACTTCCCTCTGCATCCATCACCACTTTTCTAGCCCATATTTCCCACAAGGTAACAGCTAGGAAAAGGCAACTAACAAAACCCTCCTCAAAATCCTAAAGAAAGTTGTCAATGATTTCGGTCGCAATTGGCACCTACAAATAAATCTAGCCTTATGGGCCTATCGAACCTCCTTTTGTACATCCACATGAACAACTTCATACTCCTTAGTCTATGGTGCCAAAGTGGTACTACCCATAGATGTTGAACTTCCCTCCTTGTGCATATCTTTGCGAGGGCAAATATCAGATGAAGAATACAGAGTAGCTCAGCTCACCTAGCTAGATCTCCTAGAGGAGAAGCGACAACACAGCTATGATCACCTCATACTCTATCAATATCATCTCAAAAGGAACTTCAATAAGAAGGTGCTTCCCTAACACTTTTAGTTGGGCGACATGGTCCTCAAAGAAAACATGAAAGTCCAAGCAGATCAAGAAAAGAAAGGTAAGTTTGAACCTACATGGCTTGGCCCTTATGTTGTCACTGCTTCTTTAAGCTCCAGAGCCTATCAGCTATCTACACTAGAAGGAGAACTCTTGAATGATCCTACTAACATCATTCATCTTAAGAAGTTCTATTCTTGAAGATCCTTGGTATATCCAGTTTTTGAAAAATACAAAAAAAAAAATAGTAAAGAGAAATAAGCATCCAATGGTGAAAACTTGGCAATTCAAGTGCCTTGGATAGGTACCTTGGTGAAAACTTGGTAATTCAGGTGCCTTGTGTACTAAGACTAATCCATTATCTATCACTATCCTATTCCTCATCCATCCACTCACCATCCCATAAAATACCTGCTTATTCCCTTGGTGTTCCAACTAAATATCCAACATCTAATGAAGCTTGTAAATACCTCTTGTACAACTTATAAATCTTGTACCTCAGCTTGTAAATCTTGTACCAAAGCTTGTATCATACCTTCTAAATCTTGTATCATAGCTTGTATATAAAAATCTTGTCCAAAACTTGTACCATATTCCAGCTTGTAAATAATCTTGTATCCTAGTTTGTATCCTATCACATGCACAAAAAGAATCCCATTTTCCTTAAGATTTTCACAAAACCATCAAATTATCCAACTATCCATCCAACACACTCTAAAACATTTCCATCTCACAAAACCCAAACATGAGCAACCTTGTACATTTGTAACATATCTTGGTCTGTTAGCTTGTACATCCTCTTTAGCTTAGTACCATTGTATCTATCCAGCTTTCATGTCAGTTCATCCTTGATCAGCATCTTGCACACATCGCACAAATCTTGGTTAGCTATTCCAATGCATACTTTAGCTAGATCTCCTATCATCAAAGTGTTATCCTTCTCAGTTTAGCTTGCCAAGTTCATCACTCATCCAGATCCATTGGCAATTAACCAATAGTCCTATAGCAAATCTAGTGCTCAACTACATGGTGGTACTTCTCTTTGAAGTACCCCCCTGCTCAAACAGCTTCAATGGATTCCCTTCATCTCCATTATCCCCCATCCATATCCAGCATCTGTCTCTCGTACCCTAGCTTATGCATCATTATCTCTTTGACTCAATCTTCACTTTTAGCTTTAGGGATCCACAATCCTAGTCTTAGGGATCCACCAATCCAATCAATCCACCAAGCCTCATCTTTCGAGATCCATAATCCTAGTCCTAGGGATCTCTGGAACCCATCTCTCACCAATCTAGCTCTTTGAAATCCTGTTGCATCAGCTTTATCATCCCATCATCCATCTCCCTATCTTGGATTCCTTTTTATAGCGCTCTGCTCCTTCATCCTCCCCGCAATTCTGAAAGTCTTAAGCTTATTTACTCTTGTGCCGCTGATTTTCCCCTTTATCATTCTCCCATAGTGAGAGTTTGAGCTAACTAAACCTCTTCTCTTAAGCCACTCTTCATCCTCCCACCCACTAAGATTCTTGTTCTTTTCAAGAAGTCGTCCAGCCTCGCTTTCTCTCCCCGCCGCCTTCTTGATGGGGCATCTCGCAGTCCATTCTCTCCTCTTTTGCTCTAGCTTTGGGCATCTTATTTTCTTGTCTTTGATGCCATGCCACTTGTGGCATCACATCAAAGAGGGGCAAAATGTAGACACCTAAAAATTCTTTAGAAAATTTAATATTTTTATTTTTTGAAAAAAGTCTCTGATGACATCATCATTAATTAATTAATTAATTTTTATGCCATTAAATCCCTTTATCTTAATTAAAAATATTTAATTAAGGAATCCCTCCCAAAAATGTTTAAATCTTATTTAAACATTATTTCCTTATTTTTTAATTATTTAATTAATAAATTGACCAAAAATCCCAAAATAAATTATTTATTTATTTTTTGCCCAAAACATGGCCAATTTTCTTAAGACCACTAACCTCTTCCAAAATCTTCTAATCCTTCTTTAATTTTGATTAAAGGCTAATCCCATCATTTCCTATCCCTAATCCCAACTCAAAATATTTAATTAAGATTAAATATTAATCCTCATGTTTACTAAAAATATTTTAATAAATATCTCCTCAACCCAAACCCTTGAAATAAATTAAACTTTATTTATTTTCTAAAAACCTTATTTATCCTCATCCTACAAAGTTCTAGACTCTTCTAGAAAGTCTTCATCCTCATCCAAAGCCTAGACTCTTCTAGAAGATGCTAATCCTTATCTTTGACCCTAATCCTAATCCCCCCCCCCCCACAACCTTATCACATTCCCTAAACATGGGTTCAGACTTGCTAACCCAAGCCAAAGCCAACAAATATCTCCTCCTTCACCCACCCTCATTAAATGCCATCTACTTGCCCATCTCTAACAAGCCTAATCTAATCTTAACCCAAGTCTAATCCAAGCCTTAATCATTTTCACATTCCTAAGTCAAGCTTAAGACTTTCTTAATCCAACCCAAGTCAAAATATCTCAACTCTCTCACAAAAATCTCAACCATAAGACTTTATGAAGCCCACAAAGCCATAAATGACTCTTACAAGCCTATTCATTGCTCTTACAAGCTATTATGAGGGTCTTTATGAGTTTTGAGCCTCCTTTGTTGACCTCTCAACCCCTCTTGCTCTAACCAATGACCTTGTGACATGTGTCACTCCATGATTGGTTGTAAGGAAGCACAATCCATGTGCTCTCCTCTCATTCAATCTAAACTTTCCATAAGCTTTTTTCTCATCCTTGCATCCTAGCCCTTAACCCCTCAAGCCCTTTGCCTATTTAAAGAATCCTCTCCCAAGCCATTTTAACACAATCTAGAAAGTAAAGCCATAATGCAATTTTGAGAAGCCATTTTTTTTACATCAAATCCATTCACCAATATCTATCAAAAATCCTCCATTGAAGCCCATTTGAGCATTTGAGCATACATACATAATCAAGACATCTTAGCTATTAGACACACATATACATCAAGTGATCATCCTCATTGAGAGAGCCTATCCATGGCTCATATTCTCATTTGAGGACTTCACTTTGTCTCTCATGAAGTTATGTTAAATTAGTATGCAAATGCTTTTTGATTGTTTTAATTTAGTGTTTCTAACATACTAAAGTAGCATATACATGGATAACTATTCTATAATTGCAAGCATGGGTAAAACTCATAACTCTTTACATCATCTAGAAAATTCTTTATTCTGGGAAGGCTCAACCATAATTGTAGGGAAGCCAATATATCAAGAAAGAAGACATATAAAATGAATTGTGGAGCTTGGCTACACTGAGAGCCCTAGACAGATGCACACTTACCTCATACGTCCAATCAACATATTGTGTATCTGAGTAGATAATTTTCACTGGAAAGAAGTATTGCTCTACAAAGTTAAGGGCTTCAACCTCACCTTTCAATCAATGCAAAAGAACTAGAATGTCCACGATCTCTAGCTTGAGATCAGTGCCAAAAAGGGTTTTAGGAACTTTACCTTTAGTTCCTCTTGGCTTTTGGAACCAAGAACTCATGATCTCCTTTCGCCACACCATCTTCTTTAGAGAGAATTCGAACATAGCTCCTCCAATTATTAATTCAAAGAACTCCTCTCTTTCTAGAATTTATAGGCAATTGACTACTGCTTGCGTATCAATTGAGATTAACACTGTTTGATTAGGTAGTAAGATTTGCTTCGTATCTGGGTTATAGTGATGGATACATTCAATAATTAGCTCTAAGGCTTGCACTCCTATGGGAAATCCTACTAGTTCTACTAGCCCACTTCTTATGAGTTTCTCCGTTATGGGATGGACTGGTTCAGCCCTCAACCTTCTTCGAAAATCTTGCATGTCAAAGAAACGAAGTGAAGTATCTATGATATTCTGCCATGCAAACTTGATTCCCCCAATCCATCAAATCCAAAAAATCTTGTTTCCATTTTGATTGAGGTAGAGATAATTTGCAAATCTTAAAACTCAAAATAAGATAGAGAGTAGAACTTTGTAACTGTGGGGATTTTGGAATCAATAATCTACTTAACAACATAACGTTCAAATGAGTAAGTAGTAGTTTGAAAATCCGTTATGTTCATCTCTATATGGAAACTCCAATCCACTTGTTAATCTTTAAAATCTGTGCCACACAAATGACTTAAATGATAAATCTGTTAGATTAGTAAATGTGGAGGTTACAATAGATTCTTTCTTGTCTTTTGGAGGTTACTCACCTTTTCTTGTTTTAGCCTACAAATAGCATTTATAGATTTCTATGGAGTTTCACCTTCGGGGTGCAAAAACCCATTAAGGAGAAGAAGAAACTTGATTTTTTTCCAGTTCAACTTTCTTTACACTTGAATCAAAACAAATTGCAAGTAAATTCATTTGAGGTAGCATTATTCAAGAATCTCTATCGAGTAAGCATCTAGACTACCCGCATGACTCATGACAATAAGGAATACCCACTCGGCTATATAATGCGAGAAAATGAAAAAGATAGAAACCTAATGGAGAGACTTAAACACTTGAGGAAGGAAGGACCAACTAACTCAACTAGACTAAACACAATATGAGTTAAATCCTCCACTTTGTAAAATTGGAATATGGTAAAAAGTGGGGCAATAGCTGACTCTGACTGGGGATTTGGGTAGAGCATACCCAAGCAAAGAACTCAAAATCTTTGGTTTTGCAAAAGGATATAAAAGGTGGCAACACAACAAAAATAAGGCACGACAAAAAAGGACACGAAGGGGAAGGAAAACCTAACTAGGAAAACACAAACAAGAACTAAATGAAACTATAATACAATACAAGGGTTACCTATTTTTCAATTTGCAATTTAATAGAGCTTGAGATCCTGACCATTATAAGTCAGGGGTAATACTTCACCATCTTCATATGCCAACTTGAAATAATTGTTTTCAAATGCCTAATGAATTTTGAAAGGACCCTTCCATAGAACATCAAACCTTTTATGCATTCCTTTTGAGGCCTTTCTTTTGTCCCAAAGCAACACCATATCTCCTACCATAAACTTCCTGGGTCTTGTTCTTTTATCAAAAGGCTCTTTCACTCACATCTAATGCTATGTAATATGGTCTACAATTTCTCTCTTTTCTTCTTCAAGATTGCTTAGATATAGGATCCTCTTCTCTAGACCATCTTGATAGACATCATCCTCAATTATTGTACTAAGCTTGTTCATGGCCAAATCCAGAGGTAAAGGCAGATTGGCTTCAATTCCATAAACTAGTTCAAAAGGGGAAATACCAATTGCCCTTTTGGGTGTCACTCTATTTGCCCATAGATCTTCATGAAGCTTCTTGTGCCAAGTCTTTTGATTATCTGAAACTAGTTTTTTCACAATATTAATTAAGTTCTTATTGCTAGATTCTACTTGGCCATTCCCTTGAGGGAAATAATCAAATGAATGACCAATGGTGATCCCATAATAAAAAATAAAATAGTAATTGCAATTGAAGAAAAATAAAATGCATTATCCATCACTAGTTTGATAGGAACACCAAACCTGACCAAAATGTTCTCTTTTATGAATCCACACACCACTTCAAAAGTAGTCTTCTTCATAGCTTTGGCTTCTACCCACTTAGTGAAGTAGTTTGTTGCTATTATTATATATTGATCACCAACACTGGATGTTGGATCAATAGGACCAATAAAATCAAGGCCCCATTGTTGAAAAGGCCCTTCTATGATAATAGGTCTTAATGGTAGGGCAGCTAATTGGGGACATCTAGAGAACATTTTGCACTTTTCACACTTTGCTACTGAACCATATGCATCTTTAAACATCCCTAGCTAGTAATAACACTTCCATAGTATTTTAAATATTGTGACTGAGGAAGAGAAAAGTCCACCACAAGCATCATCATGAAATGTCTTCAACAACTTTTCTTGTTGTTGCTTATCTACACACCTAAGGAAAGTACCATAAATAGCTCTTTTGAAAAATTTACCATCCTAGATCACATATTTAGCTACTTTCAATTTAAGGTCTCTTCTTTGCTTTTCATTTAGGAACTTTGGACATTCACCATATGTTAAATAGTAAATGATGTATTCAAACCATGGATCATGAAGACTTACAGCTAACACCAATTATTTCTCACCCAATTTTTCTCTCCAGTGATTTTGTTCTCTAGAATTTCCTTACATAAAGCATTACCTCTTATCCACTTTTTAGGTTTAATCTCAATATCATATTCATGTATCTTTGCTACCCAAGCTCCTTTGACATTGCAACCTACTTCCTATTGTGTCCATATGCTTTTTATTGCTATGTCTGGGACAAAGATAATAGAGTGTGAATGTAAGATATAAAACCAAAAATTCTTAAGTGCTTTGACTACTGCATAAGCATGCTTCTCAATTTGTGAATACTTCAGTTCATGATTTTTCAAAGGTATGATCATAAAAGCTATAGAAGCTTGTGCCCCCTCATCATTATCTTGCATTACTATTGCAGATAAAGTACGCTCAGAAGCATGACAATAAATAAAGAAATCTCGTTTATAATTTGGATGACTCAAAATTGGGGTATGGGCAATATCAATTTTTATCTCTTGAAAAGCTTGCTTTCCCACCTCATTCCATTTAAAATTTGAATTTCCTTTCATCATGTCTACTATAAGTTTAGTAGTTTCTGTGAAAGTAGGCACAAATCTTTTGAGAAAATTTACCTGTTCAAAGAAAGACTTAACCCCTATTTTGTTTGAGGTTAGACTTAATCTCTGAATAGCCTCTACTCTTTTAGGGTCAATTCTAATGCCTTCCTGGGACACTATATGAACCAAAAGCTTTCCTTCTATCACATATAAAACTAACTTCTTTGGGTTAAGAGATATTCCATGCTCTCTACACCTTTGTAGTACTTTCCTTAAATCTTCCTTATGATCTTTTCTTTTTCTTGAGAACACGGTGAGGTCATCCAAATATATGACTATGATTCGGTCTTTCAAATCAGCGAATGTCTTACTCATGCACCTTTGGAATGTAGCACCAGTGTTAATAAGCCCAAAAGGCATTCTATGATATGAAAATGTACCCCAAGGGGTAGTGAATGTTGTCTTATGTTGATCTTTCTCTTCTACTTCAACTTGATTGTAACCTAAGAATCCATTGAGCATAGACATCATTTCAGGCCCTGCTACCATTTGCAGTGATTATTCCATATTGGGGATAGCAAAGTTATCTTTTAGAGATGCCTTGTTCAAATTATAGAAATCAACACAGATCCTTATCTCTCCATTCTTCTTTCTGATGGGTACTATATTGGCTACCTAGGTGGAGTGGTGGATGGGATAAATTATCCTTGCCTTCAACATCTTATCTACCTCCCAAAAAATGGTTTTTGTGACCTTAAGATTATAATTCCTCTATTTTTGCTAGAAAGGGATTACATTAGGTTCAACCAAAATTTGGTGTTTTCCTTCCCATCTCTATAGCTTTTGAAATATTCATAACTCCAAGCAAAAATATCTCTATAATCCATAAATAGATTCTTTGCGGCCTCTTTTTCTTTAGGTGAACAACACTTCCCTATGTTAATCAGTTTGGGATTATGAATACCTCCAATGTTAACTCCTTCATATTCACCTATGGTAGGTCCATTTTTTCACTCTCTTTTGCTTTATGTAAGCATCATGTCTATTAAAAAGTTTTTCTAAAGCCACAAAATATGGAGGAATGGTGTTACCTTTCAATGAAACTTCTCCATTTTGACCCCATTTCTCAATTGCATCAAAGCTTTCGTGATCACTTCCACCGGTCTCATGTTCAAAACTAGACTTGTCATTCTCTAAAAACATCTACAAACTGTTATCATCATTGAAGACTTGTCAAGATTCTGTGTTATCTGCGATGATAGATCAATTTACAATTTTGATCTGGTACTTTTTGTCTTTGAAATCTGGATGAGGGAGCAATAAAGAGGCAGAAACTGCTAAGGAGTTAGCTTTGGTATTCATCTCCCTTGGAACTACTTCAATAGAAAAAGCATCCAGACCTTCAATCTCATCCTAGACTCTATTCCTATAATTTTTAAGCTTATGGTTTTTAACAGAATACTGCTCTTTTACTTGCTTTACAATAAGCTTGACATCACCTTGAGCTTTTAAAATCTTTATCCCTCTTTCTTTTTCTAACATTATTCCCAGTAATAAGGCCTCATATTCTACAGTATTATTCATATTCCCAAATTCCAATTTGAAAGCCATAGGTTTAGGTTCTCCTTTTGGGGATATCAATACTACACCTGCTCCAAATCCTAAAGAGGCACAACTTCTGTCAAATTCAAGCATCCATATGCTTGGTACATCTTTGTTTTTATTGGGAAATTTATCACCTTGATTTTCATCTATTTGTTCATCCATACCTTCCTTAGTAAACAACATATAGTTACCAAATTCTAGTTCTTGATATAGAATTTGAACTTTAGGATCATTTGATTTCAAAACTGTAAACTTTTCTTTTTCTTCAAGTTCTAATTTGACATTCTTATTCCCAATAGGTATTACTACTTAAGACCAATCTAGTTTTATTTCTCCTCCCAAGTCTCGACAAAAACTTCTACTTAATAGAAGTCCATAGCTTGATGGAATATCAGCTACTAGAATAGTCAATAGGAGTTTCTTTTTCATATGTGAACCTAAGGCTACTTGAGCATCCTTGATCTATCCAAGTAAAGGGACTTGTTTGGCATCCATAGAATAACATATCCCATGCACTTTAGTAAGGTTGAGTCCCAAGGCTTTAGCTATGGAATATGGCATAACATTATCTGATGCACCTAAATCTATTATGCAATTACTAAGTTTACATCCATTGATGTACAATGAAATATAAAAAGGTTTAGGCTTCTATCCAGGGAAGGTTTCTAAAATAGTAGAATCTTCTTGATTAAACAAGCTAGATATAGTCACATTATGATTCAAGTCTGAGATACCCCCTTTACATCTATTCACTAATCTCTTTAACTTGAAAGGATGTGACCTTAAATAATCAATAGTGGAAATTTGAACTTTTGACTCTTCAAAAAATTGAATGAAATCAAAAAAAGTCTTGTCCTTAACCATTTTGAAGTGGATGTTTCTTGATATGTATGTACCTTACTCGTAGAAGGACTAGAGTCGTCTTTGTGAGTATGACTAGAGGCTTGATTCTTCATCCTTTGTCCATAGGTAAGTATTTTGTATGAAGTTCCATCAATGGTTGTGTAACACTCACCTTTTTATTTAGAATCTAATTCATATTCCAAAAATAAATTTTTGGATTTTCCATTTGAACAAGAATCAGGTTCTGAACATGGAGCTGCAATATTCAATTCATTAGTAGATAACAATTGCATCATACGAATAGTCTCCAAACAATTCTCACTGTCATTATTTGTGGTTAAATAAAAGATGCACATATTTCCTTTCTTCAGTGCTACTTCAATTTGCAACCTAGGTTGTGAACTTGTAAGTTGTGGGAATCTACTTTCATTGCTTCTTCCTGGTGAGTTTTGGTAATTCCAGTGATAAGAGCTATTGAATCTGGGTAACTTCCTTTTCATTGCTACTAGTTCATTAGACAACTTCTTAATCATCTCTTCTGATAATGTGGTATTACTAGAACTCCCTTTAGTTTGAAGTTCTCATTTCCATTTTCTCGTGGAAATTAAATAATCCTCACATTCAATAGCTTTCTTCTGTGTGTCAGCCAGATCAGTAGGGTGTGCTCTTCTCATATCATAATTGATATTTGGAGGCATAGCACTAATAAAGAAATTTTTTAGATTGCCAAGTGTGGGTCTATTAGCAGTAGGAATTTTTCTATTAATCTTATTGAAATTGGCAACAAAATCCCTCATGCTCATAGTTGGTTGTTTCTTAATTGAAGTCAATTGTGTTAGCAAGGCATGTTCATCTTCTGCAATTTTGAATCTAGCCTCAAATTCAATTCTCATCATGTCCCAATTAGTTATTGAGTTGTCAGGTAGATGATAAAACCAATCTTCTGCACTATCTATGAGGGTTTCTACAAAAAATCTTATAGCAACATCTTCATGTCCCACTCCTAAGATATGAGTAGCTACAAAGAAAGCCTTAATGTGTTCATCTGAAGTGACTTTTCCATCACCTAAGAATTTAGGAAAATTCTTTCTTGAGCCAGTCAGAAGTGGGTGGTAAGCATTTAGTGCTAATGGTCCTATTGCCATGGCCCATGGAGTAGCCATGATTGTTCTAGTAGTATATGGCAAAAAATTAACAACTGAAGGGGTAATAACTCTGTGAAGTGCTAACACCTGACAAGTGGAATGCGAAGTGCTAGTGCCCTAATTTTTAATAGGGGAAGGGGGTCTACTATGACTTTTACCTTCACCTTTCCACTTTGGAACATCTAGAATAGGAAAGCCAAGCTCTGCTAGTTTATCAAAGGTGGAATCTTGCCCACCCTGTTTCTTGGTACTTATGAGGAACCTAAACTATTCCAAGATACTAGGTCTAATTTAACTCTAAGCTTACTATCTTAATTTTCTTTCTGCTCTCTAGATATCTCTCCTTTGAACAACTCTTTCAAGTCTTCAACTCTTCTTTCTTCTTCCTCTAATACCTTGCTAGCATTTTGATAATGTTCAGTGTTCCTTCTATGCCTCCAAAAAAATGTGTTGAGGGATGAAATTATATCCACTTGGTTCTCTTGAAAACCAAGGTTAGGTTGGAGCACTGGGATTATGTTTTCATGAGGTAGTACCATTTTCCCTCATGACATAGGCTTTCTAGTCAAGCAACTATTCATCTCCCTAGTAGAGTCACCAAAAATTTGTTGGTAAATAGATTTGTCCTTTCTTGTTTCTTGTTAAAATATGACTCTTAAGGCCCAAATCATGAACAATATCTATTTACAATAGTTGAAAAGCCATTCTCTGATTACTGACTTCTCTCTGAATTGGTAGGTATAGCTCCCTATGTGAATGATGTTCAAGGAATTTTTTTTTATTCCTAAAACTAATGCGAGGTATCCTCTTAACTTGAGAGCAGAAGAGGCAAACCAAATTGAGCCTAACTAGAACTTAATTTAGGAAAGAAAAACTTCTCATTACTGAAATAGATTCAAGTACCCACACATCTTATGAATCTATATATCTATTCACATAATCAACTGATGCTAAACTAAATTAAACTCAAATCTGAATTACAACTGATAAATTGTGAAAAAAAAAACTAACAAAATCCTTTTGTCGAATGAATTATAACAATACTTATTACATTCATTGGTATTCTAGAAAACAGGGGAAATGAAACTGTGTTCTTCCTTAGTTCTCTGCAATATAGAAAGGAAATACTAAATAATCACAATACATACTGGAATGGAAAATGATTGAAAAAAAATACCATTCAATTGTCTCAGCAACAAATAGTACTTCACACCAAAATTTTGTTGACCTTTCATTAATCATTCAACTTCATACATATAGAGTTGAGAGATGACCATTGCAATAGGAATTTTAATCGGTTCATCTTGTGAGGATGACAAATGGCAAGATGCCAGTTTGTCATATTACAAAATTTAAAAAATTTGCAAAATTTACATCAAAGAACAAAAAAGGAGTGTCAAATGAATTACTTAGACTTCTTTCCCTTTTTAGTTTTCGCCCTATATGCCTTGGCAGCTACTATAATTGGGATCATTTCTTCGTGACTAGGCACATGTACATTAGTGAATCTTAAGAGCCACTTTGAATGCTCTCGAACCAACTCCTTTACTACATTTAGCTAACTTGTCAATTCTCTAGCAGCCACATATATGCATCCACCAAGCATCTGCAACTCTACCACTTTGTTTTGAATGCTTGAAGTCATCCTAGATAGATTAATATAGTATGTGGAGAGGTTATTTTTCATTACTTCTACCCCAATGAGAGCTTTCCCTTGCCCACTATTTTGTGGGTCAGTGTGTAATCCTCGCATGAGTTCAAATGCTCTATCTTGGATCTTCTTCACCTTTTCCCTTGTTTCTTTGAGTCCTTCTTCAGCCTCTTGAATCATCTCCTGCTTAAATTGCATGTTTTGAAGCCATTTGAATAGAGGTTCAGTCCCCTTCTTCAAAATATTCGCTTCAACTGCCTCTTTCCTTCATTTGGATGACCATATTCAGGAGAGAAATACATTTGTCACACCTTTCCTTTTTTGTGGCCAAAGTGTTGTGATTAGAAATGATATTATCCTTCTCAATTTCCAATTGAAGGATAACATTTTCAATATGATCAATCAGAATAGCTCCATCTGCATTGAGTTTCTCAATCCATTCTTTTTTGATCTTGCCAAAATTCTTATCCTTTTGAACCTATGAGATGAAGGCTTGCACTTCTTTTGCAGTAGGGTTCTCAGTAGTAGGCACATCAGTAATGGTTGTCAATGGAATAACCAATTGCTTGATAACTTTCTTCAATTCTTCAATCTCGGCCTTCATTCTGATTTTTGACAATTTTAGGTTCTCCAATGTTCTTCTATCACTTCATTACTTGATATCCATAGGCCCACCTTTGTATCATGCCTAGACTCTCCAAGATCAATCAAATGCAAAGTGAAATCATTGGGTGTCATGTCCTTAATTCTCCCTACTTTGTTTGGCTTTGCTACCTCCATTGTCAAGTGTCATGTTTCTAGATCTTGCCCAAGTATTGATAAAGTCTTTTGCTTCTTAGCTTTTACTACTATAGATCTAGAGAAAACTTCTTGAGATATAGTATCCTTTGCAGGGATACTCTCCTCTTTCCTCTTTCTTTTACTTTCTAAGGTATCTTCTAGCTAGGACTCCGTGTTGATCACTTTAGAAGCAGCCCCAAGTGGCTCTATACTAAAAATCTTCTTCCTCACTAGAGTCACTGGCACTAAAGTTGCAGAAAAAGGATTCTTAGGATCCTAAAATAGAAGTGTAGAAGAACTTAGGACTTTCTCTTGATCTTGAGTTTTCCTTGTGGCTTCTTCAAATTCAGTGGATTCACTGCTACTACTCTGTTCATCCCCAATTTCTACTATCTGAATGGGGGAACTGGTTAGCTTCAAAAGGGGAGCACTTGCAGATGGACTAGGGCTATGATGAGGAGATGGATTAGCAGTCACATGAGGAGGTGAAACTAGGGTAGTAACATGAGGAGGTGAAACTGGAGTAGCAACATGAGGAGGTGAAACTGGAGCAATAACACCATCTTTCGGCTCTTCAGTCCTCTTTTCTTTAGTCCTTGTTTGGGGCTCAAATAGCTGGTAGAGGAATGCCTTGGAAAGTTGGAAATATTGAAATTTTCTTCTCTAGGGGTTGGTCACCTCCTTCTGTAGATTGAGTAGGCCCTTGAGTAGCTGTGGTTGTAACACTAGGTGTGGCACTTTGAGAAGAAGTAGGAGTAGTAGTCATTGGAGAAGCTTGAATAGTCTTGCTCCTACTCTAGCTCTTTTTTGATGTCCACTTAGCCCATTTTCTTATTCTTTTGACAATCCAGGCCATCATAACATCAAGGTCTTCCTGCACATCAACATATGGCTTAGAACTGATTGGATTATTTCTCAACTTGGTCAAATATGTATTAGTATACATATTTTTCCCATCATCCTCTAGCCCTTCCACCTCTAAGTTAATGCCATATATCTTTATTTGTTCTATTGTCAATCTTGCAAAAGCCTAATCTCGACTTTCCAACTCATTTTTACAATCTACCCAATAATCTTCCACAGTAGTAACATGCTTAACCATGCTTCCAATTTGAAGCACATCTTTGGCATACCCATTTGGGTCAAACATGGGCCTTACCACTTCATATTCCTCTAGTCTATATTTATTCTTCAATGCTTTGACTATGTTCTTTGCATCAAATCTGGATTCAGAACTATAAGCTCCAACTTTTATGGTGAATTCATACCCCTTCTTTCTCAAACTAGCACTCAACACATTTACTTGAATTTCTTGCTTGACGATCTTGATGAGCACGATCATATCATCTGGATATCTAGGCAGCTTCGGGAGAAATCTGTCAAACATTGCAAGACGCAAATAAGAGAAAGATCAGAGTTGAATAAAATAACAACCAAACTCGCTGATGACTGCCATCGCTTTTGGGTTGAATCTCCTCTCTGGACACCCTGGAGTTCCCTGCAAAGCCTCATTGTAAATGCATCATTAACTCTGATATACTTTGCATAACTATTTTTTAATTGCAAGCATGGTTAAAACTCATAACTGTTTACATCATCTCAAAAATTCTTTATTCTGGGAAGGCCCGGCCATAATTGTAGGGAAGCCAACATATATATCAAGAAAGAAGACATATAAAATGAATTTTAGAACTTGGCTGCACTGAGAGCCCTAGACAAATGCTCACTTACCTCATATGCCCAGTCAACATATTGTGTATCCGAACAGATAATTTGCACTAAAAAGAAGTATTTCTCTACAATGTTAAGGGCTTCAACCTCACCTTTCAATTGATACAAAAGAACTAGAATTTCCATGATCTCAAGCTTGAGATCAGTGCCAAAAAGGGTTTTAGGAACTTTACGTTTAGCTCCTCTTGGCTTTTGGAACCAAGAACTCATGATCTCCTTTCACCACACCATCTTCGTCAGAGAGAATTTGGACATAGCTCCTCTAATTGTTAATTCAGAGAACTCCTCTCTTTCTAGAATTTGTAGGCAATTGACTACTGCTTGCCTATCAATTGAGATTAACACCATTTGATCAGGCAGTAAGATTTTCTTCGTATTTGGGTTATAGTGATGGATACATTCAATAATTAGCTCCAGGGCTTGCACTGCTATGGGAAATCCTACTGCTTCTACTAGCCCACTTCTTCGAAGTTTCTCCATTAGGGTATGGACTGGTTCTTACTTCAACCTTCTTTGGAAATCTTGCATGTCAAAGAAACTAAGTGAAGTATCTATGATATTCTGCCATGTAGACTTGGTTCTGCCCAATCCATCAAATCTAGAAAATCTTGTTGCCATTTTGATTGAGGTAGAGATAATTTGGAAATCTTAAAACTCAAAATAAGATAGAGAGTAGAACTTTGTAACTGTGGGGATTTCAGAATCAATAATTAACTTAACAACATAACAATTCAAATGAGTAAGCAGTAGTTTGAAAATCTGTTATGTTCATCTCTATATAGAAACTCCAATCCACCTGTTAATCTTTAAAAGTCGTGCCACACAAATGAATTAAATGATAAATCCATTAGATTAGTAAATGTGGAGGTTACGATGAAATATTTCTTGTCTTTTCGCTATTTTCATTGGCCCAACGATTATTTTCCTTTATTACAGCTTACTTTCCCATTTTCCACCAAGCTATGGAGAATTTCAGCCTACAAATAGCATTTATAGATTCTTGCAGAGTTTCTCCTTCGGGGTGCGAAAACCTGCTAAGGAGAAGAAGAAACTTGATTTTTTGCCAGTTCAACTTTCTATACACTCAAATCAAAATGA
Organism: Cupressus sempervirens; assembly: GCA_028749045.1. NCBI lineage: Eukaryota > Viridiplantae > Streptophyta > Pinopsida > Cupressales > Cupressaceae > Cupressus > Cupressus sempervirens. The sequence continues at coordinate 20,773,890 of CM053785.1, read as the reverse complement.
ATTTCAAATAAATTCATCTGAGGTAGCATTATTCAAGAATCTCCATCGAGTAAGGATCTAGACTATCTGCATGACTCATGACAATAAGGAATACCCACCCGGTTATATAATGTGGGAAAATAAAAAAGATAGAAACCCGATGGACAGACTTAACACTTCAGGAAGGAAGGACCAACTGACTCAACCAAACTAAACACAATATGAGTTAAATCCTCCAGTTTGTAAAATTGGAATATGGTAAAAAGTGGGGCAAGACAATCATATCTAACAAAATATTCAATAAAATTGTATTAACGAAATCAAAATCTAACTTTCATTTTTCAAAATTCAAGATAATGCTTGTACTTACATTTAGATGTTACCATATAATCAACAAGATTACTATTTTTTTTATACATGCTTTATATTGTGCATGATTTGTTACACAAAAAATTGATAAATATATAAAATTAAATAAGAAAATAAAAACTAATAAAATATGCCAATACAAAACAAAATAATAGATTAAACGAAAGTAAGGATATGTAAGAATATGCTAGTATCTAACATGCAATGAAATAAAATTGATACTAAGATGAAACAAAATATTGTTGGTGGTTAATCAACTAGACAGAAGGCACAACTAATCTATCAGTAGTATGCAAAGAAAAAAAATAAAAAATAAAGTGAGGTTACAATTTTGTCCCCACAAACTTTTCCCCTATTTTCCACAAAATTCCACAACTCAAATGTCTTTTCATCACCCACAAAGTAAACAGTCTAAAAGAAGAATAGCTACATTTCCATTGTTATTTTTTTACTTGATTGACTCTAGACTTATAGTTGAGGGTTTTAATTAAGTGGGTCAAGATACTAGGAGAAATCTTGATTAATGTAACTTTTCTTTTCATGTGTGAGAAAAAACCTTTTATACCTAACACGATTCTTGTCTCTGCAAATAAAACACAAAAGATTTTAAGTTTGAAAGTGGTGTAGGAGCACCCACATAAAATATTTTTGGACATGGTTTCTACATGAAGAATTTATCTCAATTTTTTCATTAGGATAAGATCTTTTCTTGGGATTCATTTAGATCATTGTGGGGTTATTCTTCCCTATTCTATATTGATCTAGAGTATTCTGTAAGCCATTTTGGTAGGAAGTCTCTTTAGGTTGGTTATCCTATTTTGTAAGAATCTAGAATGTTCCATAGACCATCCTAGCAAGTATAAGTAGAGTTTTTAGGTTTAAGTTTAGGTCAAGTTTTTGGATATGAAGTTATGTGGAGAAGGAATCTGTAGGAGATCAATTGTATACATTGTTCATTTGATGAAAAAATTAGAAGAATTTTATTATCTATCTCTTGCTAGTGATGGTTCCTTTTATTTTTTCTTCCGTTGAATTTATCTCTATATCATTTTTGGTATTAGAGTTTGGGAAAATCTCCAGAGGCAATTAGATTTTATGTTTGGATCAGAGTTAGAAGCTAAAACATCAAACACGGTCACCAATGTTGAACTAGCAAAGAAGATGCAAGAACATGAGAAAATCAAAAAGTGATTATTAGATGAATTTGAGAAGCTAAAGGGCTAGATGGAAAAGAGAGAAAAGGTTTCCTCAGAGCAAGAGGAAGAAAGGGAAGAAGAGGATACCCCTGAGTAGGAGGTGGTTAACTTACCTGTAGACCAGAGATACTTCATAAAAGCCCTTGAAAGAGTTGGCAAGAAGGATGCCAAATGTGACCAACCCATTTTCTCGAGAAAGATGGATGTTGATGTTGTTGTGGATTGGATAGAAGCCTTGAACAACCATTTTGAATGTGAAAATATAGCAGAAAAGGGCAAGGTAAAAATTGCCAAGTTGAAGTTGAAGGGACCAACCCTCACTTGGTGGAATTTCACTCAAGGAGAAAGGGTCAAAGAAGGTAAGAACATGATAAATTCATGGGAAAGGATGTGTTCCAAGATGAGAGAAACATACTTACCTGAGGATTATGAAATCCAACTTCATCGAAGGAGACAAAGTTAAGAAAAAAAGGAGCTAGATGTCACAATCTATATTGAAGAATTCCAAAAATTAAGCCTAAGGGCAAAGCAGAGTGAATATGAAAGTGTAAAAGTTGCTAGATATCTCAATGGATTGAGGTTGAATATTTCAAGAAGAACTTAATTTATTATGTCTTGATATAGTATAGAAATTTTATCAACTACCATTGAAGGTGAAAGCCAAATTGAAAAGAAGGTAAGAACAAAATAGTAGAGGAAGAGGAAGAAATCAAAGGGGAAGAGGAAATTTCCAAGGAAGGGGAAAAAAACCATGAAGATCATAAGGAGATAAAGCACGAAACTAGTCAAAGCAAAGGAAATTTCAAAGTTAACTTAAGAGGTAGAAGAGGCAATTCAAGAGGTGGATTTGGTGGTAGAAGGGCAAGTCTGAATATTTGTTTCAATTGTAATAAGGAGGGACATTATGCATCTAGGTGTCTTGATAGAGCAAGTTCAAGTTCAAAAGATGAAAGAAGAATGTATTTGGTACAATATGAAGAATACCAAGAGAAGGAGATGGATGACTCAGATAGTGTATCTAAAAGAGGAGAAAGTTTAATGATGAAAAAAACACTTTTGAAAGTGCCTATACCATGGAACCACCACAAAGGAAAACTATCTTTAGGACCACTTGTAAATTTGGAGGTAAGGTATGTAAAGTCATTATTGACTCTGGATCTATTGAGAATTTAGTTTCTCTTGAGATGGTTGAGAAGTTAAAACTTAGGAGAATAGCTCATCCTTTTCCTTATAAGGTTTCATGGCTAAAAAATGGTCAATAAACTCTTGTAAATAAGCAATCATGGGTTGATTTTTAGATTGAAAAGTATAAGGACAAAATTTTGTGTGATATAGTTGACATGGATGCATGCCACCTATTATTTGGCCCTAGCAGTATGATTTTCCAGCACAACATGATGGAAAACTCAATATATACATAATCAAGAAGAATGGAAAGGTGGCTAGGTTGATTCCATTTGCTGATCATGAAGAAGTGGAAAAAAATAAAGAGAGGGAAGCCAAACTTATGATGGTTGATAAAAAGGAACTCTTACAAGACATGAAGGATGAACCTAAACCTTGTTTTCTTTTTCTGCCTAACCCACAACCACAAGAACCTGTTGGAAATGACAAAAAGGAGGCTGAAATAAAGAAGGCAATTCCTAATGAAGTGAAAGAACTTTTGGATAAGTATTAAGGTTTGATTTCAAAAGGTATGCCAAAATATTTACCACCTATATGAGACATTAGTCATTGTATTGATTTCATTTATATAGATACTTTACCCAATAAGGCTACATACAAGATGACACCTCAACAAAATGAGGAGATTGCTGGACAAGTAAAGGAGTTACTCAATTCTAGCTTGATTATAAAAAGCTTAACCCCATGTGTTGTACTTACTATTTTGGCACCCAAGAAGGAAGGAACCTGGAGGTTGTGCATTGATTCTAGATCCATTAATAAGATTACAATTAGATATAGGTTTCCAATGCCAAGAATTAAAGATTTTCTTGATTGTTTGGGAGGTGCAAAGTATTTCTCCAAGATTGACTTAAAAAGTGGGTACCATCAAATAAGGATAAGAGTTGGATATGAGTGGAAGATAGCATTCAAAACCAATGATGAATTAGATGAATGGAAGGTGATGCCATTTGGACTCTCTAATGCACCTAGTACCTTCATGATACTTATGAATGAAATGCTCAAAGACTTCAATGGTAAGTTCATCATAGTATATTTAGATGACATATTGATTTTCAGCAAGAAAAAGGAAGAACACCTAGAGCACATTGACATGGTTTTAAGAAGATTTCATGAGGATAAATTGTTAATAAATCTGGAAAAGTGTTTGTTTATGCAAGAGGAGCTGACATATCTTAGTTTTGTGATCTCCCAAGGTAGCTTGAAGATGGATAAAGATAAGATAACTGCTATACTATCCTGGCCACCTCCAAGAATAGTTGGAGATGTTAGAATCTTTCATGGTCTTGCTATATTTTATAGGAAATTCATAATAAATTTTAGTCATATATGTGCTCCTATATTAGAAACTATTAAAGGAGGAAGGAAGTGTAAGTTTGCAATGGAGTCAATCAGCAAATGAAGCTTTTGAATTGCTTAAGAAAAAGGTTAGTGAGCAACCAATTCTTTCTTTACCTAATTTTAAGAAATTTTTCTAAGTAGAGTGTGATGCTAGCAAGGTTGCACTATAGGGACAATTCTTAGTCAAGAAGGAAAACTAGTGGCTTTCTCAAGTGAAAAACTCAATGAAGCCAAGTAGAAATACTCTTCATATGACCTAGAAATGTAAGCATTTCCAAAGGAATTTGTTATGTATATAGATAACCAAGCACTCAGTTTTCTAAATAGCCAAGACAAATTAAGTCATAGGCACATGAAATGGGTGGAGCATTTATAGGTCTATACCTTCACCATCAAGCATAAGAAGGGCATATCAAACAAGGTTGCTAATGCTCTTAGTAGAAGGAATCTAGCTATCTCCTAGATATAGCTAGAAAGTGTGGGAATTGAAGCACTCAAGGAAATGTATATATCAGATCTAGATTTTGGTGACATCTACAAGGTATGCATGGAGTTTGGTGAAAGATACCATGCTAATTTTCCTAATTTTTTGATACAAGAAAAAATTCTTTTCAAAGGAGGAAAATTATGTGCACCCAAGTGCTCTATAAGGATAAGCATTATCAAAGAGAAGAATAGTGGAATAATGGGTGCAAATTTTGGTTTGGATAAAATCTTAGAATTGGTTGGAAGGTACTACTATTGGCCTAAACTTCAGACTAATGTTAGAAACTTTGTGGAAACATGTATGATTTCTCAAAGGGCCAAAGGAAGGACTACAAATGCAAGGCTTTATTAACCTTTGCCAATACCATCTAGACCCTAGGAAAGAATAATGATGGATTTTGTAATTAGGCTACCATAGACACAAAAGGGCATGATAGTGTATTAGTTGTAGTAGATAGGTTTAGCAAAATGGCTCACTTCTTACCATGTAAGTCAACCAATGATGCTTCTCATATAGAAAATCTCTTTTTCAAGGATGTCATAAGGATTCCCAGGCTACCTCTCAACATAGTTTCAGACAGGGATGTGAACTTTGTAGAACACTTTTGGAAAAATTTATGGAGGGAACTTGGAACCAATTTATCATTCTCATCAGCCTACCACCCTCAAATTGATGGCCAAATAGAGGTAATTAATAAAACATTGAGCAATTTTTTTAAGAACACTCACAAGGAAACATGTAGTAAAATGGGATGTAATCCTACCCCAAGTTGAATTTGCATATAATGACTCCATCAATAGAAATATAGGAAAGTCACCATTTCAAGTGGTGTATGGAATTCATCCTAGAGGAATTTTTGAGTTAAGAGATATGAGTTCATAGCAACAAGTTAGTGCCCAAGGAGAAGAATTTCCTGTAGCCATAAAAGAAATCCATGATGAAGTCAAAGCACAACACAAACAAACATATAACAAGTATAAGAAGCATGCAGATTAGAAATGAAGACACTTAGAATTTGAAGTGGGAGATTTAGTATGGGAAAATGTCATGTCCCCTTTTCAAATAATTAAAAATAATAATCTTTGCTAAGGTAGGCAGGCCCAAAAAGGTGAAGTTTTGAAAAAAGGGGATAATATTTGGAAGCTAATGGACTAATAAATGAAAATTACTATTAAAATATGTTTCATTAACCCCTCTTGAACGTGAGTTAGGGTTATGCCCTCATTCCAGAATTTGATTTTTGTGCATTGCTTTGTTGTTCTTCAGAGGCTGCCAAACTTGTGGAGAAAGAGACCCAAGAACGGGAGTTTGCAGGTTTATAAGAAGGCTAAGGATGAGATTTTGAAGCCATTCCATGTGCATGCTCATGCAGAGTTTTCCTTTGTGCTGAATAGTGCAGATTTGTGGGTTTTCGGGTGTGTTTTTTGTAAGAGGTTGGTGTTTCCAGTTGAGTATTTCATATCAGTTTGAGTTGCTGTTGTATTTCAGACTTTTAGATGTTAAAATAGAGCTGAATATATGTATTTGGTCATGATTATACTTCTGTGATAGATTATCAGTGCTTTTGTGGTGTTTCCAGCTATTTTGTGTTGTTTTTGAGAGCTCGATGAGCATTGTTTTTGTCCTCCATTTGGGAGCTGTTGCGTAAATGTTATATAGATCTGAAAATTTCATTTTTTAGGCTGTTATGCTGCTGAAATTTATATGAAAATTTTCACTTTCATATTTACTTAATAATATGTGAAGCTGTGAAGTTTTTGGCACTATTTTCGGCATACCCGATTTGGGGTTTATTGAGAAATTGGTGGATCTTTGAAATATTGGTTGTTTGATCTTAAAGATTTGATTAGAGGCTTGAAATATCATATAAAATCAGAAAAGAGACATTTCAAAAAATCTCAAGAAAGAGAGGCTACCAAAAGGTAAATCTAACAAGCTTATATTAAGAAAACTAGGTCCTTGTCAAATATTGAAGAAGTTTGGAACCAATTCTTATGAGATTAGATTGCCACCTAAGATTGGTGTTTCTCCCATCTTCAACATAGTAGACCTCACACCATTCAAAGTACCTAATGAAGAAATTGATATAGGACAAATTGTTGATACAAAAGAAAGTCAACGTCTACCATTTAAGCAAACACCACAGCTAGAAAGGATACTTCACACCAAAGCCATAAAGTAGACAAGAGAAAAGGAGTCCAAGTAGTATTTGGTAAAATTTAGAGGCTATTTAGATATAGATTTTGTGTGGATGACTGAACAAGATATCAAGAAGCAAGGTACCACTCTACAAGTGCTCATCTCAAGTGGGCTTGAGATAAAATTTCCTGGGGAGTATGGTGTAGGAGCACCCACATAAAATATTTTGGATGTGATTTCTATGTGAATAATTTATCCCAAATTCATCATTAGGATAAGATTTTTTCTTGGGATTTGTTCAGATCAGTGTGGGGTCATTCTTCCCTATTCTATATTGATCTAGAGTATTGTATAAGCCATTTTGGCAGGAAGTCTCTTTGGGTTGGTTTTCCTAATTTTTAATAATATAGAATATTCCATAGGAAATCCTAGCAAGTATTAATAGAGTTTTTAGGTTTAGGTTTAAGTCAAGTTTTTGGATATGAAGTTATGGGAAAAAGAAATCTGTAGGAGAGCAAGTGTATATTCTATTCATTTGATGAATCAATTAGAAGAATTTTATTACGTACCTCTTGCTAGTGCTAGTTCATTTTGTTTTTGCTTCCATTGAATTTATCTCTGCATCAGAAAGATCCCATAAAATTGTATATTAATTTTATACCAAACACGATTGCAAATAAAAGAAAAAATATTTTAAGTTTGAAAGACCCCATAAAACTGCGTATTAATTTTATAGCTAATACAATTCTTGACTCTACAAATAAAAGACAAAAGATTTTAAGTTTGAAAGATTTCATAAAATTGTGTATTAATTTTATACCTAACACAATTGTTTGCTTTGCAAAGAAAAGAAAAAGGATTTTAAGTTTGAAAGATCCCATAAAATTGCGTATTAACTTTATACCTAACATGATTCTTGACTCTGCAAATAAGCATGACTTTAGGGAAGGCCACAATCATGCACAAAAAATTGTGGAAATTTTGAATGGAGGAGATGGCTCCCTTCTTTCACTTTGAGTAGAGACAATTAAATCAGTGTAGTTTACAATCATTTTCCTCTATAGAGAGAGAGAGAGAGAGAGAGAGAGAGAGAGAGAGAGAGAGAGAGAGAGAGAGAGAGAGAGAGAGAGAGAGAGAGAGAGAGAGAGAGAGAGTTGTTTGAAGGAAGAGTAGACAAATTGTAGTGCAATCTAAAATGAAGGCTATGAAGATGTCAATGATGATGTTGTTGTTAGTAATTCTAATGAGAGGAATGCCTTCATGTTCATCTAAATCATGTCATGTAGATGACAGGAATTCCTCTACTAGATTTGAAAGAGGGCCTCAACTTCACTTCCTCTTTCAACACATTACAATCATGGAAGGGATTTAACTGCTGTGAATGGGATTGAGTGACGTGCAACCCAATCACTACTCATGTCATCTCCCTAGATCTCATTCCTCAGTCCCTCAATGCATCATGGGATTGTGATGAGTTCTAGCCATTCATGTCATGGATGAAACTCCATGGAGGACTATTCCAGCTATGGCATCTCCAATGCTTGAACTTGAGTGAGACTGCCTTCTTCCCTTCTCTTGTAATCCCTGCATAGTTTTACAAGCTAAAAAACCTAAGGTATTTAAGCTTGTATAACTCTAACTTTGTTGGTAAAATTCCAAAAGAGATCACCAATCTCTCTAACTTAGCATATCTTGACTTGTATTTCAATTATTCGAATGATACAATTCAAAAATTTCTAGGAAATCTATCAAAACTGACACACCTTGATATCTCTCAGAATTCATTGAGTGGCACCATTCCATCATTTATGTGTGAGCTTTCAGAGCTCACATATCTTGAGCTAAGTTCTAATTCTTTGAATGGTACAATCCCTAGAGAATTGGGTAACCTTTCCAAACTCACACATCTTGCTTTGGGAAATTCCTAGAGTGGCATCATCCCAACATCTTTGGGTTAGTTATTAGAACTTACATATCTTGAGTTGGTGTTTAACTCTTTGAACAAGATAATCCCACCCTTCTTAGGTAACCTTTCCAAAATATGACATCTTGTCCTATATGGAGGCTCTCACAATGGTACCCTCTTATCATTTTTGGGTAAGCTATCAATCCTCACATATATTTAACTTGCCACATCCCAACATTTTTAGGTAAGCTATCAAAGCTCACATATCTTTCCCGAAGACATAACTCTTTGAATGGCACAATCCCAACCTTCTTAGGCAAGCTCACCAAATTAAGGACACTTGATCTTACACACAACCATCTAAATGAAACATTGACACTTTAAAATAAATAAATAAAAATCCATAATTTTCAAGAGTTATCTCTTTCTAGGAATATGCTAACCGTAAATGTGAATGCCACTTATATTGATAATTTTCAACTTGAACACATAGATTTGGGATCTTGTAATATAGAAGGAGATTTTCCATCTTTTATTTCAACTCAATACTTCTTATGCACACTAGATTTTTCTGAGAACTCTCTTAGTGGAAGTATTCTTGATTGGCTATGGGATTCTAGGAACCTTTTTTTATCTCAACCTCTCTTCTAATCAATTTTTAGGTTATTTACCCCTCAAGTTGCTTGGACTTGAGCATAATTATCATGAAGGCTCAACTATTCATTCACATAATAATAAGTTGCAAGGAAATATTCCCCTTCCTCTACAAAATGCAAACTTCTTGGATCTTTAAGAGAATCTATTTCATGGACCCATCCCAACAAGAATTGGTAAAAATGGACAAGGTCTAGAATTTTTGTCACTAGCAAAAAAGAATTTGACTAGTGTTATTCCACATTCTATCTATGAGTCAAATAATTTAGAAGTTTTGGATTTGTCACATAACATGCTTAGAGGTAACATTATCTCAAGTTTGTACCAATGCTCCATGTTGTCCATGCTAAATCTAGAAAAGAATGATCTTAAAGGCACAATTCCAAATATTTGGGAACATGACTCATCTAGATAGATTGAAATTGGGTTTGAATAGTCTAAATAGGGACATCCCATCATCCCTTAGAAATTGTACCTCTTTGGAAATCTTAGATTTGAGGAATAACAATATACATGGGGGCATTTCTACATGGATTGAAAGCTTGCAAAGGCTCCAAATCCTGATATTGAAATCAAATAGATTTGTTGGCCAAATAACCTCAAAATTATCAAAACTACAAAGTCTTCAAATATTAGATCTGTGAAGCAATATATTTTTAGGTATTTTTTCAAGTGGCTTTATGAACTCAACTACAATGACAAATCAGACAGAAAACACATAAACTCTTGAATTGATAGGTGTTGGTATTATTTACATAGATAGTATAATCATCAAAAACAAAGGATGAAACATGGAGTATGTGAGATTATTGACATTAATAAAATGTCTTGATCTATTAGACAATAATTTAATAGGTAAAATACCTTGGGATATTCAATCCCTCAAAGGATTGATAATTCTCAAAGTTTCCCAGAACCATTTTAGTGGTGAGATTCCAAAATCTCTGGGAAGCATGGTACGACTAGAATCACTTGACCTTTCTAGAAATGAATTTTTTGGGATGTTTCATGTTGGGTTAATACATCTTACATATTTCAGCTACTTTGATGTTTCTTGTAATAACCTATTAGGAGTGATACCACAAGGAGGACAAATGATGACATTTAATGCTTCATCATTTTCCAACAATTTAGATCTATGTGGCCTAAAAATCAATGTGTCACATGTTCAAGAAATCATCCTATTTCTTCTATTGATGATGAAGAAAATAAAGAAATGTTGGAAGAAGATATGTGGTGGGATGTGGGATTGGGAATGAGCAATGTATTTGGATTTTTAGGTGTAATTTGGATGTTGTGTATCAGTGAATCTTGGACAGCAAAATGTTTCAGAGTAATTGATGACATGACTACCTCTTCCAAACATTCAGAAAAAGATTTTACAACAAAATATAATGATATTATTTGGATCTCCATCTCCTTCAATTTACATCTTCATATTCAACATGAAGACGAATTAAGTTTAATTCACACTATTTATTTATGTAGTTAATGCTTTTTAAAGTGAATCGAAGAAGTTCTTTATATTGATAATGCTTTTGTAGAGTAGCTTAAAACCATCCTGTACAACTATAATAAACCTAATCTTTATGTGTATTATGTCAGGTTCCAATTGTAATTCTACAATAATATGTTGGATATATAGATTAGGTACCATCATTCACGAATGAAGCATGTTTTGTTCCTCAATAAATGCAGTTTCCACTTGTTGAAAATAGAAAATTACACAACAAATTCATTCATATCTTTCTACCATCATCAGTTCTATGACTATCAAGTTTTAGAATTACATAGGTATGGATAAAAAACTCAATTCTGATTTTTCATTGCTTTTCTCCACTACAATCTTGGCTCCACATAATGCATGCTGAAATGGACTTGCAAAAATTCACCGTACAAAAGGTTCTCATACAATTTCAAAGATTTGATAAACATTATTACTAGTTCTGACCTGTTCTGTTTAGTCAATAAATTATATTTTTGATATTTATTTATTTATTTTTTTATATAATAGCATTCAATTTGCAACTAGTATTTCTCTCTTTGATGTTGCATCATTAATTCCAAGGCAATCAATAGAATGAAAAGAATAAATTATTGAATTATAGGATAAACCTGAAGACTCTATTTCTCATCCACTTTAGGGAGCACTAGAGTTCAACCAGAGGTGTCTTTAATTTGAGTGTCTATGTTTTTTCTTGCCTCTAGCTAGATTATTCCTAACTACTAAAGTTTGATATTATTTCAATTTTAAGGTTTTCTATTCAAATTTCTCAATTGCTAGAAAATTTTAAGTGGAGCTTAGGAGAATCATGTATTGATATATAGTACCATAGCCACTCTACCAAAAATACATGGTACTCAATTTGCACCTTACTTATTATGGTTTAGGTAAAGAAGAAATTTGTATGAATTTTTTTTGTTCTATGATAGTAGAGGCATATATTCAAGGCTAAAACTATTAAAAGGGTTTTCTAAGGATGTGCAACAAAGGCAGCATATTTCAAAGTTTATGAGACATGAATTAGAGAAAAAGTATGTCCTTTCCACTTTATCATTTGATTGTTAGGAATTCATATGAGATTGTCTTGAAAGTGGAAAATATGCTTGAAGTCAAATAGAGTTTAAAGAAATAATTTAACGAATTTTTTTAAATTTATAAATAGTCTTTTTAATAAATCTTTTACAGAAAATTCTAGATTGGGGTTTCTTATTGTTAGCATGGCAAAGCCTTGGATTTCTTCTACATTGGTGAGGAGATATGGTTCTTCTCCAATTGTGCATGCAATGAGATCTAAATTTTTTTATTCAAGGGAGAGCTCCAAGATGAAAAAAGTTAATGGTTATTTTCTGTGTAGCCATGATCGCCCTATTCTTGTTATTCCTCCAATGGTTGTGATGGAGGACATTGAATATTTGACCAAGCATGCTTTGATATGTAAATTTATTAGAATATATATTTCCCTATCTACTCTTGAGGCATGGATCTACTGCTCATGGCAGGTGGAAGGTGATATGGAGATCATGCTAGGAGGGAATAACTATTTTTTTCTTGTATTCTCTTGCATGTCTGATCATGATTATATTTTTGAAGGAGGCCCTTATTTTTACAACCATGTGGGGTTATTTGTCAAACCCTTGCATTCAAGATTTAATTCTACTAAGGATCTCCCTTCAATAGTGCCAGTTTAGGTTTGCTTGGCTCACTTTCCCCTGGAATTCTGGTGAGAAGACATCCTTCAAATTTTTTTTTCTTTTTTAGGAAAGCTAACTCTGACTATACATCAATCCCTCAATAAAAAGGTTATTTCTTATGCTAGAACTTGTGTTGAAATGAATTTGAATAATCCATTACTAGATTCTTTGGAAATTTGTCTTGGGGCTTCTTCCTGGGTGTAGCAGTTAGATTATGAATCCCTCCCTTTCCAATGTTGGATTTGTCTTGAGTATGGTCATTTATAGCATCAGTGTCCTCATAACTAGACTTCCAAAGGAGTGGATGGTTCTATAGTTGAAAATGCTAGTGGTTTGGCTGATACTATAGGGAATGGATAGCCTCAGATGGATAATACAACCAAGGGGAAGAATTAGCAAGATGGTACAAGAAAGGGAAAGGCTCAAATGCATGATAAGGATGGATTTACCCATGCTCACCCATGAGCTAAGGGGTATGGTTAGAAGAGGCCTTTGAAAGATAGAATATATTATTTGGTTTTTAATTTCTTTGAGGTACTAGATAGTATGGTTCTAGAGGAGGGTATTCCTCCTAATACCTCTTCTATTTCCTAGATGAGGGACTTGTACCTAATGATTCTTGTGGGGCATCCCAAGTTGTGGCATATCAAAACTATGTGGTCCTTGTAGGTCCTGTGTCAGATGCTTTGGTGACATCTACAATGTTAAAGGATAATGACATTGTTTTGGCCAACTTGGCTAAGGATGTGTTAGTAGCAAGTAAGGGTAAGGGGTTTCCTCTCCCCTTGGGATTGATGCATAGACCCTTTAAGCAGGGTTCCTTTACTCCTTTAAGGAGTGGGTGCAAAATAGACCAAGAGAAGATTAAACTCATAGGAGATATATTGATAGAGTCTAGGTTAGTGAAACCATTGGATGTTCATTTTCCCCATTCTACTCAATGATGATTATTCTCTCATGGAATGTTAGGGGGTTGAATAGAATCCTTAGAAAAAAGGCTATTCAGAATCTGGTGGTTGTTCATTCTCCTGATGCTTTTTTGTATCCAAGAGACTAAGCTCTTTGTGGATTCTATGGTCCAACATGCCTCTAGTACTTAGACTCATGGGTAATGCCAGTGTGTTGGGGCTATAGGCAGTGCTGGTGGTTTAGCTATCTTTTGGGATTTATAGAAAATTTATTCTCTTGGCTAGGTATCTTCTTGCTTAGCTCGCTCTATGGTGGATTTTTCTTTAGACTCAGGAGAGGTAATCATGATTACTAATGTGTATGTGCCTATTGATTTTGTGGGAAAGGAGGAACTTTGGAGGCATATCTAATATGTTAGAAATTGTCACCCTTTTCATCCTTGGGTGTTAGTAGGGGACTTCGATTTAATTTTAAGCGTGGAGGAGAAGCAAGGTGGTTTGGCTAGATTGGGGAATTCTTTTCGTCTTCTTCAAAAATGCATATCACTTTTTCATCTCTCTAATTTTAAGCCTTCTATTGATCTCTATACTTGGAATAATCAAAGGACTAGGGTTGATGCTATCCTAGAATGTTTGGACAGATTTCTTGTTTCTTTTTTCTGGGTTAGTGGCACCCTTACTCTCTCTTTAGAAATATTAGATTGGAGGGGTTCTAATCATTGGCCAATCAAATTTTCTACTATTGGGGCTTGTATTCCAAATCATCCTCCTTTTAAGTTCTAGTTGATGTGGCTTCGTGACTCCTCTCTTTGTGATTTTTTTTTATGTTGGTGAAAAGATGGCACTCCTCCATATGGTAATGCTATGTTCTCATTTTATTAAAGGATTTAATATGTTAAAAGGAAGCTTAGGATATGGAATAGACAATTTTTTAGGAGGCTTGCTCAAGAAGTTCTTGATGTCATCACAAGGTAGATTAGAGATTGAGGTTTCTAAGAGGATCTTGGAAGTGCTGAATCCCTTGCTTCTAGAGCCTTAGAAGAATGAGAAATTTGAGAGGAAATTTTTGGGAAGAAAAAGGCTAAGTTGATTAGCTTCAAGAAGGTGACTGGAATACTATTTTTTTCCATAAAATGGTGCGATCTCACTGGAATCAAAGCAATATCTCTTCTTTGGTTAATTCTCAAGGTATCCAATTAACTTCCTTGCCAGCTTTGCTCTAGGGGGCTACTTGGTACTTTTCTACCCTCTTCTCTGAGGACTCTCCTTCTAGTAATAATGAAGAAAATATTATTTTGTCTTGTATTCCTTCCCTTATCACTTAAGAAATGAATGATTATCTCATGCGACCAATATCTTTGGAAGAGCTAGAGGAGGTGGTCTTTGGCATGCCTAAGGGGAAGGATCTTTGTCCTAATGGCTTTCTAGTTGAGTTCTTTTAGGAATTTTGGGATATCATTAATCATGATTTGTTGAAGGTGGTTAAGGAATCCTATTCTAGAATGCTTTGGACATTGAATTCTACTTTCTTGACTCTTATTCCAAAAATAGAGGGTGCTAATCAATTGGAGTTTTTTAGACCAATTGCCTTATGTAATGTGGTTTACAAAGTTATTACTAAGTTGATTTCTAAGAGAATTAAAAAGTGGCTTCCCATTATTATCTCAAAAGAACAATGTGGTTTTGTTGCTAGAAGACAAATTCTGGATCGTGTCGTTATTTCTAGTAAGGCTATTCACTCTATGGTATTCTTCTTACCTTTGGCTTTAGCTCTGACTAGGTGAGTTGAACTTTGAGTTGTGTTACTTCTACCTTTTTTTCTCTTCGTCTTAATGGTCAACCTTCTCAACCATTTGATGCCTCTAGAGGCCTCCACTAGGGTGACCCTCTCTCCCTATATCTATCAATCATGGTTGAGGGATTGGGTAGATTCATTGAGTATCAAGTGTCCTAGAATTCTATTCAGGGGTGGCAGTGGGGTAATGGTTTACCTACTCTTTCCCACCTTTAATTTGTTGATGATTCTACTCTTGCAGGTCTTGCTAGGATGAAGGAAGCTGAAGCCTTTTGACATACTCTAGATATTTATTTGGAATCTTCAAGACAAAATGTTAATGAGCAAAAATTTTCGATTAACACTCCTGATTCTATTTAGCATAGGATTGTTGGTATCTTGCAATTTCAGATTGGGTCACTTCCTTTGACTTATCTTGGCATCCCTATTGCTATTTCTAGGTAGCCACATCTCTTTTGGAAAAATTTGATTACCAAGCTTGAGGATAAGGTAAATCATTAGAATCATAGATGGCTTTCTACTACTGCTCAGGTTACTCTTCTTCAATCTATTATCTAAGTATTTCCTACTTATAGAAGCATGGTTTAGGCTGCTCCTATTTACTTTCTCAAGGAATTTGATGCTCTTTCTTGGAAATTCCTTTGGAGTGGTAATTTTTGTAGCACTAAATGGAGCTTTATTAGTTGGGAGACTATTTGTAAGCCTAAAAAGGAGGGTGGTCTTGGTCTTCGATCAGCTCTCTTGAGTAGTCAAGCATTGGCTACTAAGCTTTATTGCTAATGGTGCTTTGGACAACATCAACTTTGGGCTTGTATTATCACCCATAAATATTTTCATGGTGCTGATCTTTTCTCTATTTCTACACTTCCTCTTGAAGGTCATGGCTCAAGGGTCTAGCATACTATGAAGACTAGTGTTGTGTTATTCAAGAGAGGTTTGTTCTAGATATGTAAGGGAGGTTCTGAGGATTTGTTTTGGTTTGATGCTTAGGATGGATTCCCATCCATATTATCCATATACCCTCATCTTTAGACTCTTTTGATTCTTTTCATGCCACTGGATGAGATAAAGTGGCTCATTACAAGACTCATTATCAATTGGAACCTGTTGTTGGTTACATATGGAAGCACCCTTCTAATTGGCCTCCTGGAGGCATAAACATGGATCCTCAGGGGCTTTCTCAGATTTTGGTCTCTAGAGAATGTTCCTCTTTATTAGGTCTAGATGTTTTGGCTTGGGGAGGTACCTTGTTTAGTAAATATCATGTCTCTACTAGTTATCATGAGATAACGAGATAATTATTTGGGGATGTTGAAGTCCCTTGGTGGAAGCAAGTTTGGAATAAAGTTTCTTGGTCCAAGTGTATTTTTTTCATGTGGCTAGTGGCTCACAATTGCTATCTTACATGGGATGATCTTTGTAAACATGGATTTCAAGGCCTCTCTTATTGTGTTTTGTGTGGTAATAGGGAGGAGTCTATCTCCCATTTATTCTTCCATTGCTCCTTTTCTACTTAGCTATCACACCTTTGGTGGAGTGCTTGGGGTTTCTCTTTTAGGCATGCATCCTCTTTTTCTGAGTTCTAGGCCCACTTGGGCAGTGCTCCCTCCACATCTTCTCCTCTCCATGCTGCTTGGATTGTTGGCCCATTGTTCATGCTCTGGCATATCTAGCTAGAGAGGAATTGTCAAATCTTCCAAGATGTTCAGCTTGGTGTTATGCATCTTTGGTGGAAGATCTCACATTCTCTTTAGGAAACTATTCAAGTGAAGTGTGCACTAGATGGGGGTATGGATTTGGTTGATCTTGATAAATGCAATCACCTCAATTTTCATCTTTCGGATGGGGTTGCAGCTCAACAGTATCCAAGAGTGACCAACTAGCCTTGACATTAGAGGAAAGGTTGGGTGAATAAGGATGGGCATTGGACTCCTCCTCCCCATAGAGTTTTGAAAATTAACACTGATGGTTCTTCCAGAGGGAATCTAGGCCCTGCTAGTATTGGGGGAGTGGCTTATTGTAGTTTTGGTGATGTTAAATTCTTTTTCTCAATATATAAGCATGATTACACTAATGATATAATGGAGGCTTAGGCTATTTTATATGCTATGGAAAAATGTTTCTTGCGAGGATGGAGCAAGATTATTTGTGACTCTGATTCCCAAGTGGTTGTGAACTTGCTTTCCTTGCAAGAGCTTGAGGATGTTAGTTGGCAGCTAGCCACTATTTTTAATCAGATTATTCTCTTTTGTACCTCTTTTGAGTTCATTAGGCTTACTTACATTCTTTGTGAATGGAACGAATCTATTTATTTTTTAGCCAAATGGGCTTTTACTCATGCTCTAGGCTAGAATATTATGGATAGGGGACAACTTCCCTTTGAGATGGTGGAGGAATTTGATGAACTTGTTGCTCAAGATAGAGCTCCTTGTTGAGATCTCCTTATTGTATCTCTTTCTATCTTAATAAATTTTTACTCCTCTTTTTCTAAAAATAAAAATTAAAAAAAGGATCAAGAACTGGGTTCACCCTGCTAAAATTTTAAAAAATAGTTAATTTTGTTTACAAACATTTGTTTGTGGAAAATTGTAGCATCTCTAATTTTTTGCTAGTGTATTTTCTATGTTATAATTATTTGATATCTTAAATTGGCAGATTTTTTTGAAGAGTTTAAAATAAGTCTTTGTTGAATGATTATTGTGTTGCCAAGAAGTAGTTTTTGTGGGGAAAGCACAAAATTGATTTCAGAGCTGATATGAATGGTAATAAGAATAATCTCAATTTTTATATGAAGCCTCAATATGTTTAATAAATGTCCTATTTCATATATTAGATAGTGATATGACTAAAAAAATGCTAATTATTATCTAGTTGGCATTAGAGAATTAGTAGCAGAAAGTACAAATGATAGAAAGATTGTTGAGAACAAGAGGAAGCATATTCACTCCATTGTCTTCAATTACTTAGTTGGGATAATTATTCCTATAGAGTATATGGAATGTACACACATCTTATCTTCACAATAACATTTTGAAATACATTTTTAAAAGCTCAAATTCTAGCAATGGTTCTATGGATTAATTCTCTAACTTCCAAATTTCAATATGATTTTAGATATCTTGAGATTTCAGATTGAGTTTCTCCCTTTGACTTACTTGGGGGTCCCTATTGTGGTAGGAAGATAGCCCATGCTTTTTTGGCAGAGCTTGCTCAACAAGCTTTGATAAAAAGTCAATCATTGGACTCATAGGTGGCTCTCTATTGCTAGCAGGGTGACTCTCTTGTAATCTATGATTCAGGCCCTTCCCATATACAAAATCATGGTTCAGGCTACTCAAGCATATTTTTTAAGGAATTTGATCCTCTTTCTCACCAATTTCTTTGGAGTGGAAATTTGCAAAATACTAAATGGAGCCTCATCAATTAGGATATCATCTATAGGCTAAAAAATGAAGGAGGCCTTGGCCTTTATTCTAATATCTTGTGTAGAAGCTCATATTGCCAAGCTCTATTGGTGCTAGTGTTCCAGTCAGTCTCAACTTTGGGCTTGTATCTTGTCACAAGTATTTACCTAGCTTTGAACAACCACATGTTTCTAGGTTTCCTCTTGAGGTAAGAGGCTCTATGGTGTGGAATACCCTCAAGAGTGGTGCTCACCTAGTGAAGAGAAGTCTATTTTGGATCTGTAATAGAGGCACTAAGGCTCTATTTTGGAGCGATTCATGGAATGGGCATACTCCTCTCTTGTCCTCTCATCCACACTTATAGCCTCTTTGTAATTTTTTCCTTTCTACTAGATGAAATAAGGTGGCTCATTACAAGGAGGTTCATAACCTGGGTCTTGTTGTTGGTTATAGATGGAAGAATTCTCTTGATTGGCAACTACGTGGTTCTTTGGGGGATCGGTTGGAGCTTTCTTAGATCTTGCTTTTTGGGGAGTGCAACTCTCTACAAGAACCTAATGTTTTGGCTTGGGGAGGTTCTTCTTTTGGAAAGTATTCTATTTCTTCAGCATTTCTTGCACTGACTAGGCAACTATTTGGCAAGATGGAGGTCTCTTGGTGGAAGAAAGCTTGGAATAGCTTTTCTTTGTCTAAGTGTAACTTTTTCCTTTGGATTTTGGTTTACAATCACTGTCTTACTTGGAAGACTATCTACAAGAGAGACTTCCATGGGCCCTCCATCTATGTCTTATGCCACAATAGTGAAGAGACTATTTCCCACCTTTTTTTCCAGTGCCCCTTTGTCAAGAAAATTTGACACTTCTGGTGGAGTGTGTGGGGATGCTTGTACGGGCATGTTTCTTCCTTGTCTGAGTTTTGGGATTGTCTAGACCATCTCCCTTCCAAAACCTCTTTTCTTCAAGTTTCTTGGACTATTGGCCCTTCCCTTATCTTATGGCATGTTTGGCTTGAGAGAAATAGGATTATCTTTCATGATGTGTAGCTGGGGATCAGGCACCAGTGGGGGAAAATTGCTAATTCTCTTTATGAAACACTCATGGTCAAATGTGACTTTGATGGAGGTTTGGACCCTAGAGATTTTGGTATTTACTCATGCATTTCCTTTCCTCTTCAGGGTGGTGCTCCCTCTCTCCCTCATAGACACTCTGGGAATAGAGCTAGGCAATGCTCTCAGGGTGAGAGGCATTGGTCTCCTCCCCAGGCTGGAGTTCTTAAAATCAAAATTGATGGCTCTTCTTGGGGAAATCCTTGACCAGCTGGCATTGGGTGAGTTGGGCATGACAACTCTAGGGAGGTTCAATTTTTGTTTTCTATGTACAAGGGTTAACATACAAATAACCTCATGGAAGTCCTTGCTATCTTGGTTGTAGTAGAAGAGTGCTATCAACATGGCTAGAGAAGAATTACCTATGATTTTGACTCATAGGTCATTGTGAATGTATTGAATAAATGAAACCTTGTGGATGTGGATTGGCATTTGGCTCTAGTTATTCAATAGATCACTTAGTTATGCAATTCTCTGGATTTTGTGTCTTTTATGCATATCCCTCATGAGTGGAATGGTGTGGCTGATTGCTTGCCTAAATGGGCCCTCGAGCATGCCCTGGATTGGAAAATTATTGATCATAGGATGCTTCCACCTGATTTATCTCATAAGCTGGTTCAACTTATGGACTAGGATAAAGCTCTATAGTGCTTTTTGTTTCCTCTTGTTCTGTTCTCTTTGGCATTCAATAAAAAATTTACCCCTCTTTTAGTTTAAAAAAATGATTTTAGTGTATGTGGCATTAGATTCAAGTTTATAATATGTATGCAACATTAGATTCCCATAGTTAATCTTCTAGAAATACTAGGTACTTGCCTTACATTTGATAATTACATATTGTATTTTCGCTTAACAAGTAATTTATATAATATTATCTTTTAAAAGTACAAAGTTTAATTGATGGAAAGGATGTGTTGATTAAAAAGAAGTTTTGATGAATATTATTTGTTATGTTACAAGTATTTGATAGTTTAAATTGGAAAATTTAGCAGAAAAATAAAACAAGTTTTTGCGAATGCTAAAGATTGTGTGACCTAGAGTGCAGTGTTTGTAGGTCAAGCACACATTTCGTGGCATTTTTAGTGTCAATTTCAATGGAAAATTGGTAAGAACAATTCAAATTTTTATTTCAAGCATCAAGATGTCCAAATGCTAATTATTTTTTGGTTGGCCATATAGAATTAACAACAAAAAGTAATGCTAATAGAAAGATTGTTCATAACAAAAGGATGATGTTGCTCCCATTCTCTTCAATTGTTTGTTTGAGATAGCAACTATATATTTAGGATATGGAAGGTAAAGACAGAGCCTTGACTTCACAATACCTATATGGAATATAGGTGAAAAAAGCTTAAATTCCACCAACAAGTGTACAAAGCATAGGATTTCATATTTTCATTGAACAAAGATGATTTGATTCATCAAAATACATTACTTAAGATTTTGTCTTAAAAACAAATGGAACAACAAATTTAAGGGAAGAAAAAGGGTGGCCCTTAAAAATTTAGTGTCAGTGGATGTCTTGATATGCCCAAGAGCACAATATATTGTTTCCAATCACAAGTGGACCGACATATATCCAAAAAATACAAGCAAGAATCTTTATGGTTGACAAATTTCCAAGGCAACAAAGGCATAGTTCACAATTCTGGTATTTTTTTAACATATTCTAAATTTTGATGATTATATTCTATTGAAAAACTTTTAAACTAAAAATATTCGATTTAGAGTTCTCTTAACTAACATAACCATTGTGGCACCATGAGATCTAATATCAGCCCATTCATATTATTTAAATCAGTTTCCCTAACATTCTTGAATGTGTACATAGCCATACTTGGAGAAAATAGATTATAGAGTGCTGAAGAGAAATCTTATATTTGAATCCATTGGTTTCTAACACTTCCTCAAATGAAGCAAGATTCTTTAAACCTTCTGAACCAATAAAGCTTAATAACAATCAGCTAAAGAGAATTTTCTTTAATTTCATTGTAACAATTTCAAAACTTCTTTACTTTTTAACTAAATGAGGGATAAAATTTTCATTGAATACTAAAGAGAATAGAATAATAGAGGAAACAAAGATTACTACAGAGCTTTATCCTGATCAGAAAGTTGAGCCAGCTTATGAGATAAATTAGGGGAAGCATCCTATGATCAACAACATTCTAATCCAGCACATGCTCTAAGGCCCATTTAGCCAAGCAATCAGCCACACCATTCCACTCTTGAGGGATATGCATAAAAGATAGAATCTAGAGAATTGTATAACTGAGTGATCTATTGAATAACTAGAGCCAAATGGCAGTCCACATCCACAAGATTTTCTCTATATGAAATTTCCATCCCTACTATGTTTAGGATAGCAACCCCAAGAATCTATTGTACAAGGAAGATTTTCCACTTTTTCCTTCCCAAGTAGACTAGGCGGAAAATTCTTTTTGCTCCTTAAAATGAGAAGATTAGCATTAATAGATGTTTGTATAGTTAAGCTCATATCATCTTTTTCATTATTTGTCAATCACATCCTCTATTTGGCTTTTAGTCTATTCAAAGAGCAGAAACCAAATTTGGCTAATTTATTGTAATTCCATTTATTGAATTATGTATATAACATCATTCAGGATTTTATGATTTTAGTTTGAATGGAGAACTAACTTTGCTAGGGTTTGTATGGTGTATGTCTAAACTCTTTTTGCATTACTATCTATCATTCTACATTTAGTGTGGGAATTTATTTTAGCTTATAATGGCCTTGACCCTCTCTAGCCCAGCAGTTATTGTTGGTGCTAGAGTTGCTACTACATGCGATAATGACCCTACTAAGAAAAAACCCATGCAAATTTGTGCCCAAGGTATTTCAAAAGGTACTTCCTCCCTTGACTTGGTTCTTAATATTTTTTATTTTGAATCTACTTGCCAATGACTAGAAATCCAAACCCTTATTGGGTATTTTGTGGGTTGCACTCCATTTGAAAGCACACTGCTTGAATGGGTATCCAAAGCTTGGTCCCCCCAGGGAATTTTCCTTGAAGGGACTCAAAACCTCACAAAGGGTTTTTTCTTGTTTCATTTTGGTAACCCCTCCTAGGCTAAGAGCATTTTCAGCCATGGGCCATGGATATTTCTCTAATCTCTACTCATTTTGTAGAGATGGTCTTGAAACTTTTGCATCTCAAATGAGTACAAAATTAGGGTTCTAGTTTTGGTAGAGTTCCCTGGGTTTCCCATCCCTTGCTGATATTTTCTCATCAAAATTACCCAAACTATGGGCAAAGTCATTTGTGTAAAACTAGACAAATTTTTTAATGCCCATCCTCAGCAGAGGGTTTGTGTTGAGGTCGACCTTTCTAGGGATCTTAAAGAGACTATGGAAATTTAGATTGGTGCTACCACTTTTTCTCAAAAGGTTTATTAATTGAATCTCCTAAATATTTTTTTTTGTTGTCAATCTGTGAGTCACAAGATCAAGGATTGTTCTCTTCTTGAGCACAATCACTCTCTAGTGTAGGAACCCAAGTTGGCTTTGGCTATTAAAAAAGATGAGTGGACAATAGTTGTCAAGAAAGGCAAGGGCATTGCTAAGCCAAGCCCTATTTCTCAAGAACCTAGTCGTCCTAGTTCCAATGTACTAGAGGCTCCTTTGGTTGTGCCACTACCTGTTTCAAACCCTACATCGTAGGGGATAGCTAAGTTGGAGGTACAAGCTACCTTAGTTTGAGCACCTCAAGAAACTTCTATGATTTATTCTTCATCTCCCTGTCACTCTCCCAACCTTGAAGGCAATAAGCAAAGAGCCATCACTTTGGGTGACTCTTCATTTGAACCCTCTACTTTCTTGCATAATAGTTTTTCCTTGCTTGAGGATGAGGAGAATATGTAAGCTGGTTTATGATTAATTCTCTCTCATGGAATGTGCGGGGGCTAATAGACCTCCCTAGAAAGTATTCTATGTGTGATACCAAGTGTAGGCTTGGCAATATTGATGTTCTATGTTTGCAAGAAGTTAAAGTCTCTAGGTTCCTTCTCAACTCAACTTGCCATGCGATATGATTGGATGGTATTAGTTTTGCTTCTTAGCATGAAGCTGGTCAAGGTGGTGTAGTCACTCTCCTCTCCCCTCGACTTTTTCCTTTTTTAATTTCCCATGGTTATTACCCCATGTAGAGAGTAGTTTAGATTTTGTTGTCTTTTCAAAATCATTCTTTTTGCATTGTCAATATATATGCCCCTAATGATGTGATTGAGCGCTCACACTTGTGGACATTGCTAACTAATTATTTGCCACTTGCCACCTAGTTATTCTATGGGGATTTTAATATGGTTGAGATGGTTGTTGATAAAGTGGGCCTTCTACCTTTTTAATGATCAGTTGGTGAGTGAGAAGCCTAGTTCTACATGCAGAACAAGTTGGGTCTTTTTGATCCCAATGTTCATCACTATTGGACTGATGGCATCTTGTACACATGGTCAAACTTTTGAGAGGGATCTGATAGGGTCCTTAAAAGGTTG
This sequence comes from Cupressus sempervirens, assembly GCA_028749045.1. Classification (NCBI taxonomy): domain Eukaryota; kingdom Viridiplantae; phylum Streptophyta; class Pinopsida; order Cupressales; family Cupressaceae; genus Cupressus; species Cupressus sempervirens. The sequence continues at coordinate 20,749,715 of CM053785.1, read as the reverse complement.
GACCATGCTATGATTTCTGCTCAGTCCTTTTTTTTCTTTTTCTCACACGATTTTTCTACCTATCACTCTGCTCCCTAACATGACTCTTTCAAACCATTTTCCCATCCAGTTCTCCATTACCTAGCATTCTGCCCCTCCTCATGATTGTAAAACTCAATTTTACCCTAATACTTTCATCTTGTCCCATCCACCCACCACCACCCATATTTTACAAACTTGAAACCTTGAACCTAGGCCCCACTCATCCTTTGGGTGGATCTAGTTGTGGAATGACACAATCACCCGTACTATAAGGTTTCTTCACATTTATGGGAGGCAATTGAGCATGTACCAGAAGAGATCCTATGAGGCCACTATCAAAGATCTTCGTATGACCACTAAAGCTCTTGCCATGAACCCATTTGATACAAATCTCCAGGTTTGGCTTGCCAACCTTCACCATCAAAAAAAAGTTACAGACAATTATACTACCTAGGGAGCTCAAATCAAAGCCCACCTTCACTAGCTAGAGGTTGGTAATCAAACTTCCAATAAATTATTTAATGCATCGATGGCATGCCACTCCATGGTGGGGATCAAGCACATTTGGGAGGGTTAGCATACCCTCTGTGAGATTCCTAATATTCTTCAAGCCTTTTTTCACCACTATGAAAAAGATTTCACAGCTCAAGGTCCCTCGGTGGCCAGGGACCAAGCCTTATAGGCTTGTTTGGCTGTCATGCCTAAAAAATGCACTTCAAAAAAGTATGTTTTCTATGATCAAAAGCTCACTCTAGAGGACCTTAAGGAAGTTTTCTTCTCCATTGCAAATGATAAGGCCCCTGGTTATGATGGCTTACCTTATGAATTTTACAAAGCATTTTGGGATGAGATTGGTCTAGATCTGCATAAGGTTTATATTGAGGCATACAATGCTCATTCTCTAGGTAATCTTATTAAGAAAGGAAATATTAAGTTCATACCTAAGGCGGGTGACCCTAAAGACATCTACAATTGGAGGCCTATCACATTGTTGAATGTTTCCTATAAGATCATTGCTAAGGCTCTCTTGCTCAAAATCTATCATCTTCTTCTTTAGATCATTTGCCCTAAGAAAATGGGTTTTATTGAGTCTTGTTATATCCTAGACAATATAATTGTTGTGTGGGAAGGGATAGAATGGGCTTGTCATTCCAAGCAATAGGCCATCTTTCTCAAAATTGATTTTTTCCAAATCTTATGATAGGATTGAGTGGCCTTTCATTTTAGTCATGCTTCAGGCTCTTGGGTTTGGCCCTACCTTTTTGTAGTTAGTCCAAATGCTCTTTGGAGATGCCTCTACTTGCATCTCCATTAATGGCCATTAGTCTCAAGAATTTGTGCTTTATCATTCAATTTCCTAAGGCTTCCCTCTGGTGCCCTCATTATATGTTTTGGTAGCAGAAGGTTTTGGGTATTTGGTCACAAATGCCATCTCCCAAAGAAGGGTTTGAGGTATTTCTCTTCCAAGTTCCCCTGATCAGCTTGTGAATGGTCATTTTGTAGATGACTCTTTCCTCACTCTCATTGAGGATGAAGAAAATATTGCCTCCACTTTGCAATGTCTTGACACATTCTATCTTGCTTTAGGGTCTTCCATTCAGTGGCACAAAACCCTTTGTTATAGATAGTCTTACCTTCCTCATCCTACTTAGCTTGAGCAATACCAATGGAAATGGGTTCAACATGTGGAATTTTTTTGTTTTCTGGGTATCCCCTTTTCCTTCCAAGCCTTAGATGTTGAGTTTTGGAATGCAATTCTTGCCAGAATAGAGAAGAAGTTGGAGTATTGGATCACCAAACCTCTTTCACTAGTAGGAAAATTCTAGATTTGTTCCAAAGTGTTGGCTACCACCCATGTATATTATTCTTCCGATTCTAAGCTTCGTCAAAGGCCTCGTACCTCAAAATTGAATGCCTTTTACATGACTTCCTTTAGGCATTAGATGCTTCTCGCTAGGGCTTTCATAGAGTTGCTTGATATTTATGCCATCTTCCCAAGGAGTCTGGTGGCCTTGGCTTGTTGTCCACCTAAAAGAAAGGTAGTACTTTATGTGCCAAATGGGTGATACAAGATCTTTCTGGCAATGAAGCCTAGAAAATTTTGTTAAGGTATTGCATTTATTTAGGCTTTTCAGTTTAGTGGCTAGCCTGGAAGGGGATTGGGCTTCAAAACCTTTTGATTACCCCTGAACCTCTTCAAATTTAGGGTACCATTTTTTCCAAGAGTATTTGGAAAGCTTGGGAAGTGGTTAAGCCTTGGCTTTGCTAGGTTGGTAATGCATTCAGAGATGGGTTTTCCTTGAACTAGCATAATCTATGGCAATCACCTTTATTTTCTATTCAAGGTGTTCCCCTAGTTAAGGTACATAGGGCTAGGGCTCTGCATTTTTTCAAATGCAGCATAAGGACCCCTAAAGATCTTTTCTCTAGTGTTACTATGAGTTTATGGTCATGGGAAAACATGAGAGTGCAATTCTGTCTCACTCATCCAGATTGGTAGACTTTTGATCTTCTAGTTTCTATGGTGGCTTCACATTTGTTACACAAAGTAGGCAATTTTTCTTCTTGCCCTTGGTGGAAAGATTGGAAGTGGCATCCAGTTACTTTGGTAACCAGCTATAAACCTAGGATGGGTTACTAATGGCTGGTTCCTCACCTACCCATGATTGATGTGCTCAACCAAAGTTGGCATTTGTAATCCTCACATCGCACTTAGAGCCATAGGTTCTTGACTATGTGGCACGCCATTACTAAACCCAAAATTGCACATTTTTCCTAGTACATATTCTTTTCTAGGGCTTGTCTTTGAGCTCCCAACTATGGCCTTTGGGAATTCTTGACCCCTATTACCCTTTTTGTGGTCAACTAGAGTCCTTTTTGCACATTTTTTGGTTTTGTAGATAGGCCCAATGTTATTGGTAATGGATCCATGATCTCTTTCACCCCTTCCACCCATAATCTTTTTCTTGACATATGGTTCTTCTAGGTGATAATACCTTGATTTCCTTCAAATACACCCTGATATGGCATGCTTTCAAATTGGAGATTTTATTTACCATTTGGAAAGATTGCAATGCAGTCATTTATGCTCACAACACACTTGACATTAATGTGGCTTTTTACTCTAAAGAATGTATTTATAACAATGTCATGTTGTAGATTCAAGTATAGACACATAAAGTGGCTTTGGAGGTGGCACACTTACAGGAGGTTTTGGCTCATTAGGGAAGCACCCCCTGTATGATTTCTCATGTTCTACTAGATTTGGCCTTTGAATACAGTACCCCTTCTCATGGTCATCATCGAGGACATAGTAGTTCCACTTGCTACTCACACATGCTTCACTCTTAGTAGGACTGCTCTCCCAGTGGTGGTGCTTTTGGTCAACACCATGTTTCTGGAGGTTCTGGTGATTGGCATAGCTTAGACTCACCTCCCCAGAGGTCTGGTTTGGGTTGGTCCCCAATGGCTCCTCTTGCTGCTTCTACTACTGGTTGGCCCTCTAATCACTCGAACCCTAAGTGGATGTTTCTCCAATTGGACTTAGCCATTTGTCCTCCCAGGCCTAAGGAAGAGAAAGATGAAGATAATTCTATTGTTGCTGATGATGGTTGGGTTCCCCTTGAGCCATCTACTCACCCCACTTTTGGGTACAGCTTTGATGATAAGAATCATCCTTCCTTGGTTGGTACTATGCTGGCAACATGAGGATTTCTTTTTTTTCTGTTGCTTTCTAAATTTTTTGGATGAATAGCTAATTTTTGGCTAATGGCCAGATGAACTTGCAAGGTGATCCTATATCCCCCAACCCCTATTTTTGTGAATATGTTACTTTATTGTATTTTTTTTAATATAAGGAAGGGACTATTCATCAAGAAATATTACGTATATAACTTGCCACTTCAATAAACATGTTTTATTTAGGTGGTTGTGTATTGCAAATCTACTATGTGATTATGATAAATAATGGTTTTTATGATATAATTTTTACTTTTTGTTATTTTATTTTATTAATGTGTATATTAGTTAATTCAATATCAAAAATATTGATTTAAAATTATTTCTAAAAATTTGTACTTCTTTTTTTAATGATTTAAACTTCTTTTCTATCTTTTTTATTTTTATTCTATTAATTCATTTCGTTTAATCTATTAATAATAATTAAAAGATTACAATAAATTAGCAAAATCACTATATGCTCAGTGATGATAATTATCAAAGCTTGATAACTAGACATAGGGTTGCATCTAGTTTAAGATTGTATCTAAAACTAAAGAATAAAACACACAAAAGAAATATATTTTTTGTAATTTTCCATTTTATGATGAATGCAATCTAACAATGTAATTATATGAATTCCTAATTTAATCAAGTGTTTTTAAAAGAAAATAACACAGATAGGATGACAAGAAGTTTTAAGAAACTTTCAATCCCGAAAAATGGATTTAGAGTAGTCAAAGTAGCCAAGAGGGTGATTAATTGATCATTTGTGCAGTCATGAAGAAACATGATACTTTGAATAAGCCAGAAATTTCTCATATATATATATATATATATATATATATATATATATATATATATATCAATCGATATAATATTATATCTATTAATAAACATGGTACAATAATTAATATAAAATGATAATACGATATGGGTATATAAATATAAAAGTGAATAGTCTAATATATTTAAATATCATATTATAATAATAGCAATATATATATATATATATATATATATCTTTTGTCTATTTTATTCTTTAGTTTTATATACAATCTTAAACTAGATGCAACCCTATGTCTAGTTATCAAGCTTCGATAATTATCATCACTGAGCATATAGTGATTTTGCTAACTTATTGTAATCTTTTAATTATTATTAATAGATTAAATAAAATAAATTAATAGAATTTAAAAAAAAGAAACAAAGATAATATTATTTTGAGTTTTATATTAATTATCATCACTAGATTATACGAAATAAATTAATTGATAGTGAATTGTTTTGCTATGTTAGTTTAAGATTAGAGGATTGTATGTAGTTTAATCTTAGTTGGAATTTTTATTCTATTTATTTTGTTTATTTTTTTTATTGTTGATAATAATAATTATTAATTATTATAGTATTAAATATTATATTATTGTAATATTTGTGTTTCTTTTATTATATTATTTGTAGCTTTATTAGATTAATTTATTTTTGTTCAATGTATTATTTTAAATTAATTAATAATATTATATTTATGTTTATTTTATATTAGTGGTTATATTATATTAGATTTAATAATATAATATTTATATTATAAGTTTAATATATATTTTTTGTTTATGTTTAATATTTTTTAAAGAGATCGAATTTCAACAATCCACTGTATTGCTATTAATTATTATAGTATTAAATATTATATTATTGTAATATTTGTGTTTCTTTTATTATATTATTTGTAGCTTTATTAGATTAATTTATTTTTGTTCGATGTATTATTTTTGATTAATTAATAATATTATATTTATGTTTATTTTATATTAGTGGTTATATTATATTAGATTTAATAATATAATATTTATAGTATAAGTTTAATATAATTTTTTTGTTTATGTTTAATATTTTTTAAAGAGGTCGAATTTCAACAATCCACTGTATTGCTTTGCTTTGTTATATTATTTTATTGGGGGATAATTATTAGATTTGTTTTGATGGTTAATAATAATTATTAGATTAATATAATTTGTTTTAATTGATTTATTATATTAATTTATTAATTTATTAATAATATAAATTTATTAATTATGGTTTAAATTTTGGTCTATTTATTTTTATTCTATTCTTTTAGGGTTTTTTTTTAAAAATTATTATTCTATTAATTTATTTCGTTTAATCTATCTTTATTTTTATAAAAAAAAATCATTTGTTTCCCCAATGAAAACCATAAGATTATTTTTGGTTAGTTTTATCTTGGTCTCATGAGAATGGGATTGATTATTTCAATGATAGGTTTCTAATTTATTGAATATCTCTACATGAATGTTATTGTTTTCAATGAATTCATTTTCTGTTGATGCAATTCTTGGTTGTGTTGTCTCAAAGGTAATCATAGTTTTTAAAAATTGTGAATCCTTCCCCCCTTCTTTTTTCCAAATAAAATTTTATGTTCCTTTCTATATTTTATATTTTTAGTCTACTATTTTAATCCCTTTAACCTATCTTTAATTTTAACAATAAAATTCACTTGTTTCTATAATGAGAATAAGATTTCTTTTGATAAATTTATAATTCCAATAGGATGTTATTTTGGTTATGATGAGAATAAGATAGTTTCAATGATAAGTTTCTAATTGATTGAATGTCTTTACATGCATAGCAATGTTTTTTCAATGAATCTATTTTCTCAAGTCATATACTTGATGTATATTGATGAAATTATTAATTGTGTTGTCTTTGTTAATAACAAAGGTGGTCATAGTTTTTGTTTTGTTTTCTAAGGAAGAGTTTGGTATAGAATTGCTAGACCACATTATTTTTCATTGCAAAATTTTATGAAGTTTGTAGAAGATTTTTTATTTTTTATTTAATGTAGATTAAGTTTTATTTTTATTTTTATTTTTTTTAAATTGTAGAATCTTATTTTATAAATGGTTGTTGCCTATTGATGATACTTAAAATGGAAAGAAGCATAATGGCATCCTCTTAACTTTATAAAAGAATTCTTTTTCCTAAATTTTTTCTTTTAGTTTTGTTTTTGATAGCTATGATTAATAAGATTTTTTTAAATAAAATTACATACATTTTTCTTTTTAAAAAATTAATGATTCATTTTGTAAGTTTGAAGGAGCTATTTTTTTTATATGATACAAATTTTGGAGGTTTCTACTTGATTTTTAATATTTCACCTATAGATCATACTTTCTAATCATGAAAAAAAATATTAAACAAAAAATAAATTCAAATACTAATAATAATTAATAATAATAACTAAAAACAATTAAAAATAAATAATAAATAAATCTCAAAAATTTGAGATCATGCTATCGTTTATTTAATCATTTTTTTATTTAATATTTTATTCTTGAATTAAATAATAAGAATGACACATTCTAATTTTATAATAGATATTTGAAGTTTCTTAAATGAAAAATATATTATATAATGAAAAGGGAAAAGATCAAAAAGTTTATTTCAATAAACATAGAAAAAATTAAAACTTCTTTCTAAAATTTAGAAATATATAAAAAGTTACTTCTACTATAAATTTTACAAAAACTGACTTATTTTCTTAACCAAAGAGTTCTTTCTAATGATAAAAAGTTATTTCCATTTTTTAAAGAAAATTAGTTCTAAATTAATTTAATAATATTTTGCATTTCATTGACTTTCATCAAATATTGCATAGTTTCTAATCATCCCACTCTAATTTAAACCAAGTGAAAAAGAAAGATACAAAAAAAAGGAATTTACACTACTATCCTCTAAATTGCAAAATGTCACAATGTAGTATGAGTTGCAGTTTGAAAAATGTTGAAAATAAAGTAAGAACTAGAAAAGCTTGTCTCGATTGATCTAGACAACTCCAAAATAGTTTTTCCAAGGCTTTAATGTTCTCTTGGATTAGTTAGGCTTAGTGCCAACTATTTTTTGAGCTCTTGGTTGTAATCTTGAAATATTTGGCAAAAACTTTTAACTTTGCATTTTTACAACTCTGTTACTCCAAACTTGTCCTAAGTCATCAAAAGAAAATAGCAACCATTATAAGAACCTAATTGACCTTGGAATTATCTACATCAAAATCCAACTTGACCACCCTTAGGTGGTTGTAATCCCCAAAATTGCTCATATGCAACTTCCAGGGTTTGCAACCCAAAATGGACTCAATTAAGTTTAACCTTACTAGATTTGTCGCATTTGAGTCTCATTAAACACATGACACACAAATCACATCAAAATAGTTATATTCACCTACACCATATGTTGGAAATATAAGAGGAGTAACTGAGAGGGGAGGGGTCAATCAATTACTAAAAATAAATCTTAGATCCCTTAGATGTTAGTACAAAACAATTCTATCAAAACTCAATTTTGTTGATGTTTGGCAAACAAAGAAATGTTGTAACTTGGTAAACACTGCAATTTCTTGAAAAAAAATTAACATGAAAAACTTTAGATGTTATCTATGATTATCGTTACTTTATCTTAGTTGCAAACATATAAAGGAAATAACATGGACACATTGGACACCAAGATTTAACGTGGAAACCTAATTTGGGAAAAACAACCAATTGTAACTAGTTACTATTTTTCACTCTTCTGAAGTGAGCCTTGTTAGGAGCCAACTTTATTAAAGGTTACAAAATACACTATTAGGTGTGACCTTGTGATGCATGGAGATGTGAGTAACTAAGGCCAATTAGCACACTCAGCCACCCAAACTACCTTGCAAGAGTTAACACAATAGAAGCAAACACAAAAAGAACAACACCATATATATATATATATATATATATATATATATATATATATATATATATATATATATATATATATATATATATAGAGAGAGAGAGAGAGAGAGAGAGAGAGAGAGAGAGAGAGAGAGAGAGAGAGAGAGAGAGATATTCTTTATCGATTCATGAAAATATCATCATACATGCCTAGCTATAAGGCCTCTGGGTTACGGCCTCATACAAAACACATTCAAATTCAAATTTCAAGACACATATGCAAACTTCTACCTTCAAGTTTCTCCCCCTAAGATTCTTCTACACAAATTAATTGATTAAGACTCTACCCAAGACCCCTACTTATACTAATCTAAGCCACAAGGTGGCCTAGAATGCTAAGAACTAAAATTAAATACTTAAAGAGCCACAAGTCGGCCTCCAACATAAATTAAATGTCCAAAAATTGATGCCCGAGAAAAATTGTGATATCTCCTAGCTTTGATTGAATTAGAACTTACACTTCAAACTAAAGGTCGTACTTTAGGTCCTCTACAACCCCTAAACTGTGTAAGGGCTCATTCATCAAGGATAAGTTCTCATCCATCCCAAAAAGTTAAGCACATAAAACTATCACACAAAACTGCTAGAAATCAACTCCTACTACAACATATTCAGCCTCTACTGTGGACTGGTATGTACAGTTCTACTTTTTAATTGTCTAAGAAACCAACCTCTTTCCAAAAAGGAAAGCTCCTCCACTTGTACTCTTTCTGTCATCAAAATTCTCTACCCAATCTACATCAGTGAACACTTTTAAATCCTGATTTCCCCCAAGTTTATACCATAATCCATAATCTTCAGTTCCTTTTAAATATGTCATGATCCTTTTGATTGCCATCATCTGATTTTCTTTTGGTTTTGCTAAAAATTTTGCTACAATTCCTACTGCAAGGGTGATGTTTTGTGTTGTGTGCACTACATACTGCAACTTTCTAATCATAGATCTATACAATGTCTAATCCACTTCCTTTGATTGATCATCCTTGGTAAGTTTCAATCTAGTACACATAGGAGTCCCAACTGATTTGCAGTCTTCCATACCAAACTTTTTCAGTATCTCCTTGATGTATTTAGATTGAGTGATGTAGATTCCATTCTTACTCTGATGAATTTGAAGACCAACAAAGAATTTGATCTCACCAAACATTGACATTTCAAATTCCTTTTTCATTTGTTCTAAAAATTCTTTGCAAAGATCATCATTTCCTATGAACAAAATATCATCTTCAAATATTTTTGCTAAAACAATCTTATTGTCTAGTCCTTTCTTGATGTACAAGCTAATGTTATCATTAGTTCTTTGAAAACCAATCTTAATAAGATAGTTATGCAGTCTTTCATACCATGCTCTAGGGGCTTGTTTCAGACCATATAATGCTTTATGTAATTTTCAAACCATGTCCTTCTTGTCTTGATCAACAAAACCTCTAGGCTGTTCAATGTTAACCTCTTCATCCAGTATACCATTGAGAAATGTTGACTTGACATCCATCTAATAAACTTTGAATCCTTTGTATGTAGGCTATTCAAGTAAGGTTCTAACATGTTCCAATCTTGCAATAGGAGAAAAAGTCTCTCCATAGTCTACACCTTCTTTTTGGAAGTATCCTTTGCATACCAGTCTAGCTTTGTTCCTTGACACCTTACCATCTTCATTTAACTTGTTTCTAAATACCCACTTAGTTCCAATCACATTTTTGTCTTTAGGAATAGGTACAAGAGTCCATGTTATTTTTTTCTCTATCTATTCTATCTCTTCATTTAAAGCTTCAATACAAATTTCATTTTCTAATGCATCTTTGACATTTCTAGGTTCAAAATCAGCAAGTAAACAAGTGCCTTTCAACTTACTTCTTGTCATTGTTCCTTCAAATTTATCTCCAATGATCTAATCTGGTGCATGATGTTTCTTGACATACTTGGTTAGCATAGGCTCCTTTCCTTTTGAATAACTTGCATTGTTATCCTTTTGTACTTCAACTTCTAGTTTTGGTTGCTCGGGCGTAGTAGCTATTGATTGGTAGCTTCTGTTTGCAACTCAGGTCCTTGAAACTCGGTAGCTACTAGCTTGGTTTGAACTTCCTACAACTCGGTTACAAAAGACTCTGGAGTAGAAGATTTCTAATTGATAGGTGTGCCTAGCACTATATCAAGTTCAATGAAAACAAATCTCATGTAGTTTTCAAGTTGCTTTTTTCTTTCTTCTTTAGTTCTTTCTGCAAACTCATCAACTTTTACATGTGCACTTTCTATGACTTTATGAGTAGACAAATTCAAACATCTATATGCTTTACTTGTGCAAGAATATCCCAAAAATATTTCTTCACCACGCTTCACATCAAATTGACCTTTTCTAGATTCTTTCAAAATGTAACATTTGCTTCCAAATACATTTAGGTAGCTTACATTGGGTCTGTAGCCATACCATAATGTCATGCCCATAATTTAACAAGGCAATATTGAACACATCTGACAATTTATTTTTTCTTTGTTTTTAGTAATATTTTTTTTTTAAGAAAAATGATAGCTATATCGAAAGATGAGATACATAATCTACACTTAAACTTTGAGACATTAAGTTAGTTGATGGAATGAAGATTGTTTCAATCAGAATCTGGGTTTCAAGTTCCCTATGTGGCAGTCACCTGATTGTTAAATAATCAAATAAAACTATGTTAAGAGGTTGTGGTTACAAGCTCTTAATCTCCTACTCCTAAATTGAGACACTCTGATGTGCAAGTGAGTTTTCAAATTTGTGTTAATCTAGTGGTAAAAGTTCTAGGTTACAACAAAATTTTTTTTTATTAACTAAGCACTTTATCTCTACAAATATTAACATTATTATAATTATTCCGAACCAAATTGATGTCTTTGACTAAAGCTTACATTCTAAAAAAATATTTATGTCTCAAGTTCTTATTACATGTTACTCTCGGATAACCCTGAAAATTGTTTACACGTACTTAACATTTCATCGTTTAATATACCTATTAAACATTCTTCCACATGTCCCATCTTAGCTTAATATTTATTATTAGCATTATCATAATTGCTATCATTATCTTATTATTATTGTTGTTATTATGTTATTATTCTTATTATCTTCATTGTATCATTATATTTAAATATTATATTCAATATTCTTATGGCATAGCCTTCTATGCAAATTCATAATCCAAAGTCTCTTATGACAAGCAATTTCCTTTTATTCAATTACTTCCTTAATAAACAAAACTTACAAAATAATTCCCAAGTTCTAAAAAAATTAGTTATTAACTTGGCCATGAAATTTCACACTATATGTATATTTGAAAACTTTATCTCTTCTTAAATGTTCTACATTAAGATAACCAAGTCTACTCAACCTCTAACCCTCTAGCTATGAAATTAAGTATCTATTATTGTTAAACCCAATTAAGTTTTTTGAGTTCTAACACCCATCATATTTAAATTCACCTATCTTATCAACCTTACTCCATATCCTATCTACTAATCACCCTTTATTTCAAATTCTATCCTAAATTGAGTCTACCATGTTTGCAACATTCCCCTAAAAATACTCCCATAACCCATGCAAATTTTTCCACAAGTTTTGGGCCATGTGAACCCTTCCTCCTCTTGCTAAAGTGGTGGGACTTTCCACCTACTCCCTCCAAAGGCAGCTAAGTATAGGAATGGGACTACATTGACCCCAAAGCACATTAATCTAACATTTATTTATTTTTTTCCATCTCTGACACCCTCTCCCTAGGTGATTTTTATTTTAGATTGGGTGGGAACTTGCAAGTTAAATTTAGATTTGATGGAACCTAGGAAAGAGGCATGCCATCATTGTCTTGTTACATGAGCCTGAGTTGTGGTAAGGCTTAAGCTGATTTTATCCTTATCACCTCCACTCCTTCCTAAATCTTTTTTTGTTTTATATGTATTTTTTTTAAGAGAAACTGACACTTGGTTCAGTAAGGTCACCTCTAGTAGGCCCTAGCAAGGTGTGTTACCATTATTATGGTATTTTGACCAATTGAAATTTGCATCAATCTCTACTAGAGTCTCATAAATCATTATTTGTAAAACAATGTCAAACATAACGTAATTAACTCATATTCATATTTATTTTAACAAGGTCTATAACAGGGTACTATTGTGGGCCTTCCATCCTCCCCCCCTAGCTTTCGACTTCCTCTTGGAAGTATCCTATAATATGGGACACCTTTTCCATATATAAGGTTTACCTTGATTTGGCATAAGTGTTTTCATTCAGGAGCCTTTTCTTAGGATTACCTTACATTATATATTCGAGAGATAGACTGTAAAACATTGTCCCATAGCTCATAGAGGAATGATTCTTCTTAAAATGAATAATCTCACCATAATATTTTTTTGGGTATCATCCCAAGTTAGGGTACCTACCAATGTCATCATATTTTTCATTAGTTCCTTACTTACTATCTGAGTCACTCACTCACCTTAGCACTGACAAGATCTATGATGATAGTCCAAGATCAATTTATCAATGAAAGGTTGATAACCTTAGCAAATCTCCAAGGAGTAATTTATTTAGTTTAACATCAAAATCCACTTATAGGTCCTCAATTGTAGACACTTGGTGGTTATACAGTGTTCTTTGGTTATATCGTAATCGAGAAATTTTCCATTACAACTATTGGTTTGGTATACCTATTAGGTATTAGGTCAAGTTATCATTGCATATCCTTTCACTTTTAGTCCTTATAGGCTTATCACATTCAGTACCTTTAACTAAAGTTCTTAGCATGGAATGAAATTGAGGTATATTTGTTCGAGATTTAAAATATTCCCAATTTTATAGGGTTAAATGGAATCATATCCCATGATAGAATGAAAGGGTGATATTCTAATTTCCTCATGATGGTTGTCAGAAACTCTCCCTGATATGACCAACTTATAAATTAGTGCAACACACTCACATGATAATAAAGTAGAAATAAATGCCTCATAAAATAACTTAAAACAAAGATAATCATCAATTTAACGTAAGTGTGGCCACAAGGGTAATTTTTTTGTTAAAACAAGTTGTGTCCCAAGGAAAAAGGGAATCGTACCAAGCAATCATCATAAATGGACATTCCACAAAATTACCCAAAATATGCACACAAAAAAACTCAAATACAACAACAACATTTCATAACAATTCAAATTCTCAAAAGCATTGTGGTCGTATCAGGGTCTTCCTGAGAAAAAGAAGAGGAAGGGTTGTCCTAGAGTTACATGGTGAATCAATGGCATGCAAAAATGATACCCTAGTATTTCTAGTCCTTTCAAAGAATAGGTCAAGAGAGTGTTCCAAACCCTACTACTTATGGTTTATCGAGCCATAGAAATTTATCCTTCAGTTCCCAATGTTTCTTTATGTACCATCCTATTACTATAAAAAATTGTCAGATGTAGTCTAGGGCCAAGGTTTTCACCCAAATTACACCGGTGAACCTTTAGGTAAGAAATAGATTACGATTCATGTCACTCACTTTTATATATAATAAGTTGCTACTAGGAGGATCATTGGGGTATCACTTGTACTCTTGTCACACCTTCCTTCAAACATCATTCAGGTGTATCATTAACTTTAAGAAGGATTTTACCTTCCATTCTCATGGTAGACTAGAATTCCTTAAGGTATTTTTTTATAGTGAAAACTATTCAGTCTTTGTTGAGCTTCCATTGCTTTGAGCTATACTGCAAATTGAGTAGGATGGCAATGCTCATGTGACAATTCATCACCAAGTTGAAAAGTGTTATTGCGTAACAAAATGTTTGAGAAAAATTGGGCATGTAACTCCCATTGATCAACATTGGAAAACCTTATTATTTCATGAATTACCCTAGCTGGTAAGTGTATACAATCATGTTACCTATCCAATCTGACGATGTCACAGGTAGTGAAAGTTCTCTTTTACTGTGGAAGTATATACTATAATGAAATTGATGTACCATATTACACCTGACACTATTTGTTTCAATGTGTTCTTTCATTTTGCTATTCACATATGGTTCCTTATTGTCCCCCCTACGGTTCAATAGGAGACTTATCTTAACTATGAATTACTTCCATTGGAATAATTCATGTGTGGTTTCCAATCACCTAACTATGGAGTTATATCAAGATAGTCAAGGCTTAGCATATTAATCATTGCACCACAATACAACATAGTGCGGGGGGGGGGGGTGTTTCCTAGGCAAAATCTTATAATCTATCATACTTCGCATTCTCATTTACCCTAATTACAACCATTACCTCTTAAAGGGCCAAGATTTACATTTCATAAGGAATTTACAAGTTCTTAACAATACCTAAACTTCATCAAGATGAACTACCACCCATTATGTCCTGAATGTTGGTATGGTTTAAGAAGAAATATTTTAGTCTCAAAAATTTCGAGAGGATGTTACATAGGGATCCCTTCAAATTTAAACTTTCACAAGGTTGAGTTAACATCCTATCATACCTTAATCCTTTGTATTTTAAAATTGTTACCACGACTAATAAGCGTGATCTATTTAGGGTGTTCAATTTCATTGCCAAATAAGTAATATTTTTTATTACGTGGGAGACCTATCACCTTTATGATATGGTATTATAATATTATGATAATTACAAATGCACATTCATTGTGGGTTCATTAATACCCCGTGTTGTATAACCAGGCTCTGATACCATAATGTCATGCCCATAATTTAACAAGGCAATATTGAACAACTTTGAAAAAAATAAAAAAAATAAAAAAAATTTGTTTTTTTTTAAAGAAAAATGAGAGCTATATCCAAAGATGAGTTACATAATCTACACTTAAACCTGGATACATTAAGTTAGTTGCTAGAACGAAGATTATTTCAATCTGAATTTGGGTTTCAAGTTCCCTATGTGGTGGTCACCTGATTGCTAATTACTAAAAGAAAACTATGTTAAGAGGTTGTGGTGACAAGCCCTTAATCTCCTACTCCTAAATTGAGACACTTTGATGTGCAAGTGGGTTTTCAAATTTTTGTTAATGTAGTGGTAAAAGTTCTAGGTTAAAACAAGAAGATGTTTCATTAATTAATCACTTTATTTCTACAAATATTAAGATTATTATAATTATTCCCAACCAAATTGATATCTCTGACTAAAGCTTACATTCTAAAAAAATATTTATGTCTCAAGTTCTTATTAGATGTTACTCTTAGATAACCTTGAAAATTGTTTACACGTACTTAAGATTTCATCATTTAGTATACCTATTAAACATTCTTCCGCATGTCCCATCTTAGCTTAGTATTTAATATTAGCATTATCATAATCACTATCATTATCTTATTATTATTGTTGTTATTATGTTATTATTCTTATTATCTTCATTGTATCATTATATTTAAATATTATATTCAATATTCTTATGTCATACCCTTTTATGAAAATTCATAATCCAGAGTCTCTTATGACAACCAATTTCCTTTTATTCGATTACTTCCTTAATAAACAAAACTTACAAAATAATTCCCAAGTTCTAAAAAAATTAGTTATTAACTTGGCCATGAAATTTTACACTATATGTATATTTGAAAACTTTATCTCTTCTTAAATGTTCTACATTAAGATAACCAAGTCTACTCACCCTCTAACCCTCTAGCTATGAAATTAAGTATCCATTATTGTTAAACCCAATTAAGTTTTTTGAGTTCTAACACCCACCATATTTAAATTCACCTATCTTATCAACCTTACTCAATATCTTATCTACTAATCACCCTTTATTTCAAATTCTATCCTAAATTATCTCCACCATGTTTGCAACATTCCCCTAAAAATACTCCCATAACCCATGCAAATTTTTCCACAAGTTTTGGGCCATGTGACCCCTTCCTCCTCTTGCTAAAGTGATGGGACTTTCCACCTACTCCCTCTATAGGTGCCTAAGTATAGGAATGGAACTACATTGACCCCAAAGCACATCAATCTAACATTTATTTATTTTTTTCCATCTCTGACATCCTCTCCCTAGGCTATTTTTATTTTAGACTGGGTGAGAACTTGCAAGTTAAATTCAAATTTGATGGCGCCTAGGAAAGAGGCCTGCCATCATTATCTTGTTATGTGAGCCTGAACTGTGGTAAGGCTTAAGCTGGTTTTATCCTTATCACCCTCCACTCCTTCCTAAATCTTTTTTTGTTTTATATGTATTTTTTTAAAGAGAAACTAACACTTGGTTCAGTAAGGTCACCTCTAGTAGGCCCTTGCAAGGTATGTTACCATTATTATCGGCTTTTGACCAATCAAAATCTGCATCAATCTCTATTAGGGTCTCATAAATCATTATTAGGACAACAATGTCAAACATAACCTAATTAACTCATATTCATATTTATTTTAACAAGGTCTATAACAGGGTACTATTGTGGGCCTTACACATAACTCATAGGGGGTTTTGAATGAGAACTTCTTTAGCTATACTCGGTTCAAGGTATGAACTGTAGTGCTGATAGCTTTCTTCTAGTATTTGATAACGATACTATTTTTAATCATTAAGATTCTTGCACAGTCCATGATAGATATGTTCCTTCTTTTAGCTATTCCATTTTGTTTAGGACATCTAGGTGTTGAAACCTGTCTTTTGATTCCCCTTTCAATGCAAAAGTTATTGAACTCATGTGAAATGAATTCACCACCTCTGTTTGACCTCAAAAATTTTGGTCTTTTTCCTATTTCCTTCTCTATTTTGGCCAAATACCATTTGAACTTTTCAAATGCTTCTAATTTCTCTCTTAGGTACATGACAACCATTATTATTGAGTAATCATCAACAAAAAGAATGAAGAAATTTTCACTAGTATAACTTTCAATGCCACTGGGTCCACACAAATCAATATGCACAATTTCTAAAATTTCTTTAGACTGATAGTTCTTGCTTTTAAATCTAGTCTTTCCCATCTTACCAATTTGACAATTCTTGCATAGACCAACCTTAGGTTTGTTTATGTTAGGAATGCCTCTTACTTTCCTAAATTTACTTATTTTTACCAAGTTATCAAAGTTCAGATGACACAACCTCCTATTCCATAACCACTTTCTTCAACTTGAGCAATAAAACATGAACATTCACTATGTTCAAGATAAAACAAGCTTCTTTTTGTTTGAGTGCCTAATCCAATCAGCTTTCCTTTTCCATCCAGCAGTCTTGCTTTTCTATGTGAAAATTCCACTTTGAATCCATTATTGAGTAGCTAAGCCACACTCAACAGATTGTGTTTTAGTCCTTCTACCCAATATGCATTATCACATACAAGTTCTTTGGTTAGAGAGATTCTTCCTTTTTCTTTTATGCAACAAGGATCATTATTACCAAACCTTTCTGCCACCATCATAGTCTTCAAAATGTTCAAACTTAGTTTTAACACCAGTCATGTGATGAGAACAACCACTATCTATAATTCATGTATCATTTTTTCTTATATGAGAAATGAGTGCCATTTCTTCATCATTATCAAATTCATCCTTTACAACAATGTAAAAAAATTCATCTTCTTCTTCATCATCAAAATCATTAGAATCTTTAGCCATGAAACATGTTTCCTTGTCTTTATCCTTGAATGATTTGAAGTCTTTCTTGTCATTGCACTTGTGACCTTTCTTCTCATCCTTGTTCTACTTATTTGGGCACCTAGCAGCAATATGTCCAATTTCTTCACAAGAAAAATAGATTAGAGGAACCTTACCTTTGTATTTCCCTTTGCCTCTTGAATATTTCCTTGCTAGTAGAGTTTCAACCACCTCAAGATCATTGTCTAAACTTTGTTCTGATTCTTCATCACTATCTAACTAAGGATCCTTTTTCTTCTTTCCTTTTTCCTTGAGTGAAAGTTTGTCTTCAAATGCTGATTCAATGTTCTTGGTAGCTAGAACATAATTATCATAGTTGTCTAGCTTGAATGCAGTCAATCTTCCAACTATGGCCTCTAAATTTATCTTATGATTTGCTTCACATCTTCTTTCTTGAATTGTAAAAACTTTGATTTCATAAATAGGAAGTAGAGTTCTAAGAACTTTACTTATAACTATCTCCAACTTGATATCTCCTCCAAATGCTTTGATTGCACTAACACTTGTTTTAAATCTTTCAACATATTTTGCTATGTTTTCATCCTCTCTCATCCTCATCTGATCAAACTATCCTCTCAAAATTTCTACCTTGGCTCTTCTCACATTATCATCACCTCCATAGATCTCTTTTAGCTTGTTCCACATTTCAAAAGCAATTTTGCAATCCTTGATATCATCAAATTCTTCATAACTTAGAGTAGATGCAATATCTATCATCATGTTGTTGTAAGTCTTCTTTTCAGAAATATCACTTATAGATAATGTACTAGTAGGTTTTGCATATTTTTCATCAAGGTACTTCAGCCCTAAATCACCAATAAAATCCAGATGAAGTCTCATCAATCCTTGCCATGCTGAGAATTTGTCCCTATTAAGTCTTGGAATTTCCCTCTTGTAAGACATCCTAATCTTTAGCTTAGATCATTGAAATATTTTCCTACAAGAACCAAGAGCTCTAATACGAATTGTTGAAATTATAAATGAAGTGAGCCCTGTTAGGAGCCAACCATGTTAAAGGTTACAATACACACTATTAGGTGTGACCCTGTTAGAGGATTTAATCACCCTATTAGGACTGGCCTTGCTAGAGGTCTTTAGAATAATTCAACTGAACTATCACCTTGTTAGAGGATTTATAAAATGGTTGTTAAACCAACTCTGTTAAGACATTTTGAAATCACTACTACAATGGTTAGAAAGTAACAATAAATTGACCTGAATATGATGCAACTAAATTTTCTAATTACAGATCTCTATTCTACACCATTAGATCCTCTTCGATCAAATATAGCTTTGCTGCTCCTCAATGATCTATGATCATCCTTGAAAATTCACTCTCACAATAATCAGTCCTCCTTCACATTCCTCTCACATCAAATCCATCTCACACTAAGAATTTGCATCTTGACCTCTTATATATACCATTTATATTATCAAGTCAGCTCATTCACATGTTAATTTACCAATAAACCATGTACATCAGTTGGCCACAAATATTAGATTAAACAAATAAAATTTATTTCACAAAACAATGAAATCATTCATTGGTTGACCCTTCTCGGTAAGCACTACTTCTAGAAACAATTTCCTGAGTTAACCATCTTAGCTCGGTTAATACTACAAAATCTACAAAATCCTTTGGCTACTGAGTGAACTCGATAAAAATTGAATTTCCTTCACTAACCATGAGAGCTTGGTAAGAACTGTCTCTGTCATATTTCCCTTTGATGATTGAGTGAGCTTGGTAACAACTGAATTTCCTTTGCTAACCTTGAAATATTGGTAACAACTATCTACACAAGATAAAGTCTGAGAATGCTCAGTAGACACTATAAACCTTCTTTGCTAACCTTCTAAGGTCGATAGACTCTATCTGATGATTGATATGACATTTGTGTAACATCAAAGACAACACACAATTGAACAATTTTATCCAACAAGTGATTATGTATAATCCCTCAATAACCACTAATACTATTGACCTTAATACAATTTATCCTCATTGCAGTGTGAAATGAACCATCTTACTTGTTAGCCCTTGTATTTGTGCCCCATTATTTTAAAATAGTTTAGCAATATTTTGAAATTTTAAATAGTCTTATCCTTTGTTTAGGGTGGGAAATTTGAATTACACCCTAAATATAGGTGTAAAATACCATCAAAAACCATATGTGTTACTTTTCAAAGATTTTTTGGTAGGGCTTTTTCTTGGTTAAATTTTGAATTTTCATAGAATGGGGTTATTTCTCTAAGTCATGTCTCTACTCAACCCATGGTTTCATCCTAGTGAGCTTGTGTCCCATATGAATTGTCTTCTTTTAACCCAAGTGGGGAGTTATTTTTATTACCATTGATCTTCCTCAAGATCTACGGCTATCACATTCTCAAGAATTGAAGATGCAGTGGTTTTAACCAAAGAAATAATGCAAGGAACTGACATCTGTCTTATATGACCAAAGAAATGTAAAAAATCAATAGTTTAACAACAAACCTAAGATCTTGCCAAGATCAATGATTCTCATTTTCTCTCAAAATGAAGATGTTCAATGTTTAACTAATTTGACATAGTGAGGGTTTGACACATGTACAGTGTGGGCCCATAAATGACTACTTTAAATGCTCTATTATCATGTCCCAACTATCATGCCACAATTGGTTCTCAAGTCAGACTAGGTTTTCTCTTCCAATTACTTCTTGATCATTGATTTAGAAGAAGACCAACAATCCTTGTATTGTCACATAGTGATGATGCAAGCTATTTAAAAAGTGTGTAAATACGAGAATTTTACAAGTGTCCTAGTGGGCCTACATTATATTATATAGCCTAAAGAATGAGAACTTTTCTCATCCATAGATTCAAATGAAGAACCATGGTGATGTATTCTCATAAAGGAAACATGTAGGTTGTTTAACTAAGGTGAGAATGTGAGGAAGTGACATGTGGAGTTGTGGGTCTAGTTTGTGTTATGAGTTTCAAAAGGTATGATATCAACATCAATCACTAGGCGACATGTTTTGATTTAGTCTAAGTATTATGTATGAAAAAATTGATATCTTTTCCCAACCATTAGACCAAAAGAAAATCAATGATTCTCACATCCTCACAAAATAAATGTGTTCAAATTTTAAGGAAAGGGAGAGTGCAAGAACTCAACATGTGTCCTTGTGATTTAGCTTCTTACCAAATCATCTTGCAAAAATCTTAACCATCTAGTATTAGAGGATCTATGGTTCTTGCATTCTCAGAAAATCAAAATGCAAGATGTTTAACCAAAGCAAGAATGTAAAGGAATGACACATCTTAGTGGGCCCATTTCCTAAGAAGAATGTCAAGGAGACATGAATGTTACCTTGTCATCTGATGCAAGATAGATCAAGGGTTATCCTGATCTCACAAAATGAAAGTGTTCAAAGTTTAACTAATGCGAGAATACAAGAACTCAACACATGTCCCACTATGTAAAAAGTGATGTAGTATCAAGTTTGAATCATAACCATCAGATTTTGCCTAGATCAATGACATGTTTTCAAATTCTTCACATAACATGCACAATTCAACTATTAGATCATTAATGGTGTTTCAAGGTGACCTCATGTGAGTGAATATTGTATAAAGTTTGTAACTCACTCCATGATCTAGTACAACACAAAACATAACTAAAGTTGAGTAAATTGAGCTTAGTTTTTCAACTTCCATATTATAATCTATTGTGAATAAATCGTCTTACTAAAATTAGAAGATTTGTGAGTAAGTGCCCCGATATTGCTGTGAAAACTTTGCAGTTTGAAATTTTTTTGAATTGATAAGATGCCTCCCCAAAGAGATTTTTCTAGAAAGATAGATCATCAACATAGAAATGTACATGATGATTTCTTTGAACAATTTGCCCTTTCTACAAATGAAACAAAAAAAGGAAAGGAATTGGTCCCCAAAAACCCTAGACTGGGAATTGATGAGGGTTTTTATGACAAGGGAAACTATCTAAGAGATGCGAAGACATCAATGAGTGATTTGGAGTTATTTAGGAAGTAGTTTTTGAAAAGGAACCATGATACACCAGTGAGCAATGTTTGGGAGTTTGACATTGGGAAGCTAGTTGTGCTTGGTGTCTTCATGGATGATAATTTGTTGATATTATTGGAAAATATGTATGACCCTGTATTGTGGGTGGTGAAGAACCAAGCTAGAGACAACCTATTTAGGGTAACTATTAAGATGATCAGAGAGGTTATTACACTAAACCCTAACCTTGCTCTACATGAAAATATTGATTTAGATTATTTGTAGTCAAGGTATGATGCTTAGAGAATATAACTTCAAGGAGGACCTTTGCAAGAGTAGTTTTCAAAGGTGGGGCATTGAATGCTTGTAACAATGATGCAAGAGCATCTTGGGTCTGCTTCCAACCATGCAAGTTTTGAAGGATTTTGGTGAAGTGTTGTGGGGCATCAAGTTTTGAGTTTGGTGGGGGTATTATTTTCATGGTTAGGGATGTGGTGGAGACACATTGGAGAACCTTTCCTCATGATTTCATAGAGATTCTATAGATTGACTTGAAGTTTTAACAGTTTTAACCTTGCTGCTAGAACTGTATTTTTCTACTTTCTGGGTGCCTGTTGCAGAGCATGTAACTAATTTTAATTAATGAATTAGGATCTTTACACTTCAAGGTTTAAATAGGGTCTAGACTAACATCTATGATCAAGTGCACAAGTTCTAACTCTTTCTAGTTTGGGAGATATGGCAATTCTCCTATGATATTTATTTTTGGTAGACATTGCAATAGTTTTTTGTGTCTGACTTGCAGAGTGGATGCACACTTTTCCTTGAGGAATAAGCCTTTTAAAATTTAAGGGGTTGTAGAGGACCTAGATTTCTAATTTTAGTTTGAAGCACAAGTTCTAATTCAATCAAAGCTAGGAGATATCATAATTTTACTCGGATATCAATTTATGGACATTTAATTATTGTTGCAAGACAACTTGTGGCATTTAATTTATGTATTTATATTTAATTTGTGTTATGGGAAAACTTGTGGCTTAGATTAGTATAATTATGGGTCTTGTGGAGTCTTTTAGTCATTATTGAGTTTGGAGAGCAAGAAGAGATGCGAATTTGGAGTAGAGCTAGAGCTAGGGCTTAGGAACTAGAAGATCTCATGGTGGACATGTAGGTACAAGTGTGGATTCTTCTTGGTGTTCTTATCTAGTTGTGTATCTAGACTAGATGAGATTGGTTGTATGTTGGATCATGTTGGATATTGTAGAAATTATTTTTAAATTTTCTATTTATATTTGGCCCTAGCCCAAAAGGTTGTACAATCGAGCATATTGCATCTAATCGGTTATATATCAATGAATCAAGAATTGTGATTTGGTATCAAATTTTGCATTATTATTTCTTGTTGTTTTGTTTTTTGTGTGTGTTTGTATAGCTGGGGCCTAGGAAATCTCCTTTAGAGATTCACTTGCATGGTGTTGTGTCAGGTGGTATCAGAGTGTAGGTTGTTCCTGAGTGTATAGACAAATCACCGAAGTTGAGGCAGTTTGCACCAGGACTTGGAAAAAGAAGTAGATCTGATTTGATCTTGATCTAGTGGTGGATTTTCTTCCTGGAGTCCTATATATTTTGGTTGTGGGTTGAAAATTTTGGTTCTAGCTTGCATTTTCAGAGGGCTTATAGATGGATCCATGGATGTGAAGATGGAAGACTAATCTTGATGAGGCATGATCATAGAGAGTTTGTTGATTGCAGATTTGTTGTCCTAGACTCGTAATGTGGTTCTTGATTATTCATGTGAGGTGGAAGGTTGTGATATGACTTGCAAAACAATTTGAGGTTGTTGAAAGGAGCATGGGAAGGATTTAATGTAGAGGGTTTATGAAGATCTTGGGAGATGGCTCCAAGAGGATTGGACCCTAAGATGATTTTGAATCTCTATGATGTGGTGGAGAGGAGGTTATCTAAGATGTCTGCTCAGTTTGAAGAGCTAGCTTGGCTAATCAAGTTAAGGATGTAGTGAGGAAGGAATTCCATGGATGTTTGTGGAGCTAGAGTCTACCAATCTAGAAGAGAGTTATTTGGCTAGTTAAGAGACTCATTTATGAGAAAAGATGGCATAGCAAGGTCGAGGTGGAAGAGGTTGGTTTTGCTGATCAAATTGTGGAGTTTGATACAGAACTTGTAGAGCAACTAGAGTTTGTTGCTAGAGACATTCCTAACCTTATTGATGCTGGGACAAAGGTTGGTTTTTATGATTAGTTGGTTGGATCTAACATGGAAATTGTAGACCACTTGGTCATGGATGATCTAGTTGCTATTAGTGATGAGTTCTATGTTGCAAAGCATCTTGTTGTGAGCAATGAGGTGGTTGGGGTTGTGAGTTTGGAATGTGTTGATGGAGATCTACATATTGCTACTAATGTGGATTTGGTTGCTACTGGTGTGGATTCACTAGTTGTTGATGTGGATGAGAGATTGATGTTGAAGCTTTTTTCTTATTTTATTCTTGGGTGTG
Organism: Cupressus sempervirens; assembly: GCA_028749045.1. Lineage (NCBI taxonomy): Eukaryota > Viridiplantae > Streptophyta > Pinopsida > Cupressales > Cupressaceae > Cupressus > Cupressus sempervirens. Next base: position 20,725,071 of record CM053785.1, on the reverse strand, counting down.
AGCATGTTGATTGGTTTGCTAATATGTATTTGATTTTGATGTTTCACTAGATGGAGCATAGATGGTTGATTTTTTGGTTTGTTCCATTGAGTTTGATGAAGTGGAAGCCTTTGGTGAAGATGGAGATGGTTCTTTCTATTTCTTTGGGCATAAAAGTATGGGAAACACTTTTCTATTTACCTAGGGAGTTTGATGCAGGAGCATCTTTGGTCTACTTGCAACCCTGTATGTTTGGAGGGATTTTGGTTAAGTTTTGTGGAGCATCGAGCTTGGATTTTGGTGGGGGTATTATTTTCATAGTTAGGGATGTGTTGGTGAAACATTGGAAAACCTTTCCTCATGATTTCATAGATTGGATGGATTGAGTTGAAGTATGAATAGTTTGAACCTTGCTGCTAGAACTGTGTTTTTCTGGTTTTTGGGTGCCTATTGCAGAGCATGTAACTAATTATCCTTAATGAATGAGGAGATTTTCAATTCAAGGTTTGAAGAGGGTCTAGATTACTATCTATTTTCAATTGTACAAGTTCTAAATCTTTATAGTTTGGGACATATGGCAATTCACCTATGGTATCAATTTCTACCAAACTACGCAATAGTTTTCTATATGTGACTTACAAAGTGGATGCACATTTTCGCTTGAGGAATAAGATTTTTTGAATTTAAGGGGTTTTAGAGGACCTAGATTTCTACTTTTTTTATAAAGCATGAGTTCTAATTCAATCAGAGCTAGGAGATATCACGATTTTACTTAGATATCAATTTCTAGTTATTTAATTGTTGTTGCAGGCCAATTTATGGCATTTAATTTATGTATTTGTATTTAATTTGTGTTCTAGGCCAACTTGCAGCTTAGATTAGTATAATTATGGGTCTTGGGGAGTCATTATTGAGTTTGGAGAGGAAGAAGAGATGCAAATTTGGAGCGCAGCTAGAGCTGCAGCTTAGGAACTTGGATCTCTTGGTGGACTTGTAGGTACAAGTGTGGATTCTTCTTTGTGTTCTTATCTAGTTGTATATCTAGACTAGCTGAGATTGGTTATAAATTGGATCATGTTGGATCTTGTAGAACCCATTCTGTAATTTTCTATTTGTATTTGGCCCTAACTCGCAAGTCCTTACAGCTAGGCATATTACATGTAATCAATTATATATCTATGAATCAAGAATTGTGATTTGGTATCAAATCTTGCATTATTATTTCTTGTTGTTGTGTTTTTTTTGTGTGGTTGTGTAGTTGGGGATAGGACATCTCCTTTGGGGATTCTCCTACCTTGCACTATGTCAAAAAACTCCACCATAGAGCCCCTATTAAAAATGTATTTTAGCCCTAGGGCACACGCCCTTTATATTTTATTTTGCAAAAATTATGGTATGGATGAGCAAGATCACATCTCAATATATTTAATTTTTATAATGGCTCAAAATCTATAGTGTGGAATGAGCTCCATCTTTGATTTTTCATATCAGTTAGCTGAAGAGATGCACAATGGGCTAAAGGGTAAGGTTGATAAACCCTTTTGTTGGTATTCCTTTTTTATATATGTATATGTGTCTATACAAAGGATTTTATTGTCTTTGCTAAAGACATAAAACTAGAGTGAGAAAAGGATGGAGAGAAGCTACCAGTTCAGCTCTAGAATGTAGATATGACTTGGAAAGTCACAAATGCTAGTTTTTTCCATTTTGATAAGTATTTTGCATCAAATATGAGAATGTTGTTAAGTGGAGACAACTCTAAAAATTCCTCAACCCTTACTGGAGCTGGTCAAGCCTAAGGATCATGCTCAGGTTCTAAAGGTTAGTCACAACTGGGGAGGCATTATCCCCCTATTATGTTTCTATTGTGTTCAGAGTATATGGTTTCCAAGGGAAACCTCATGTTCCACCATACCAAGTGCCTTTGAAAGTAGGAATTCATGAGTTCTTATGGAAGATTGGAGGACTTGAAGAGAAGGAATTGGTGGGAAGATCTAAGGGAACCATCTTTCCAAGTTTTATAGTTATTCACAATTTTTAACTAACCAAAGGTGGTTGGAGACATTTGGGTAAGTTTTCTAATAAGTATTACATGGCCCAATCTCATTCTCATTTCATTGATTCAAAAAGATTTTATGAAATGTTCAAATAAAGAACTAAATCCAAATCCTATGAACAAATATTTTACTTTTCTGAAGATGTGATTAGAAATTATTTTTCTCTACAAGAATAGGAGGTAAGAAAAAAAAATAGAGTGTTTATAGTAGGGTTTTGGAGTTGGTTAATATGTTAGATAGAAAGTATGACCCCTTGGTTGATATCAAATTTTGGGGAGATGACGTAAATAAATTAATGACACAATTATTTGGGATCATGCAAACCTTAAATGAAAAGAAGGAAGCACTGATAAAGGCATACCCAAATCAGGCCAAGGAGGTAGAGAGAAGAATGAAAAATGGGTTGTTATCAATCTTGAGAAGTATACCCTCAAGAGGAAGGTTAGATATGTAGTTGCTAGGAATATGGGGCACATCCTATGATATTTATAAAAGACAACATTTAGAGAGCCCACCCTCAGTGCCAAATGAAAATACGAAGAAATTGGAGGAGGGAAAAAGCACAAAGTTGTGTCACCTTTCAAGTTGACTTATCAGAATGACTAAATTTTTGCATTTCCATCTAAACCTCAATTTTTTTTAAACATATGGTCTTGATAAAATTATTATAGCTAAGTTAGATATGGTCTCACACTTTTCCAATTGGAAGTGTCTATTAAATTCATGTTTTATTCTAGTTTGTATCCATTTACTAAAGAAATAAAATTATTTTATAAAACTAACATTTCAATAACTCTTACTATTTTTAATGCTTTCTTTTAATAACAAATAAAAACCATTTTTAGAGCTCAAAGTCAAGAGTATTCTCATATAGAGTTCATAGTGTTTTAATTAGATATAGTATATTGTAATTAAAAATTTAAACAAGTATGTATTTTAACACTCAAAAGATGTAAAATTTGAGAAAGAAAAAAAATTAAATAAAATCAAGAAACTTAAAAATTATATGATGTTCTAGAGGAGAGAGAGCTCCTCAAGAATGTATAATTTTTCTTTTGGTTGGGATATATTTATTTTGAAAAATGTAGTGGGAGATGAAAACTATCGATTTCAAGTGAGCTGAAATTTGAATCATTATAAAAGACAAAATATAGGTCTAAAGAATTTTTTTATTTTTTATTGTTCTAGCTACATATGTTATCTATAACATAATATGAGATCAAAGGGAAATAAGTTTATTTCGATATAGCTTGTGGTGAGAACTAGACCCCTAATTTTAGAAACTAAAACGCCATCTTCAAAAAATAGGAAAATGTATCAACTCTTATTCCAAATAATTATTAAAAATTATAATCCTAAACTTAATCCATTTCTACACATTTTATTAAATGACTTCATTTTCAAATTTTAAATAATAATACCTATTTTATGTCATTGGAGATGAACAGTTATACTTTTGTTAGCATTTTCCTTTGTAAAAGGTAACATAGGTCTGTGCTTTTACCCAGGAAGGATCATCATCAAAAGTAGAAGAGTATTCTACATCCCAAACCCTTGTTCATTTTAACAATGAATACTCCTTGAGGGAGAACTTGAAATAGATAGGGGGTCAAAATGATGTTCTAATAACAACATCAGAAGTAGAGGAGGGAATGCCTAAAGAACTCCCAATGCCACTCTTAGCCTTTACTATTGAAGAATTTAAAGGGAAAGAGATGGATCCTATTATAGAATAGGCTACCAAGAGATTTTTGGATGATGATGACTTTGTAAAATCTAGGGCTTTTATCCAATTTTTGTGGAGATGTAATATATTCAATTTTGAGGCAAAGTGCAAAAAGGAAAAGGTAGAGAAACCTAATAAACAAGAATCTAAGATAGAGGAAGAGCTTAAAGATGAATTAATATATAATTTCAGTCAAATAACCCCTAAAGGGGAAGGCAGTTACTAAAAGATTCAGGTGTGTTTATACTTCCCAAGTGGGACACTGCTAATGCAATGGTTTTTTGATGCTATAAGGAAGGAAAATGAAACAAAGTTCAATATAGAAGATTGAATTAAAGAAGCCTATATAAGGGGAAAATACATAAATGATCACAAGGCCCTAGCAATATGGTCTATTTAGAAGAAGGACAAGTCAAGACTCCAAGAAGCTTCAAATGTAGAGCACATCAGAAACATGGTTGTATACAGAGTAGGGGATGTAGATAGTGATAAGGTTGCCTACATGAATAAGTAGGTAGCTGATTTTGGTGTGGAGGTCATTGTGAAAGAAAAAAATAAGTTTCTTGAGATGAATGCTAAATTTGAGAAATTACTATAAGTTTATGATGAAAGGGGAAGAAAAATCTATAAAATGGAGAACATTATTTCAAGATTACAGAAGCAACAAGGTAAGAGAAAGGTGGGAGAACCTAGTTAACTTCTAATTGCAACATCCCCTACTCCACCAACTCCTACTGGGCCTATTGTGGAAATCCCTAACACCTCATCATAAAGAATTCTATATTATAGATGAGTTGAGTGGCAAGAAAGATAAGTTCAAGGTCGTGCAAGTAGAAACATGGCAGAGGTATGAGCACAAAATAAGGGAAGCAATGTTTCTTTTTGTAGTTGATATTGATGCTAGGAGACTACATTACATGGTGACCCAATTGCTCTCTATTTTTAAAACTCCTAGTAATGATGATTATAAGTTGAGAGAAATCTTAAATAAGTGGGTATCAAGAGAGGAGAAAATGACTTAAATATATTTTGATATAATTGACAAAGAGAGTATTGACTGCTATACTAAGAAAAAATATGATCAAGTGATTTTATTATTAGAATTTGATGTAAAAAGGGAATTACTACAAAGAGAAATTGGGTCATGCATCTCTAGATGTTAGAACAAAAGGTTCACTTTATTTCCTTCATTTTTCATAAAGAGACATGAGATAAAAACATTAATAGGCTAGGATGATGACATTTTGGCCATGATGAATGACAAAGTAAGCCATATAATAAAGTATGATGCCAATGATTTATTTTTAGCTATTATATTAGACTTGATAGAGGCCAGAAGATTTAATAAAAAAATTATCTATGAGGAAAAACATATTAAGAATGAATGGAGAGATCTTGTTAGAAAAGAGAAAGAACTTATCGATTTTGACTGGCCTGATGATTCAATATATGAAAAATGGGTGGTCAAGTATGTATCAACAATAGAATCTTAATAAATAGAAACATATGACAAACTGCAAGACAAATCAATAGCTACTGAAGAACTGAATTTTGTTGACAAAGTTGTTCAAATGACTAATGAGAAAGAAGAAGAATTAAGTTCACAAGTATCTTAGGAAACTAAAGCCAAGATAGTAGAGATAGGCAAGACAAGTCCTCAACCAACACAAGAAGTTAAATATATTTGATCCCATGTAGTTAGATCCAATATATCATGTACATAATTAGTGGCTCAATGATTTTACACCATCTAAAGGAAGGGAAACTAATAATGAGTTTCACTTTTAGGCTTTGTTTGCACACTTCTTCCCACATGAAATAGAAGATGAACATAGTGAGTGGTTTAACAACCCTAGTTCTCTAGATCATCTCGAGGAAGCACCTGTTATTGACTTAAGTGATACAATGTATGAGTCATTGAGTGAGGTTATGTCTTTAAATCCAGCCTCACTACATTATCATTTTGAGTTATTATCCTTGATCCACTCAATCTTATAACTTGGGATACAAAAAAACCTTATGATATACCTAATTTTGATACAAACAAGGATATAAACATATACCTAAATGCAGTTGAACCATCTTCAAAGCCTAAATCAAGTAGTAGGTTAATGGATCACAAATGTATCATTGGTCCTAGTCATCAAAAAATAATGGAAGGATCTAGTAATCTAAACTACTATGTGTTTGGACTAGATGAAAAAATTAAAAAATAAGTGATGACATATCTAGCGGTGAAAAATCAATTGTGGAACCTAACAGTGGGATACTTGATAACTACTAGATCATTTTGAAGAAATATCTCTAGTGTTGATAGGGCTGACAAAGAAATTCAACATTGGAACAACTGAAGATCCCAAAATAATCCATCTAGCAATATCTTTGACATCTACTAAGAGAAAATACTTTATTCAATTCTTTAAAGAAAGAAAAGTTAATTTTTCCTAGTCATATGCTAACATGTTGGGTTTGGACCCTAACTTGACCTTACATCATCTTATCATAGCACCTGGAACAAAATTTGTGAAGGAAAAACTCAAAAAATGCATCCTGTAATAGCATTATTGGTCAAGGTTGATTCAAAAAAGCTTCTTCAAACAAGATTTAAATGTACTCAGCTAGTGAATTATAACTTTGATTTGTAAAAAATTGAGTGTGGTCAATATTGATAAGTTGTACTTGACACCTCAATAATAAGTAAATAAATTAAGATTATTGACAACATGTACATATATTTATCATACAAATACATATGAAATGAGCACAATAAACAAAAGCTTACCTATGTGTAAATTTGATTCAACCTATCATAACATCTACATCCTCTCTCTCTTTTGTGATGTATCTATGATTGCCTCATGTTCTTCAATTGAAGTTCCCATAATACCTTATTAGTGGGTCTCCCTCTATATCTTTCTAATTTTATATTTGCTGCTACCACCAAATGAAAATAGTGTAAAATACTCTTTTTTGATTAGTATCCTTCAAATGTTGGTAAATCATTTCTTCTTGCTAGGTATCTATGTAGTCATGTGCTAGCTATAGCAACATACCCAAATGGCTAATAAAAACCATCATCATCTATTTGATGACATGTCATTTTTTTCTTGTGCTTCATACATATAGCTAGCTAGCACTCATTTTTTTATCATTATCATCAGGTGCAAGAACAACATATAGATGTCCTAAAAGATAAGTTGAAGTACATGTGCATGTAATTGAATTAAATTTATGGCATAAATGAATAAATGATATAATTTGAAGAACAATTAAAATTAATTAAATTAATTGTACATACAAAGTTGTATGAGGTTTAAAATGTGATTATAGTCCTTAGATGCAAATGTAAGATTTGGGTCTTCATTTATTATATCTACTTCAATGGGTTTTTCAATAGGTGCTAATAATTTATATTGTCATTCTTCAACCCATTTTGTATTCTCACATTCTTAACATTCACATCCAACACAACATTGACAAAAAAATGCAAGCTACCTAGCCCATATAGTCTAAGTGTTAGAATTAGAACTCCTAAATGAATATCATTTAGCTCACTCACTAATTGTATCATAGTCAAATCTTAAAAGCATATTCTTCTATTCAACTAGCTAGAAGAAATGTTTGATTGTAGAGTTCTAACTTGATCATGTGTAGAAATATTTGTTACACAATTCTACAATATCATGTGCATTTTTGAATTTGGTTTTTTTCTCAAATTGTACTTTCTCTTTGCAACAGGCTCTCTTAACTCATGCACCAACACCATTACAATATCCCTTACCATGTCCAACCTCAAGAAAACTCCACAAATGTTGGATATTAGTTTATGTGTGTTCTACTCAACCAATAGAATATTCTAGCATTCTTGAATTGTTTTGTACAATAATTTGACCATTAGATGTTGTGTCATTTGAATTTCTCTCCCTTAAATTATCATAAAAGGCCTTGAAGAAATACCAAACAAACTCAAATGAGTGTAGTTTATTATCACTCATATAGAAATGGTAATATCTCAAAAAAATTGGTCCTCTTTTGTACTATCAAGTGTATGCCTGTAAACAATATCAACAAAAAATGCTACTTGTAGTAAATTGTAATAATCTGATTATACCTGATCTTGGAGTGCAAGTGTCTAGTTCTTTGCAAAGTGAACGACTAAAAGTATACTACCAATTAGAAACTTATTCCCGCATATGTGAAATTTTCCATCAACCCACCTAGCATATTGATATTGTTTAACATATTTTGGTATGACCTTACTCTTAAACTCATTCATAAATGCATGCCAACTAATTTTTTATGTAATTAGATCACACCTTCTTCTAACCTTTCCACCCTTCAATGGATATTCAACAATTTTGAATCTTTTTACATCAACTTGTTGCTGTCCAAACTTAGTTAAAGGATTTTCATGCAAACATTCATCTAACAAAGAAAAATTGACATACATATCACATGTACTAGAAATAAATGCATCAAAAAGAAAATATTTCTCATTAGGTATGTTAAAAAATAATCTTGATATGAAATCCATTATAGTTTGAGGTGGTATTTTTAAATCACATTTCTACAACATTTTATTAGTATGCATGATACTACGTATAGATTGAAATACATCATAATGGTAATGAGATTGAACATGGGTATTACAAAAACATGCAAAAATCTCCTTGTTAATCCTAACATACCATGGTTAATTTTCAAAAGATCTCTGACTAATGCTCATAGCTAACAATTTATCATCTAAATTATTTTTGAATAGTTAAGTTTAAGTCATATCCAAAAGGTGTTTGGGATTTGGATCACAAATTTTTTATCCAACTCTCAATTTAAGATCATCTCTTGAATTAGGTGATACTCTTGTATTATCATGCCAAAATAATTTAATCAAAGTTTTGACTTCACTTGTAAGTTTCATATTTGATCTTGGGAGTCTACCTCTAGAAGTCCACAAAATATTTGTTAGATCACTTTCAAAGTTATCACTTCTCTTTGTAGCACTTTCTAGAGTTTTAAAACTCACATTAAGATATCCAATTATGTTACTAATTATCCTTTTTTTCAAATTTTGATTTGTTAACTAAAGGTGTTGTAATTTCTCATCATGTTGCATTCTTATGTTCAAAGAAACTTTTCTTTCTAATAGCATCAAAGGCACTAGCAACAATGGATACAACTTATTTTTAAAACTTATCTTTATTATTTGGTTTTACAAAAATTCCTTACCTTTGAATCACTTTTCACATTTTAAATATTTTAATTAGTTGCAACATTATTTGACATTGAAACCAAAAAAAATTATTATATAAAAAATTCTCTTAATAATTTACTACCATGCATCCTAATTTGAGTCCACAATACCAATCTATGAAGATTATCTAGTACACCACTATAAATTTGATAATGTTCATGTACTTCACTATCATTCAAACATGTATCTTCATTAGTTGGTGTTTCCACATATGCATTCATATTTTTGTTTGCAAATAGAGTTTTATTTTCAATGTTAATTAGGATTTGAATGTCATTTTAATTTTTGGTTTGTATTTTATTTATGGTTTGAATTTAGAATGCATTTTTTTGTGCATGATCATTTGTCACTCTATTCTCATGAAGAAATTCTAAATCATTTAAATCATAACCTTCTTGTACCGAATCACCAATTTTATTATGAGAATAAACTCAAGGTGTGAAGACACATTTGCATTGAATGCTTGATTAGAATGTGCAATTGAACCTCCTTGTATTGGGTTCTCTGATTCATTATGTTATCCTCAATTTTGTTCTCTTGTGAAATGGTTGTTGAGCTTGAAGCCCCAAAATTAAACTCAAATCTCAAATTCTATGTCTTCTCTCTCATTGACATTGTGCATCCTTATTTCTATTTCATACAATCTCCTCATCTATCAAAAATTTCATTTTCTTCTTTCTTTGTTGATTTGATCCCATGTTTTCACTAATCGATGCCAAAACTCATAATATGCCTTAGTTCATAGGTGCATCAGAGCGTAACTTTGAAACTACTGATCATGGAATTGAATCATCAACTCCATTAGCTCTAGATGGGTGGGTGAACCCTATGGAAATTGAACCTCCTTTTATTGGGTTCTCTTAATTGAACTCTTCATTCATTATTTTATCCTCAATGTTCTTCTCTTATGAAATGGTTGTTTAGCTTGAAGCCCCATAATTGAACTCAAATCTCAAATTCTATGTCTTCTCTCTCATTAAGATTGTGTATCCTTATTTCTATTTGATACAATCTCCTCATCTGTGAAAACTTTCATTTTCTTCTTTCTTTGTTGATTTGATCCCATGTTTTCACTAATCAATGCCAAAACTCACAATGTTCCTTAGTTCATAGGTGCATCAGAGTGTAACTTTGAAACTATTGATCATGGAATTGAATCATCAGCTCCATTAGCTCTAGATGGGTGGGTGAACCTAACACCCTTGCTCTGACCACAGAGAACCTCCATTGTTTGTGACCACCCCGTACTGAAGAGTCTCCAAGGTGCTCTAAGTGCATTTCAAGGTTGATCTTACAAGGTTTGTAACTTAGAGCTCATGAAGGCTATCAATGAAATGTCAAATTCTATAGGTTGGTCATGCCAAGGCCCGAAATAAGATATCACATTCTATTTGGATTCAGCATAATGTCACTCAATGCCAAAACTCACAGTGTGCTTCAGTTCATAGGTGCATCTCAGTGTAACTTTGAAACTATTAATCTTGGCATCAAATCATCAGCACCATTAGCTCCAGATGGGTAGGTGAACCCTACTAACACCCTTGTTATGGTTGTAGAGAGCCTCCATTTTTCACAACCACCCCGTACCAAAGAATCTCCAAGGTGCTCTAAGTGTGTTTCAAGGTTGATATTTTGAGGCTCGTAACTCGTTGGTCATGAGGGATATCAATGAAATGTTGAATGCTATAGGATGGTCATGCCAAGGCTAAAATAACCTATCTCAAATTTTAGATATCACATTTTTGTTTGGATTCAGAACAATGATCTTGCTCGATGCCAAAACTTGCAATGTGCCTTAGTTCATAGGTGCATCACAACATAACTTTGAAATTGCTAATCTTGGCATCAAATCATCAATGTCATTAGCTCCAGATGGGCAAGTGAATCATAGCGACACCCTTGTTCTAGCCATGGAGATTGTTTATCATTCGTGACCACCCCGTACCGAAGAGTCTCCAAAGTGCTCTAAGTGCATTTTGAGGTCAATCTTTTAAGGGTCGTAACTTGAAGCTTATGAGGGCTATTGATGAAACATTCAATGCTATAGGACGATCATGCCAAGGCCTAAAATAACCTATCTCATTTTTGAGAGATCACATTCTATTTGGATTCAGTACAATGATCTCGCTTAATGCCAAAACTGATAGTGTGCCTCAGTTCATAGGTGCATCATAGCATAACTTTGAAACCACTAATCTTGGCATCAAATCATTAGCACCATTGGCTTTATATGGGCAGATGAAACCTAGTGATACCCTTTTTCTTTCCATGAAGAGCTTTCATCATTCATGACTACCCCATACTAAAGAGTCTCCAAGGTGCTCTAAGTGCATTTTGAGGTTGATCTTCCAAGGGTCATACCTTGGAGCTCGTGGGGGATATTAATGAAATGTCAAATACTACAAGATGGTTATGTTGAGGCCTAAATTAACTTGTATCATTTTTGAGAGATCACATTTCATTTGGATTCAACACTGTGATTTTACTCGATGCCAAAACTTGTAGTATGCCTCAATTCATAGGTGCATCACATTGTAACTTTGAGACTGATGATCTTGGCATCGAATCATTAGCACCATTAGCTCTACATAGGTGGATGAACCCTAGTGACACCATTTTTTTTACCATGGTGAGCCTCCATCATTCATAGCCACCCCTTACCGAAGAGTCTCCAAGGTGCTCTAAGTGTATTTCAAGGTCGATCTTCTAAGGGTCATAATTCGGAGCTCATGGGGTCTATCGATGAAATGTTGAATGCTATAGGATGGTCATGTCAAGGCCTACAATAACCTGTCTCATTTCCAAGGTTCTCTAAGTCATTTGGATAGGCAAACCATAGTGACATCTTAAGGGATTGTAGAGATTATTTCAAATTAAACATTACATCAAAATTTGATAATAAAGGTTGTTAAAATGTTATTCACAAATTATTGTATTTGAATCAAATATAACAAATGTGATCAAAATGAATGATATTCCATAAACATGAGCAATACACATGATCCATAATAAATTGAACAATACTATACTAAATTAATATGTATATCATTGTGCACATAAATGACAAAAATATATATCAAATACAGATGACAAATTACAAAAATATATACATCAAAGTTCATGTATCCATAGACAAATTATGTAAATATATATCAAAATACATAGATCCATATACAAAATATGGCTAATAATGCCATCAAAATGTGCATAATATCAATATTTTTGTATACAATGTGGCATATGCCATCTCAAAATGTCTCATGATGCATCTTATGACAACTATACTATCCTATGTTGCTAGTGGATGATCAAAATGCAGCCTCTTCACTACACTAGGTGGATCAGATGCCTCTTACATAAACAATATAGGAAAAGCCAAAGTTAGACTACTAAATTTATATGATTCTATGTATCTAACATTGAATTACTCAAATTCATAATGATCTTTTTTTTAATGAAGATTTATTATATTAAACTTTCATCAAAAATACCTCTCTCATCAACCTCCTCGGCAATGCTTGAACCTCATTGATTATGGCATGTGTATGTTCAAGTATGTTTGTAAGATGAATCTATAACATAAACTATAACATAAATAATTCATAGCATGCTAAATTTATAATATATAATCAAGAATTCAAACTACAACTTACATGTGTTGACTCCTCCTCTAGATGTAATGGATGCATCAACAAAGATACAAAACTCTGGCATCCAACCTCCTGTACACTAGGTGTTTCCTATGAGATACAAAATACTAGTTGTTAATAACATGGAAATTAATTTTGAATTTATTTATTAAAATAAGGAAAATAAAAAATTAATGATACTTATACATACTATGGGGCTCTCACTACAAATGGAAATGCCAGACGGTCTACAACATGGAATCTACCTAGACTCATCACCAATAGCCATACCCTATACAATAAAGAATATAATTAAATTTCATTACCACAAACATTTTACAAGAATGCATCAATATTTAATCACTTTAAAAGCACTGAATTAACTTTCTTTTGTCAATGGGTTGTGTCTCATCCCCCGCACTCTACCCCCAACTGATAGGTGATACTTGCAAGAGAAAAGAAAGATTAGATAACATATATGCTCCAATATTAAATAGAAAAAATAATGAGAACACAAAATAATATACCATAGATTTCTCAAGGCCAAATGAAATAGCCAAGAGTGTGACATTATCAACCTATCTAAGCTCCTCTTCAATCATCAACTAAACATGACTAAAGATCACATACATGTATAAGTCAACATGGGTTAAAAATTAAAATTACTCTATTATAAAGATTAACTTTGAATTGCATTTTTTTAACAAAAAAATGTATACATGTACTAACATAGAAGGAATCCATGCCTTTGCATGCCCCTCCTCTCTCACGTCTAGGTGTGTAGCCTTTGTATGCACATCTGGTGTATCCTCTTCAAATACAAACTGATACTTAGAAAGATCACCTATGGAACCTAGAAAAATATTCTTATATGTTATGCATGTATGGAGCACACAAACATGTGATGATCTCATCGATGATGAACTCACACCAACATCATCAACATGGGAAGGCAACACTAACCTAGCCTAGGATATTAATAGGCTACTCAATCTATGGATGACTATAATAGTTTGAGAGTAGCAATGATATCAGGATGTTGCACCAAAGGAGGGGGGAGACATCAGTAGGGGGACAAATGTGCCATCTTTCTTTTGCTGGGAAAAGGGTCTATCTTGAGGAGCTCCTCCTCCTATACGCATGTTGGGCTTCTTGCTCCAATAGTTCACCTTGAGGCCCAACACAAATTCAGCATAGAATTTTCTAATGAAATAAAATGGCACCTCTAAATTGTTGTGTGGAGGGATGTCAAAAAACATCCACTAATGATCCCAAAATATTTCACACATAGCCTCATTTGTGCATCATTTAATTGATAGTTTAGGTTTTTGTGCATTCTACTTTCTTACCAATTTTTGGGTTTGCAAAAAGGCTAACTATATGGGTAAGTGCACCAAGTTGTGCTCCCAAAAGGGGGGTATAAGTGGACACCTTTTTTTTTGCAATCACCAATTTCTGAACTTCAACAAGAATTTGAAGATAGTTACGCTCAAAATTTTAAGATATGGAAAAAACAAAAGTAATAGTCTTTTAAATCTAGTTTCTATACTACTAATTCTTTTTCAAAATGGTTTAGTTTTAGGTCCTCAAAAAAGGAGGCCATAGAAAGTGGTACTATTTATTCCAAAAAAACATAACACAGTACAAAGTGTGCCCCCCCAAAAATTTTAACTTTTTTTAAAAATTCTTTAATCACTCTAGTCAAAAGTTACTTAACACAATGTAGTTTATCCCAAATCTTTCAGGTAATTTTATAATGTGTATTTTCTTTTAATGAATTTTTTAACTAGACACATCCCAAAAATGTGAAATATCTATGTGCTCCCCCTAGAAATAATTGAAAACTAATCTTAAAAACTTCTTTTTTTCAAAGTGTGTAGAATGGAGTCTAGTTTCTAAAAAAATAACTTGTTGCAAAATTCAATGCAAAATTTGATGAACAAGCTAAAATCTATAGTCCAATTAGTACATGGTGGTTTTGACAAAAAATGGACATACATTCAAAAAAAAATTATAAATGAAATGCTTGAAATAATTTAAATTAAAAAAAAATTATATGGTTATATAACTAACATAGAGACCTAAAGTGTCATGTAACTTGATCTTATCGATGCCCAACCATGAGGAATCTTGAAGGAGAGCACACAAGAAAAATCAATCATTTTTTGTATGTTTATAGCAAAAAATGTCATAGACCTGTTTATAGACTCCAAACCTTTAGGTTGGATCTCCAAGGTAAAACCAAGCCTTAGGCTTAGTTTAATGCAAAGCTTTGAATAGTGTGTATTCCCTATAGCACGTGCATACTATAGCATGCATGCACTATTTAATGCTTTTTGAATTTGGGTCTCAATAGTGTGTGTGCACTATAGTGTGCACACACTATTGAGACCTAAATAGTGCATAGAGAAGGAAGAAGAGACACAAAGCAATACCAAGGGAGAGGGGGAAATGGTTGTGTGTGTGTGTGTGTGTGTGTGTGTGTGTGTGAGAGAGAGAGAGAGAGAGAGAGAGAGAGTAGGGGATGGGAGAGGGGGGGGGGGGGGGAGAGTAGGGGATGGGAGAGAGAGTAGAGGTGGCAGAGAGAGTATGGGATGGGAGAGAGAGGATGTGTGAGAGAGAGTAGGGGTGGCAAAGACAGAGTACAAGATGGGGGAAAGAGATTGAGAGTAGGGGATGGGAGAGAGAGGAAGTATGAGAGTAAGTAGTGGGAGACTGAGTGAGAGAGGGAGGAGGATGGGAGTGTGTGTGAGAGAGAGTAGGGCATGGGAGAGAGTGTGAAAGTGTGAGAGAGAGAGTAGGGGTGGAAGAGAGAGAAATTAGGGGATGGGAGAGGGGGGAGAGAGAGTAGGGAATGGGGGAGAGAGAGTAGACAGGGAGAGAGAGAGAGAGAGAGAGAGAGAGAGAGAGAGAGAGAGAGAGAGAGAGAGAGAGAGAGATAGAGAGAGATAGTAGGAAATGGAAGGAGTGGGAGAGGAAGAGAGGGGGGGATGAGAGTGTGTGTGAGATATCTAGAGAGTAGGGGATGAGAGAGGAGAGCGAGGGGGGATGGGAGTGTGTGGTGTGTGTGAAAGAGAGAGAATAGGAGATGGGAGAGGGGAGAGAGAGAGAGAGAGAGAGAGAGAGAGAGTAGGAGATGGGAGAGAGAATAGGTGGTGGGAGAGGGAGTTGGAGAGGGAGAGAGAGGGGGGAATGGGAATGTGTCTAAGAGAGAGAGAGAGAGTAGGGTATAGGAGAGAGAGGAAGTGTGAGAGAGAGAGTTGGGGTGGCAGAGAGAGTACAATATGGGAGAGAGATTGAGAGTAGGGGATGGGGAGAGAGAGATTGAGAGTAGGGGATGGGGGAGAGAGAGAGTAGTCAGTGGGAGATGGAGTGGGAGAGGGAGAGAGAGGGGGGATGGAAATGTGTGTGTGTGTGTGTGTGTGTGTGTGTGTGTGAGAGAGAGAGAGAGAGAGAGAGAGCGAGAGAGAGAGTAGGGGATGGGAGAGAGTGTGAAAATGTGAGAGAGTAGGGGGTGGCAGCGAGAGAGAGAGAGAGAGAGAGAGAGAGAGAGAGAGAGAGAGAGTGGGAGAGGGAGAGTGAGTGAGAGACAAAGTAGGGGATGGGCGAGGAGAGGGGGAGATGGGTGTGTGTTTGAAAAAGAGTGAGTAGGGAATGGGAGAGGGGAGAGAGAGATAGAGAGAGTAGGGGATGGGAGAGAAAGAGAGTAGGCAGTGGGAGAGGGATTGGGAGAGGGAGAGGGAGGGGGGATGGGACTATGTTTAAGAGAGAGAGTAGGGGATAAGAGAGAGTGTGAGAGAGAGTAGGGGTGGCAAAGAGACATTGAGAGTAGGTGATGGGAGAGAGAGAGTAGAGAGAGAGGGAGAGTGAGAGAGAGATAGAGATAGTAGGTAGTGGGAGAGGGAGTGGGAGGGAGAGAGAGGGGGAATGGGAGTGTGTGTGAGAGATCTAGAGAGTATGGTATGGGAGAGAAGAGAAAGGAGGGATGGGAGTGTGTATCTATGAAAGAGAGAGTTTATGGGATGGGAGAGGGGAGAGAAAGAGTAGGGCATAGGGGAGAGAGAGTAGGTGGTGGGAGAGGGAGTGGGAGAGGGAGAGAGAGGGGGAATGGGAATGTGTGTAAGAGAGATAGAGTAGGGGATGGGAGAGAGTGTGAGAGAGAGTAGGAGTGGTAGAGAGAGATTGTACAAGATGGGAGAGAGAGAGTGAGAGTAGGGGATGGGAGAGAGTGTGAGAGATAGTAGCGGATGGGAGAGAGAGAGTAGAGAGGGAGAGAGAGTATTTGAGAGATAGAGAGAGAGAGAGAGAGATAGTAGGTGGTGTGAAAAGGAGTGAGAGAGGGAGAGAGAGAGAGTGGGGGATGGGATTGTGTGTGACAAATCTAGAGAGTAGGGGATGGGAGAGGAGAGAGAGGGGGGCTGGGAGTGTGTGTGTCTATTAAAGAGAGAAATTAGGGGATGGGAGAGGGGAGAGAGAGTAGAGGATGGGAGAGAGAGAAGGTAACAAGAGAGGCAATGGGATAGGGAGAGAGAGAGAGGGGGAATGGGAATGTGTGTAAGAGAGAGAAAGAGAGTAGGGGATGGGAGAGAGTGTGAGAGTATGAGAGAGAGTAGATAGTGGTAGAGAGAGCTTGTATGGGATGGGAGAGAGAGTGCGAGTAGGGGATGAGAGAGAGTGTGAGAGAGAGTAGGGGATGGGAGAGAGAGAGGTGAGAGGGAGAGAGAGAACTTGAGAGAGAGAGATAGTAGGCAGTGGGAGAGGGAGTGGGAGTGGGAGAGGGAAAGAGATGGGGGGATGGGAGTGGGTGTGATAGATCTAGAAAGTAGGGGATGGGAGAGAAGAGATATGGGGGATAAGAGTGTGTGTTTGTCTATGAAAGAGAGAGAGTAGGGGATGTGGGATAGAGAGTAGTCAGTGGGAGAGGGAGAGAGTGAGAGTAAAGGATGGGAGAGAGTGTGAGAGAGAGTAGGGGATGGGAGAGAGTGTGATAGAGAATAGGGAGAGGGAGAGAGAGGGGTATGGGAGTGTGTGTGATAGATCTAGAGAGTAGGGGATGGGAGAGAAGAGAGAGAGGGGGGGGATGGAAGTGTCTGTGTGTGTTTATGAAAGAGAGAGAGTAGGGGTGGGAGAGAGTGTGAGAGTGTGAGAGAGAGTAGGGGTGGCAGAGAGATAGAGTATGGGATGGGAGAGACAGAGTGAAAGGATGGGAGAGAGTGTGAGAGAGAGTAGGGGATGGGAGAGAGTGTGAGAGAGAGTTGGGGATGGGAGAGAGAGTAAGAGTAGGGGATGGGAGAGAGAGAGAGAGAGAGTAGAGAGGGAGAGATAGAGTGAGAGAGAGATAATAGGTAGTGGGCAAGAGAGTGGG
Organism: Cupressus sempervirens; assembly: GCA_028749045.1. Taxonomy (NCBI): domain Eukaryota; kingdom Viridiplantae; phylum Streptophyta; class Pinopsida; order Cupressales; family Cupressaceae; genus Cupressus; species Cupressus sempervirens. The sequence goes on along the minus strand of CM053785.1, from coordinate 20,707,064 downwards.
AGAGGGGGAGAGAGAGCAGGGATGGGAGTGTTTGTGAGAGATCTAGAGAGTCAAGGATGAGAGAGGAGAGAGAGAGGGGATGGGAGTGTATATCTATAAAAGAGAGTTTATGGAATGGGAGAGGGGAGAGAGTAGCCCCAGAGAGATAAAAAGAGTAGCAGATGGGAGAGAGACTAGGTGGTGGGAGAGGGAGTGGGAGAGGGAGAGAATAGGGGGATAGGAGCGTGTATAAGAGAGAGAGTAGGGGATGGGAGAGAGTGTGAAAAAGTGAGAGAGAGTACGGGGTGGGAGAGAGAATAGGATGGGAGAGAGAGAGAGTGAGAGTAGGGGATGGGAGAGAGAGAGTAGAGGGAGAGAGAGAGTGATAGAGAGAGAGATAGTAGGTAGTAGGAGAGGGAGTGGGAGAGGGAGAGAGGGGGGATGGGAGTGTGTGTGAGAGATCTAGAGAGTAGAGGATGGGAGAGGAGAGAGGGTGAGAGAGAGTAGGTAGTGGGAGAGGGAGAGAGAGAGTAGGTGATGGGAGAGGGAGAGCGAGAGAGAGAGAGAGAGAGAGAGAGATTAGGGAATGGGAGAGGGGAGAGAGAGAGATTAGGGGATGGGAGAGGGGAGAGAGAGTAGGGGGAGAGAGAGAGAGAGAGAGAGAGAGAGAGAGAGAGAGAGTAGCCCAAGAGAGAGGGGGGATGTGAGTGTGAGATAGAAAGAGTAGGGGATGGGAGAGGATACAGAGTGAGAGAATAGGGGATGGGAGAGAGAGAGAGTAAGAGAGAGTATGTGATGGGAGAGGGAGACAGAGAGTAGGCAATGGGAGAGGGAGTACGAGAGAGAGAGAGTGAGAGAGATTAGGGGATGGGAGAGGAGAGAGAGATTGAGAGAGACTAGGGGATGGGAGAGGAGAGAGAGAGTAGGGGATAGGGGATGGTGGGATAGGGAGAGATGTGTTTTGACATAGTGTGTACACACTATATCAAATCACCCAAAAATGGTCACAAAGAAAGTTTAGGTCCCACTTCATCCATTCTTTGCTTTTACTTTGTTGTGCATTCTATTGTTCCAATAGAAAACATGGGTTTCAACATAGCAAACACTATTTGAAGACTTTTTGAAGCTAGCAAACACCAAATTCAATCACTGGATATGCTATTTGAAGGTATTTGGAATATTCTTTGTATAGAAAAGGTTAGTGCAATGCTTTTTAAATATTGTTTGTTGATATATAAATACAAATTTGATTATAATTTGACATGTTGTTTAATATATAGTGAATTCATTGAAATTTGTACATTTGAATGAAATGTTATTTCGAAATGATTAGAAATTTGAGAAGTTGTTTGATATGTATTGTATATTCATTGAAATAATTAAAATTTTTGTATGTATTTGAATAATTTGTAATTTACACATTGTAAGTAATTTAGATTTTTGAATAATTTGACATGTAGAAATCATCATCATGCCAAGGAAGAAACAAAAAACTCAAACAAATGAAGATAGGGAGAGAGATTTGGAAATTAAAAGAGATAAAATGAAACTATTGTGTGAACAAAGAAAATTTCAAAGCAATAATGAAGAATTGAGTTTCAAAGAGGATCAAGAACCAGTGATACAAAGAAACAAAGAGGAAGAATTGGAAAGACAAATAGAATGAAATAGACTATTATGCTCAAGAAGACAATTGAATTGTGAAGCTACACCATCTTCCAATGTTGGAGTCATATCATCCTCTCATGTTGAAGAGACACTAATTTTTAGATCCGACGATGTACATAGTTAATCATGTCATGTTGAAGGCACAACATCAACATATCAAGTAGGTGATATTCCATCTTTTGCATCTTATTGCCAAGGCGCATCATCTTTGAATCAAGGTATGCAATACACTCAACCTTATGTTGATGTTCAAAATGTTGAGGGAATGGAATAGATTATAACACCTTCTAGAAAAAAATTTCGAAGATCAAAATATTTGATTGATATTGATACTAACATTTTGAAATTAATTCCTAACAAGACTAACAAGCATACTTGTCAAAGAGAAGTTAATCATATGTGGAGATTTTTTTTGAATAATTAAATGTTACAGGTCAATGCAAATTATTTGTTGAAATGATGGAGAATTTGAAATTTAGGCCTATCACAAAGATTCTTGGGCTAAGAATCATGGATGATTCAAATAAAAAAAACATTGTAAAGAATCTAATGAGTGCTTATGACAAAGTGGGTTCTAAATCACGCACCAAAGATAGTAATATCACAAGATGAGTACTTATATCAACAATAGTAAGTACCGAAATGAAGAAAGCTCAACTCATGAGAAAGACAAGAAAAATATTGAAAATTGGTAGAGGTACTCTAAGAAGAGCCATGCTAAGGCATGAGAGATTGGAAGATCCAACAAAAAATGAGTTATGGACATTTAGCAGTAGACTACCATGAAAGGATAAAGAAATTAGTGAAGCTTTGAAATCATTGATCGAAGATTTTTGAAAAAATAACACACGTATTTCCCCTAATCAAAGAGATGTTGTAAGAAGAAGAATTGGTAGCCAAAATCATGACCCAAATGCGAAACATTTTTTAGACTCAACTCAGACACAATTTTTTGCAAAATTTATTGATATGTATCCTCAAATTTGAATAAGTCAAAGATTTTTTGAGATGGGTAAACCTTTTTATGTCAAGATAAATCACACATGCACAACTTGTTGTTGTAGGATACATATTGAATTGTCTAACCATTTTGATTTTTTTAGGCATATATGTGTGTTTTTGCATTCTGAATTTGTTTTGTAAGATTGTGACATGAATGAGCCACCAAGATCTTCAAAGAAATACATATCCAACATTTTATGTGAAATAGAGGATGGCCAACAATTTTAGAAGACATCATGATTGGATGGTACATGCTTATTTTGTGGTTCTTTGCAACTTTTATCAACTTGTGAAAATATGGATAGTACACATGCAATTGGAAATGAAATAGTAGATTATGGAAAATTTAAGACAGTGACATATGCTCTAAAAGATGGGAAATAGGGTAAAAGATGTGATTTAGTCATTAAAAATATTCTAGTGTATGAGTTCATGAAGATTTTTTGTGAAAAGATTATTTATGAGTATGCAAGGCATACACACAGAGCTCAATGGTTGGATTTGCAATTCAAGTTGTGTAAGGATACATTTCCACTGGATACCATTGTTTTAGTTGTAAACTTTGTAGAGAACTACACACTACAACCACAAAATGAGGTGCAAGAAAAGTATTATGCTTCTCAATAGGTTTTCATATTTGTTCACATAAAATTCATGCATTCACCTACAAGTACAAAGGATGACAAGAAGATTTTGAGGGAATACCATTTTTACATCAACAATGATTGATCACATTCTATAAAGTTTGTACAAGATTTTTTTTAACTCTTTTATGGAGATTTGGCTAATAGGGGCATAATATATCATCAGCACATTATTTGGTCAAACAATTGCTCATCTCAATTCAAGAATGCATGAATGTTCTATTGGTTGAGCAGGATGCATAGGTTGTATAGAATTCAATATATTGGAATTTCATAGAGGCTAGTCATGGAAAGGAAGAGCACGATGGTGCAGGCATGCATCAAAAGATTCTTAGCTTGTGAAGAACTAAAGTACAAAGATGGACCAATATTAACAGATACAAAATCCATCATCCAGTGGTGTAATGCCACAATGGATCTAGGTAAGGAAGGTGAGTCTATAGTTCATAGATTTTTTCGGTTGATAGCTAATACTAACATTGCACCATATGAGGATTGTTGCACACTAACATGATCTAGTGAATTGCACTCTTTTAGAAGCTTTGATGCAGGTTCATCGAGTATGTACACACAAAAAATGGCATGCTATTGTCCATCATGTGTAGAGGAAAATTGGGATGAGTGTGAGTCGATTGAATGGGTGGAAAAATTGGATATATAGGTTTTGGACACAATTGACACCTATCATTCCCCACAAGCACTAGAAATGGTTGAGATGGATTCATTTATTGACTTTGACTGGTTGTTTGGTCTAGTGAAACTTGGTAATACATATATTTATATATCTTTGTAATTTCAATATGTAAATTTTTAACTTTTACCTAAGTATTTTCTAAATTAATAACCACATTTTGTACATTTGTCATTGCAGGCCTTTTTTTTTTGTTATTGCACCTAAAGACAATGAAGAAGAGACAGATTATTATTTGTGTCATTGTGTCCAAGCCAAACAAAAGTTAGATCACTCAGTTATAGATGGTGAAGGTTTAGAGTACCATGTATGTGCGGTGATTGTAATCAACACATGGCTTAGACGATATTCTATGAAGAACCCTAACTTGTGGTTATTTGAGGATTGGCAAACAAAAAGGAAGATTCTTCATTATTAAAACCTTGTTATCACATCAAATGTCCACTTGATAAAATATGGTGGAAAACCACATAATAAGATTCTTTGGAAATTTCATGAGTTAGACCATGAGGCAATACTTGAGACATTAAAATGTAGAGCAGATCCAGTTGGCTCATTAGATTGAATGGGGAGAGAAGGAGAGAGGGAGAGAGAGAGAGAGTGATCAATTGGATCCAAATACAATGTTGCAACCTCTCCCCCAAGACTATCCACATGACAAGTTGAGCATTTTTATTATGTGTAAGTGATGAGAAAAGTTTAAATCATAGATTTTATGTTTTGATTTGTTTAGAATCTAGGTACGTTATTTGAATTTATATTAGATTCTTTAATAGGACCCATTTTCAGATTAGTCATTTGAATAAGTGAAAGTTTAGAATTTGTTGTTTAGATCAAAATGTAATGAAAGAACATGAAAATTGTTAGAATGTGAATGCTTTGTGATGTAAAGTCATGATTGTGTGCATGTAACTAGAAACTTCAAATGGGAAAAAGCAAGGATATAATGTCAGCCATAAAGGATATGTCAAGCTTATCTCAATCAGCAACCCTAAGGATGTGGAGTAGAATAATTTGTAGCTACCATCACTTGGGAGTTGGAGTGGATGATTTCAACATATAATCTACACTCTATGCTTTATACTCCCTCTATCCATATCTTGGCTTACCCAAACCTCCACCTGCATCCACAAGGTAATTCAATAGTACTGGTACTCTTCTTAACATATACTATTATTATCATAAAGTTGGAATGTTGGAAAGGGTATATACTTGATTATGTGTATTCATCCCACGTGTGTTCCATGAAGTTTGTACTATTGTAACATTTAAAGATTTAATTTTGTGGATTTTCCCCTCATGTTGTACATGATAGGTTTTTTCAAGTGACATATGATGAGGTTGTATGTATAACATAATGATTGAATTGAAGTGATTTATGAAGTAAAGGACTATTTAATGTAGCTATTTAAATCATGCATATTTAATGGTCACTTCCCTCTATTTTGCAATCCTTTTGCATAGCACTATTTCTAACATGATGTCAATTGTTCAAGTTCATGAATGATGACAATATCCATGACTATGCAACAAGTGTGTGTGTTGGCCAACAATTGGAACATTTGTGTTATCAATTGAGCTACTAGATCTTGTCATTTTCATTTTTTACCCTAAGCAAATTCTTACACTACCATAGCTACTATCTTTCAAAATTTCTTGCTTATCCTTATAAATATTGGATTTGAGTATAGTTTCAATATTTGGTAGCTCATTACCAAGAGTAGTCATCTCATAGGGAAAAAAAGTCTTCCAGCCTAAGCTTCTCTTGAAACTTGTTTTATAGTTCTTAATTTCTAAATAGATATGAATTTTTCATTATAACATGTAGGAAAAGATCTCATAATTTTATTCATGTTCATCATCATCACTTAATGGTGTAGGGGCACCAAGGTCATTCTATGAAGTTACACAAACACACAATGAAGGTCAGAGGAGTGAGTAGGACAAGGAGATATCCAGACAATTCAAATGGACAAGAATTAAAAGTTATAGTAATTTTCATGACCAAACAATGTAATCAAATGTGTTTATTTTGTGATGTCCTCAAAGGACTAAAAGTCATACTTGTAATGTCCTTAAAGGACCAAGAGTTTGTTTGTATTGGACTAATTTTATCAAAAACCTAAGTTATGTTTACAAGAAGTTTAAAATGGTTAGGGGATAGGTCTAGGTATTAGAATAAGGGTTGAATATCAAATTAAAGCCATTTTGTTATTTAAAAAATTCAAATATTTGAAAACAAACAGTTATGAAGGTTTGGAGGGAATTAGTGTTTGGGATGTCTTTAGGCTTAAACTAAGCTTCCAACCGATAAGAGTTGGTTGTGATAGTTAGGGGAAGTCTATTAAAGCATATATGCATCTATTGTACGAGAGATATCTGGCTATGTGTAGATCATACCCAAAGGAGCAATAAAATTTAATTTTTCATCATTTTGATTACTTCTTTGGGGGTCTTTTTGAATCTTATAAGTTGAGAAGCATTTCAAATGGATTGAGTAAGACCTAGCAGAAATTTCCAATTCCTTTTAAATGTTTTAAAACTTAATCAAAGTCATTATTTTGCATATCTGCATAACAATCATAGTTTTCAATACTTTTACCCAATAGTTATACTGATCTCTTTAATGTAGAGGATCCATTTCATGGTATCAAGGGCCCTAAGACCATGAAATGGCAATGATTAACCTTGTATTATATAAATCTAACATTTTATATGTAGAGAAATGGATGGGAATGTGATCGCAATCTAAAATAATGAAGAAATCAACATGGAAATGGTGGTTAGGTACAATAGTGGGAGTTCTAGCCATCTAAAAGGAGTATTTTTTGATTTTCATAATCTTATATGACCAATGTAAAGGTGTATGATCAACCAATTTGATCTAGAGGTTTGGGGAAGCATGATATTGGTGACACCCTAGATTTGAGAGTTTGAAAGAAGGTAATTTGGGATTTTTGGTTTCCAATAGGTCTACGACAGATTGCTTATGGAATTATGGGTTTTATGCCATGAATGATGACTATTGAAAGTTACAAGGTCTAGGAGTCTATTATACTAGGAGTTGCTTTGTTAAATTAGCCATTTTCATGCTCAAAAATAGGGCATCAGCTAGAAATAGCACTGTTGGTCTAAAATGACCATATGAAATATTTTGATGTGTTTTAGTACTTTGAAAAGGGTGTCTAGAAATGTAATTATCCTATCAAGTTCTTTGGATAAAGTTTAAGTTATTTAGACTTTTGTGCTGCTCGAGGGCTACTAATTTGTCAATTAGGTCTCTTAAGACACCTTGGAAGAATTAGGCATTGGGATTTGGGTCTAGCCAAGTGGATGGTTAAATCCAATTGAATACACATTATATAACTCATAAAAGTCTTATTTAACTCTTGGTTAAGGCCATTGCATATTGGAGTTATTTTGAGTCATATGGAGTTTGTAGGTGTTCTTGGCAACTTGGATAACATGCTTGCTTGAATAAGTTTGGAAGTGGAGTTAGTCTTGTGGATCCAAAGGTGTGGAGTTTAGTGGGTTAAGCCTTTTGAATGATTATCCTCTAATAAAAGATTGAGTGGGTTGGGTCATTGTTTTAGTTACACTTGAGGAAGATATAAGGGCATTGTTTCAAAGCAAAGGGATAGTTAGTTGTTTCTACATCAAATCATTGGTTGACCACTAACCTCTACATCACTTAAGGTTCCATCGCTACTTATAATTGAACAAAACATATCATTAAATCTCTACATAAATGGTTAAATAATTCACTTTCACTCACCCTTATATCTTCATACTTCCCTTAAAGACCCTACAACTCAAATTGCTTAACATACCCATCACCTTTACAAATAGTTTCTAGATTTTTCCATGCCTCATGGGTTATCATTGATCCATAGATGTGAGAATACTCTATATCAGACAAGGCACTAATCAAATATTAACTTTCTATCATGTTTTTTCTTGAGTTTCTTCATTTGATTTCTAGTTGCATTTGATAGATCATTTGGTATACCATAAGGCTTCTCACTAATATCCCAATATTCATCTCCCATACATATTATATAAGTAGTCATACCATTCTTATAAACCAAATTGTTGGTTCCATCAAACTTAGGACCATCATTTTGTAAACTTTCCATGTCAAATATCACATTGAGTGATCAAACATCTTTAAAAGGACTTGGCTATAATACAAATTTTTAGGCCCAAGAAGAGACAAGCACATCTTAGGGAGGGGCTAATTCAGTTGTATGCCAAATATAATAATTCAAACCACTTAAATAAATCAAATATCTAAAATATAAATAATAATACAAGATTTGTAAACATAATACATAATACATAACACATAGCATCATATATTGGTGCAGGGGCACCAAGTGGACACCCAAAACTACAAGGTACACTAGGACCTATGAAGGAGACCCTAAAGGTACCAAGGAAAATCAATGGCTAATGAAGATATGTAAAGTCATTTGATGATTAACCATGGCTATTGAAGCCATCAAAATGTAAGGGAAGCATGAAATTGTCAAATTTGTAATACATTGCCAAGAATGGGCAAACTTAGGCCAAAATGGCACAAGTGAGGTTTAAGGAATTAAAAGTGATTTAATGTTAATGTCATAGTCAAATGTAATGTATTTGGCTTATCAAAGTCATAGTATGGAGGAATCATAGGTCATTCAAGGTTAAGATGCAAGATATGCATAAATAGGTGTAACTTGCAAAATTGACAAAATATTGTCAAGAATGCCAAAAATGGCTATGAGATAGGAATAATGGATATATTTAGAGTTTTATAGTGTAAATAAGTTAAAGAGTCTTTATTTTAGTATAGAAATGTTGAGTTTTCGAGTTGACAACTTTGTTGTCGATTTGACAACATTTTCATATGTTAAGTTAGTACACTATTGCAGATAGTTACAAACAGTTAAGAAGTTGTTGTCAAGTTTGTGGGAGAAGATGGGGTCTATTTAGAATTTATTCCATGTGATTAGAAGGGAGAGATGATCCATAATAATAAAATATGTAATGGAACCAAAGATGGAATTTTTATGAATATAATTCAAATTTTTTGCATTTTATTAAGCTTACTATCTCGTGGGTATAGTCCCAATAACAACAAATTTGTTTGAATATATAAATGTGAAATTGGTTTAAACTTGGTGTAAATAAATTTTATTTTATTTACCTTACATGTTTATTCATAAACTTCAGCATTTTTTTTGGTGATAATGCAAAGGAAATCACTAGTATAAGTCACTGTGCCTATATTGTGACTATAGATAGTCATTAGTGCAAGGACTTTATTAAGTGCCTTGACTCACCCACCAATGGGTTTCCAATGATTGGTGTGGTGAGTCAAATGAATAATAGATCCTTTTTATATAGTGAATATATGCAAGGATTTGAGATGAAGTCTTTGAAGAACCCAAAAAAGATGGGAAATTGTTGATTAAGGGAAACCAGTCCCATACTAGTCATGGTTGGGAATGATCCTGATGTGACAACTAATATTCCTCACAAACCTGAAGCTTTATATGGTCTTATTAGGTATTCCACCTAATAAAATAGGGCTTATTTCACACCCTATGCCTCTAAGGATTCTATCAAAGAGATCCCGCTTCTTCAACTAGTGCACATCAACAGGTTAGTACAAGATTGCTCAAACTTCCACAATCACACAAATAACCCCAATGCTCCTTGGACCTTTCCATTTGGTTAAATGAATATCTAGGCATTCCTTAGGTTACTCATCAACATAATACACCCAAAAAAAGTGAAAAAATTTATACAAATGGAAATCCATAGGTCAATTTGTTCTTAGTTTCTTGGAAAAAGGCTATAAGAATTAGCCCTCCAAACACACTAAAACTGAGATATTCTAAAAAATCCCTAAAAAACAGCCAAAAAAAATCACATTCCTAGATACTCTTTTTGGAATACTTGAAGATTTTGTAACTCTTAAGCCCCCAACATGTTCGTACAACCCAAGCACAATTTTAGGCTTAATTTGAGGGTTCCAAGGATTTTGGTGTTGTTTGGGGTTTAAACCTCCTTAAAATCATTACCAAGACTCCCCATTTGGATTGGAGTTAGGCCTCACCATATTCTTACTCACTAGATTCTTGGATTGAAGAATCAAACCTTTCAATCCACTCCAAATGCTCTTTTTCAGATTTTTGATCCCTAACCAAACATGGTTTGCTTGCCTAGGGCATCATGCCAAAAATGCTTGCTATTCTTCCCATGGACTCTCATTTTCTATAAATAATTTACAAGGAGTCTAGTTCCAAATTCCAGGAGGTTGTATATTTTATATAGTGGGAAGTGGCCCTAAGACTCCATTTTATGTTGGCTACCCAATTTAGAACAGCAACATGCTAACTTTCAAAATATTTTATTTGAACACACCAAACTCTCTGTAACAACAAAAAAACTAAAAAAAGAAATTAAGGAAAAAAAACCACTAAAACTTCTAACTCATAAAACCTTAAGTCTGATCTTTACAGAGCATGAAAAAACACTCAAAGCAAGTGACTGCTATAATAAACAAAATGCTGATTACAATCTGTACATTGTCATTTTTCCTTGTTCCAACCCCTTGAAAAGGTTGATTTTGACCTTATATAGGATTAGAATTTAAATTTACAACTACTTTAAGTGGTTGAAGGGCTCCTGCAAAGAACTTTCTCTTTTTGCATAAAAGTTGCAAAAGTTGTCAATGACAACTTTGCAAGAAATGAGCAATTTTTGCAAATTTGCAAATTTTTTACCCGAAATTGCTCTAATTGCTACCAAACATTCCAAAAGGCTTAATATGGATCCAAGACACCTATTAATGACCCTAAAACAATTTATTACCTTATTTGGCCCTCAAAATCCAAAAATGCTCTATTGAGCCAAATGAGCAATTTTGGGCAAGTAGGAGCAATATTGGATTCTAGGGCTCTTCTAACCTATCTAACCTCACATTAGGACCAAGTTGATCTATTATTACTCTAGTTATGTGGCTAGCATCACTATAGGACAAAAAAACCAAAGAAGCCCTAGGTCTTCCCTTTAGCCTACCTAGGTGCTCCTGCATTAGATCCAAGGAATGGATAGGGTAACCAAGGTTTGGAAAGGTCTTTTTAGATGGATTGTAAGGTGTCTAAACCTTGGTTAGATTTGTGAGTGAACTAGAGGGGTATTTTCTACAAAACCCTTTGTTTCTTGTTCAAATATTGAGGGTTTGTTGATTTGGGAGTTTGATGAATGGTGATACTTTGGGAGTTTGATAATATTGTGTCTTAAGAGGTCTAGAAAGACTATTTTAGGTTGGGGAGTCTTGGAGATTAGTGGAGGATAGGGTTCCTTTTTTGGGGTAGGCTAATTAGGCCTAAATGCATGTGCAATCAGCAGTAGAAAGGTTCTCCAGTCAAGAGGTGAAGGTTTGAGATTGATAGGGGTTTTATAACTGCCAAAAGGGTATTTGGAAATTTAATTACTTACTAGGTTGTTTGGAACCATTTCATGGAATTTGCAGATTTTTGTTTGACAAGGCTACTAGGTAGGCCTAGGAGGGCTAAAGTGTGGAATGGTGAAAGATGAGTTGGTTGGAGTTGGTGTGATGCAAAGATAGCACAATGGAAGCCAACAACTAAGCCAAATCTCACACAACCTTCAAATTTTCTCCAAGGGTTGAACTGATGTTATGTTCTACTCTCACAAGTTTATATCCCTCCTAGGAATCACTAAGGAAAGTTTCAAGTCTCACCACTCCAAGCAAGACACAAAGCTAATCTGAACCCAACTTGAGCAAATAGATTCAACTCCCTAAAAATGGGAAAAATAAGTATTTTGCTATTCTAGGCTTTACAGCTTCCAAAAAAGGCTTGGAACAACTTAGACTCAACCTAAATAAGGTAAATCCACTATTGGTTGCACTTCCAACAACCCTCAACCGGATTTGCAAGATTAGGCCTAGAAGCCTATTAGGTCTCTTAATATTGATTTTGACCAATAACTCTAAAACTCACCAAAGGACCTGAGGAATAAATTATAGATTTAAGCACCCTTTTCCTAGTTCTTACCAACTCAAAAGTTTCAAGGACCAACTTCACTATAGCATATCCTAACCACAACCAAGTGCACAGACCTAATTAGCTACTTTAGGCTTGGTTTTCAAGGAAAGTGGTCAAAAATGGGTGCATGGAATCTAGTTTCCACTTCTAGGTTGTTCTTCAAGCTAAAAAAAGGGCACTCTATTCAAACATCAGGTCCCCAAACCCTTTCCATCACTCTATCCACTCAAATTTCTCCAAAAATAAAGGTCAAATACATGGGAATATTTGACCTAGGGCTTGTCCCAAAAAATAACCAACACAACTTCTTGCTCCCAAAATACCAAAATTTGATGGAGTACATCCCTAACTTTCTCCATACTAGGGAAGAAGGAAATCCACTGGTAGGAACTCAAGTTAGGGTCACTTTTATGACCAAACCTGAAATTAAGGGTTTTACAGACCAGCACGTTAAAAATTTTAATAACTTTTGCAAGGTAAATGATGAAAACTCCAAAACAACACCAAAATCTTCTAAAAATATAGCTTCAACTTCTTAAATTCCAAAGATCATCTTGTAGACCTTATATTCCGTATTGTACAGAAAAAACCAATAAATTACATAGGAAATCAGCAAATTTTATTGATTTTGGGAGCAAAATACAATTGAATCTTCACACCCTCACCATCCTAGAATTTTGTGAGCCTAAATAGGCCATTTAAAAAAATTTTAACCACCCCTTGATAGTTCTAAATTGTTGAAAGTTATATTTCAAAATGTTGTCAAAAAAAATGCAAAAGTTGCTAAGCAACTTTTTAGCAATTTTGCACTTATAACAAATTTTATTGTAAGAATGTTTGCAAATGGAATTTACTCACTCCTAGGAACCTTATTAATGTTATGAACACCTAGACATACCTAGAAAATATAAAAATGACCAAAAATCCACTTATTGGACCAATTGATGCCCAAGCCTTATAGTTGCACCATGGGGTCTTCTATCCATTAAAAGGTGGATGCGTCATAGGGAAATCCTTATTACATCATGAAAAGAAAGAGGGTTAGGTGATTTGCACCATAGTGAAGAGTTGGATCATGGTAGATAGGCCTTGAAAAGGTTATCCAAGGTGTTAGGGTCAGTGTGCGAAGCTTGATTGGATATTTGGTATGTTGGAGGCACTAGGTACACTAAGTGCACTAGGTAACTCAGGAGAGTATTGGAGTTTGAATAGATTGGATTAAGAAAATGAGATCATGAACTCATGAGCATGGTTGAGGAAGTTTCCTTTAGTTGAGCACATTTCTTACAATAAATCTTAGATTTTTCCTTTAGTTGGGTTCACTAATATAATCTTGATTACAAGAGAGTGGACATAATGTCCACTACAACCAAGAAGATAAACATCTTAAATACTAAGACAAATCTAGTGAAGCACAACTTTGACTTATTCATAAAATGCATACAATATATTTCTTTTGTACATCCTTTTCATACTTAACATACTCTCAATTATAGAAATGTTATCTCATTTATACATGTTACAAAGATTAAACATAAACAAGGTTGGCTAATGCCTATTACGATAAAAGATATAAATATTATGTTTAATCAGTAATGTTATCCAAATCAAGTCATCCAAGACTTGGATAGGACCCAAATGAATAAAAAAAAGCATGAAATGGTATCACCAAAGTAGCACCAAGAATCACAATTTATTGTTTCATCAAATCAGTTAGACCCTAAATAAAGAAATGCCAAAAATCACCAAAAAAATAAAAATTTGGTCTCCTCAATCAATGTGAACCATTAACATGATCTAAGAACACCAAAAAGAAGCATGAATATCATTTAGAGCCTTCATATCATCATTAACTCAAATCTCAAATCATTTTCAACACTAATCAACAAGAACACTAAAATATTCAACTTAATCATAACAAAAGATAGATTATTATACTCTAACTCATGAAAAAGACTAGCTACGGAAACAATAATGATTCCAATACAAACACTAACATAAAATGTTTCCTATTTCATTTTTATCCACATTTTTCCATAATATCAAGAAAATAAATTGAAGAATAGGATACCCATTTTGCTCCTCTATAACATATCAAAAGATGAGGTATGGTTGTTTTGGACAAAGTCTTTGTTGTTACACTATGGGCCACTTTTTAGGCATAAAAATGAGCAATATAGGTGATTTTTTAAGGAAAAAAGGATTCTTATATTTCTTAGAAGGTTATAAAGGTCCTTACAGTCATTAGGTTAAGTTTTAGGTGTCTAGGAGTTAAGATGTCAAAAATTACAAAAAAATGCAAAAGTTGTCGAAGCAAAGTTGCAAAAAAGCTAAAAACTTTGCAAGAGTTTGGGAATTGATGAAGGGATAATAATTTGGAAATAAGTTATTTTAGTGTTTCCAAACCTTTTCCAATTCATAGAATTGGAATCAAGTGAAAAATGTAAAAATTACAATTTTTGTGCAAAGTTTCATTGTTTAAAGTTGTAAAAGTTGCTCAAATTTGCAACTTAGTGGAAAAAGGATCGTGGGATTGAAATATCTATTCTATTGGCTCCAGGTGGCTGGATAAACACTATCCCCAACCTTGTCCCATCTTTTTGAGTGCTCAAATAGTCTTGGGCATGCCGAACCAAAACATCCCTAAGGGTCACTAAATGCCATAGGGCAACAATCTTTGACGGGGCATATCTCGGAGCTTGTGTGAGGTATGGATGCAATTCCAATTCCTATAGGACCATGTTGTAGAGACCTATAATAATCTCTCTCTCTCTCTTTATGGATATCTTACTCTATTTTGATTTTGCAATGCCATCTCGGGTGATACTGAAACTTGTAGTGTTGACCAGTACAAAGTTGTCAACTACCAAATCTCTCTCACCTTTCATCGTGGGATTGAACTATCTATTTTTTTAGCTCTAGGTGGCTAGGTAAACCTTATCCCCAACCTTGCCCCATCCTATTGAGTCTTTGAACATTCTCAAGCATGCCAAACCAAAATGTCCCTAAGGGTCACTAAATACCATAGGGCAGCGATCTTTGATAGGGAATATCTTAGAGCTCGTGTGAGGTATGGATACAATTCTAGTTCCTATAGGACCGTGTTGTACAGACCTATAGTAACCTCTTTCACTTTTTGGAGATCTTACTTTGTTTTAATTTTGTGATGCCATCTCAAGTGATGCTGAAACGTGTAATGTTGGCCAGTACAAAGTTGCCAACTGCCAAATCTCTCTCACATTTTGTCATGAGATCAAACTGTCTATTCTATTAGCTCTAGGTGGCCAGGTAAACCCTATCCTCAACCTTGTCCTATCTCATGGAGTGCTTGAACATTCTTGGGCATGCCAAACCAAAATGTCCCTAAGGGTTACTAAATACCATAGGGCAACAATCTTTGATGGGGCATATCTCAGAGCTTGTGTGAGGTATGGATACAATTCTAGTTCTTATAGGACCATGTTGCAGAGACCTATAGTAACCTCTCTCACTTTTTAGATATCTTACTCTATTTTGATTTTGCGATGCCATCTCGGGTGATGTTGAAACTTGTAGTGTTAGTTAGTACAAAGTTTCCAACTGCCAAATCTCTCTCACCTTTTGTCATGGGATCAAACTATCTATTCTATTAGCTCCGGGTGGCTAGGTAAACCCTATCCCCAACCTTGTCCTATTCCATTTAGTGATTGAACATTCTTGGGGATGCCAAATTGAAATGTCCCTAAGGGTCACTAAATGCCATAGGGTGGCGATCTTTGACAGGGCATATCTTAGAGCTCGTGCAAGATATGGATGCGATTCCAATTCCTATAGGACTATGTTGTGGAGGTCGACAATAATCTCTCTCACTTTTTGGAAATCATACTCCATTTTGATTTTGTGATGCCATCTCAGGTGATGCTGAAACTTGTAGTCTTGGCCAGTACAAAGTTGCCAACTACCAAATCTCTCTCACCTTTCATTGTGGGATCAAATTGTCTATTCTATTAGGTCTAGGTGGCTAGGTAAACCCTATCCGCAACCTCATTCTATCCTATTGAGCAATTTAACATTCTCGAGCATGCTGAACCAAAACATCCCTAAGGGTCACTAAATACCATAGAGCATCGATCTTTAATAGGGCATATCTCAGAGCTCGTGTAAGGTATGGATGTGATTCTAGTTCTTATAAGACTATGTTGTGGAGACTTATAGTAACCTCTCTTTCTTTTTGGAGATCATACTCCATTTTGATTTTGCAATGCCATCTCGGGTGATGTTGAAAGTTGTAGTGTTGGCCAGTACAAAGTTTCCAACTACCAAATCTCTCTCACATTTCATCTTGGGATTGAATTATCTATTTCATTAGCTCTAGGTGGTTGGGTAAACCCTATCCCCAACCTCATCCTATCCCATTAAGCACTCAAACATTCTTGAGCATGCCAAGCCAAATCTTTGGAATTTAACATGGTATCAGAGCCAAACTGCAAATGTAAACAACTATTTGAATAATGGAAGCTTGCAAACATGGTGTGAAATTAGGTCAAAATAAAGCAGAGAATAGTGATAGATTTGGAACAATATGTAAGCAAATGTGCAAAACATGGAGGGAATTATATACTAAGCAGATAGAATTGGAACAATGGAAGAATAGAACAAAGTCTCAATCATAGAAATGATGATCAACCAGCATCTTTTATCAAACATTTCCCTTCCCTTCTTAGCATATATTGACATAATGGATTGCTGGATAAATTATGGAAAAATTCAACAGTGATTCAACAATAGTTATTCATCATGGGGTAGACAGATCCTATGCTAAGGAGATGTAACATGACCAATACTAAATGCTCACAGCTTGCAAATTTTGTTAGATAAGAGAACAAAAAATATAGTTTTTACTAATGAATATGGACTTGTGAAACTTATGTTGTTGAGTTGCTAATGAAGTCAAAGTATCATTGTCTCTAATCAATCCCTCATGTTTTTGAGACACCCCCACATGGCAATTTGGTCATTGACGGGCACAAAGTTGATCTACTTCCTTTGGTAAAAGGATTAATACTACACCTTCTTCAAATGTACTACTTCAAGAAGCACACATGGGATGGAAGCCTACTTTTCATTAATCACAACTATGGAAAAGGTCTTCCCAACTCTACAAAGCCAGACCCTTTCCATGTTACTCCAATTTCAACTTCTATAATTGAATGATAGGGCTTATCTCGTGCTACTATCCTTAGCATCAATTACTCTATCTTAAGAAAAAGTTGACAAAGTTGTCAAATTCATCAAACAAATTAAACAAATATAACAATATATGTAAACCATTTTGTAGAACATAACTACTAAGTATAGGCAGCACCACAAGCTTTTCCACTGCATTGTGAACCCTATAACATCACCAAGTAAGTAGGATTAGACAAGCTCAATATTCCTAACTAGCTTGTTATGCACCTTGTTTTCAATTCAAAACTCTCACACCATTACTAGCCACCTCTATTTTCATCTACAATGTTGCAAAGGCTCTATATTTTATTGAACTCAATCCTCTATGTGCCACCCAAACCAATAGTAACCAAATCATCAACAATCAAGATCTAAGTTTGCCAACAAGAGACGCCCTCTTCCTAATAATGGAAGCCCAACAAGTTCCTTCCAAAGGATAGGGGTAGACAAAAGTGCAAATTGCTCAAAAATATTCATGTCTCATTCTGCAATTAGACATAATGGGTATTAATACTTCTCAAGGGTTTGGGGGACTCATGGATACATAACTCTATCTATACTAAGATAAACCTTTTGTTGCTCTGTCAACAACATAATCATCACCTACAGAACACATAAGAGAAACATGACAATGTAAGTCTTCTAAAAACTTGCCACACATGTCTAGTGGCACCTATCCTGACATATTTGCTAAATACAAACAGTTGCAGTGATGTATTTGGCCCTACAATTCTCTAGGAGCAAGCTTAGTGATAGATTAGGGGAATAGATTAGGCACCAATATGTACAAAATCTTATATTGTACCTCTTGGATAATAATACTATGCATTGCAGTTAAAGTTTAACATCTAACTTATTCTATTATTTGTTTTCCCCTCATCTTCTCCAGCCGGTATGATTCCTAGCCTCTATCATTCATAACTACGCTTCTACTAACATTTAGTCCACTCAATGTGCATGTCATCCAAGCACTATCCTTGACCCCAAATAAAACAAGGGTACAACAAATTTGTAGCATCTTCTCAAATGTTTGAACAGTTTTTCCTTGTATAGTAACTTTGGTGCGGTAATCTTTTTCAGATAGAATTTAACTGATGATTTTTGTTGCAAAAAATTGAAAAATTGTTGCAAGAGGCTTGAATGTTGTGTGGAGAGATTAACAAGCCTAAACTAAGCACTGTTCCCATGCAAGTGGGCACACAATAATTTTCTTAATGGGTGGTGCTGAAAATAAAATTAGCTAGATGCATTAAAGGGTCCTCATGAAACATAAAACTTCTATCTAACAACTATAATATCCCAAATCCCATATTCATTAAAAATTACCACACATAAATCTTCCATTTGAGGAGGTTGGGCAAGGTCAATGGATGTTCTAAGTAGCAAGAGATCCTATAGACCACATAGGTGTATAGAAAACACCAAGATTCACATATAATATACAAGGTCGCATGGGGATGGGGAGACTTGGGGTACTTGGGGTACGTGTATGGGTATAGGTATGGGTATAGCTATTTTTTTATAATAGGGGATGGGGTTACTTGGGTATGTCAAACTTTATTTTTAGTTATTCTTTTATATTTATAGAAAACCTGAATTTATGAGTCATGATAATGATTTTTCAAGTCAAGAACAGTGATAAAGTTTGCAAATGTAATGTATTGTTTTTAGTTTCAGTTTTAGATATGTTATATGTTTGTAATAACAATTTATGATAAATGTTTAGATGCATAACATAGAAAGCATGCTTTAAACATGAACAAGAAGATCATAAATCATATGATAATGACATATTGCAAATGACAAATTTTTGGCTTTAACACTAATAAAGTTTATTGTTAATCAATATTGCATCAAAAATTCAAACCAATTACATATTGAATTAAGCTTGATAAACAAATGACAGAGAAGGAAAACTTTAAACATGAACAAGATCATAAATCATATGATGATGATATATTGGAAATGATAAACGTGTGCTTAAATAGTGATAAAGTTTATTGTTAATCAATATTCTATCAAAGTTTCAAACTGATTAGGTATTTAATTAAGCTCAATAAACAATGAGTTAATACACAAAAAAAAAAAAACAAAACAAAAAATCCAAAATCTCAATCAAGTTCCTTAGCTATGATGCTCTCTACCGAGTACCTAGTACTTGGGTACGTGGGTAGGAGTACCAGGGGTGTGGGTACAAGTACCCATACAACCTCATAATATATTATGATAAATAATAATTTCATACATGAACGAACATATAATATATTATGATAACCAATAATGTCATACATAATGAACATATAGTATATTATGTTAACCAATAATGTCATACATGAAGGAACGTATAATATATTATGATAACCAATAATGTCATACATGAACAAACATATAATATAAAATGATAACCAATAATGTCATACATCAACAAACACATAATATATTATGATTGTATGCCTAAAATGTGGGCACACTTCTATGAGTCATTATATTCAAGATTGTTCAAAATTGAGGTCTTAAATGGCGGCTCATAGCTCCCTATTCATGGAGTGCAGGGGTTTGTAATGGAGGCCCTCAGTCTGACCTAGTTTATGCCCATGCAAGTACACCATGAAAAAAGAGATTCAATGATCTAATATAAATGTAAATGAAGATGAAAACTAATCTAAATGATAAAAATGCAAAACGATGCAAGAAAGGAAACGTAATAACAATGCAGATCTAATCTATGAAAACAAATATGAATCTAAAATAATATGCAAATGCAAGGATGAAAACTCATGATGAAAGCCATGCATGCAAGAGAGAATGAGACAAAAAGATAGAAGTTCTCCACAAAAAGCTTTAGTATTCAAAACTCCTTCAAAAATCGCTCTTCAAACCTAAAACATAACAATAGCATAAAAATGGATGATCTCTAAAATGAGGAGAGGGCTCTCGCTTACATAGGAGATTGGATGATCAAGATTAAGAGGAAAAAAGATTTAATCAAGGGTGGAGAAAGAATAATCTATGTGAAAATAAAATCCACCAATGAGAAAATAGGAAAAGAATTAAATGGAGAAGAAACTGGAAAGAGGAAAAAGATAAATCTCACATTAAGTGTAGAAAAAACAAAAAAAATAGATTTATTCAAATTTTATTTGTTTTATTTCTTTTTTCATCAAAAAGAGATTTAAGTGGGATAATTATTTAATTAAAAGGGAGCAAGTTCTTTTAATTAAATAGGAAATATTTAATTAAATTAAAAGAGGGTTTTTTCTCTTAATTAATTAAATATGGATGAATTATTTAATTAAAAGAGAGGTTTTCTTTTAATTAAATGGGGACTTATTTTATTTAATTAAAAGGGAGATTTTCTTTTAATTAAATAAGACTTAGGATAAAATGATCAACCTTAAAAATAAAATAAAAATCGAATTTGATCAAAGAAATTGATTTTAACAAAATATTGCAAACCATTGATTCAAGAAATTTGATAAATTGAATAATGGGGGCCCATAGTCTAGGCAACCATTTTAGGGTGCATACATTTGCCCCTCTTTGACTAATGTGTGATCGATTTGGAAACACATGTAGTTAAAGAAATAAATTGAAGTACATATGAAATGTGATCAAATTATTTTATTATAATTTTAATTTACCTATGTGTCAATGCAAAATGTCTCATTCAAGAACTAATCAATCACTAGCCCATCATCCACAGCATCTTCAGCATGACTACCAAATGTGCATAAGGATCTGCATGATGTTCACATGTGACTGCAATGTACAAAAGACTCCTCTTCAACTAATGGACTCATGCAATGAATGAGGGTCTACATTAAAGTACTAATATTCCCTAGAGCACTGGCCTCTACATGTTCCTTCACAATTGAAGGAATAGTCACATGCTCACCCTATGGCTTGACCATAGGTGCCCTAACTATATTAAGGTCATGACATGCCCCTAGCCTCTCAAATGATGACCCCTCATCTCTACCCTGAGAGTCTAATATATCAAAATAATTAGGGATCTCCCCAAAGAAAAACTCACACTACAATTTCCTTAAGAAATATATTGGGACCTCATGATTATTGCAAGGAGAGGTATCAAAAACCATCCACCATCTACCCCAAAAATTATTTCTAATACCATCATTTATGCACCAATGGATGGGGAACTATTTAGTACCCTTTCTAATAGTATCTTGTTCACCAGGCTTTCTAAATAATGCACATATTCTACCTTTTGGTATATCTTTTTTTTAAGATCTTGATATGATAATTTATTTGTATAATATCTTTTTTGTTCATCCCTCTTAACTCACCAAACATTTGACTGACCACTAACAGAAGTTGTGTGGGTCTTAATGGATTCGAGGGACAATGCTAATTGAGTTCTCATTAGATTAGTTTGTCCACAAGCTTTCAACCGACCAATGAGTGCTTCTAATTTAGTATTGCCTCTTTCTATTTCATTTATTATGTTTTCTTGTGTTCCAAGAGGAGGTCTTGCAATTGGTTCAGGTTGCAGAATTTTTTGTTGTTGTTGTGGAGGGTTTTGGTTTTGATCTTCTTGAGGGTTTTGGTTTGGATCTTATTGAGGGTTTTGGTTTTGACCTTCTTGGGGATTTGTCAATTCATTATTCGCATTTCTTGATAAGGAATAAATTGAAATCTAAATAATAAAAAATATTTAAAGAAAAATTGAAAAAAAAACCTACAAAACAATATAAAAACATATAAAACAATGCAAAAATAAAGTTAGATAACATATGGCATGCTTTTGATCTCAAACTTCAATGGCGAGGAGGCATATTGGCAAGGTGGATGGTGAAAATCTTGTCTTCTCTCAATCCGCATACACATTGTGAGGAGGGAAAACTAGAAAATAGAGGAGAAATGAATGGGTTGTGGGTATGCAGCCCATTTATAATATTTTGGTTTTTTATAAAGTGCGTACACACTATAGCGCATACATGCTATGGCTCGAGTTACCCAAGCCATAGTGCGTGCGTGCTATAGCATGTACACACTATTTAAAATTAGAAAAAAAATGTCACCTTTTTGGTGCCACAACTTGGTGCACTTACCCATATCATCTTTAGTTATATTTAGGGTCACAACCTCATCATAGTCCAACCCATCATCAAACATGACATGCATTTGGTCATGCCAGGAAAGAGCAGTATTTTGTTCATTGGTAAGTGTTTCAATAATATCCACTATGGTATTTAACATGGATAAATGGGAACTAATGCAGGTATAGTGTTATATGTGGTTCGCAAAACCCTCAATTTGGTGAGATTTTCAAATATCAAATCTTCAATTCAAGGAGGGTTTTGATGGGGTAGGCGATCATTTGGTGGATAGTTTTGAAGGGGTATTAGATTGTTTGGTGGAGGGTTACAAGGAAAATTGTTTCGCACCTTAGTATCATCATTTGGGTCAACCATACCTATTAAATTGCAAAACATAATTCCTATTAAAATAACTTAAATTTTAACAATTTCTATTAAAAAAACCTAATTTTTAACAAATTCAATTTAAAATAACTAATTTATATTAATATTCATTCAAAACATTTTAAAAAAATAAAAATAAAACTTACCCTTATTAAATACCCATTCTGAAATTCGATACCTAAATGGAGGTCAACACTCAAGCCAAAAAAACATAATGTAAAAAGAGCTATAAAGTTTTTTTTTTTTTTTTAAATCTATGTTATATGTTTTAGGTATCCGATTTCATATCACATACATGATTACCGATGAGATACCCAAAAAGGCTTGGTCCTAACTTTTTAGCTTTGGTATCAGGATGGGTGGAAAAAAGTCACAGTGGATTTTGAAATGCTTTTAGACATTTTCAAACTCCACTTTTTTCACATCACCAATTTTTGGCACACCATGATCCTGCACATACCCCTATCCTATGATAAAAATATGGAACAACCATCAAGAAATATGTTACAAAAATTTGAACAAGTCTTATAAACCTCTGAAAAGTCTTTGCCATCCTCATATATGTCTTTACTACCTCTAGCCTTGCACTCTACAACTATATCTTATGTATAGTAAGCACTCTCCTACTCAAGGGATCTTCTACCTTCTTTGTAGTACCATTTTTTGTTCCTAATGATAGTAGTGTAAGCTTGTAATTGTTCCAAACACTTTAAATGGTTAGGTTTCTCCTAAATATAGGAAACTAAGAGAATGGTTGTCAATATATACAATTAATTCCTTAGGCAATAACTAATGCCTACACTTCTTTATGGATTGAACTATAGAGTATACCTCTAGATCATAGGTAGAATACTTTTGTTTAGCCTCATTTAACTTTTCAGAGAAGAATACTACAGGGTGATCTTCTTGACTCAAGACTACTGTTATAGCCAACTTACTAGAATAAAAAATTCAACTAAAAATACTTGATTGATAGCTAGCAACCTAAGAGAGGGTATCTCTAGTACTTAATTTTTCAACAAGGAAAAAAGCTACCAAATAGCAAGCTGGGAATTGTGAAATGTCACCATTTCAAAGGTACAAAACATTACAAATCATAAAACTCTAAAATGTTTCCATTTTGTAGGTACTAAAAATTGGATGTTATGAGCCAATGCATATTTACTTTTGATTATTATAGATTCCAATTTTTTTTATTATTACATAGATGGGTTCTTTTATTTTAGGAAGTGGTGTAGCATTCTTTAATTAGAGTAATAGCTCCTTTTACCCTCTACGCATATTTGGGTAGAAGCAAAAAGTTGGGTCTATATTCTGTGGAAGTCTGGGGACTGAGAACATGCTCTTTTAGAAACGAGTGCCCATTTTAGGCTTGGGTACCCGATTCTAAATTTAAAAAATGGGCACCTATATTTTTAACAATTGGGTGCCCTATTTTTTATTTTCAAAAAACAAGTACCTATTTTTGAAAAGTAAAAAATGGGTATCCATTTTTTAAAAATCAGGTACCTATTTTTAAGTATCCATTTCTAAAAAGTTCAATTTATTTTATTATTGGGGGAATTTTGAATGTATTTTAAATGTCACTTTTAACTTTTGAAAATGGGTACCCATTTTTTGAATTTCAAATAATTGGTGCCCATTTCTTACAACATGGGTTGGGATTTTTTTTTCCTCCCTCAAATTTTGGTTTGGGATAGGCTTGGTGAGACCAAGCCCATGGCTTGACCTCTCAAGATTTGGCAAAGCCATTGAATTGACAAATTCATTCCTCGCCATAATTTTTAGAGGGACTTCTCAATCAAACTATTTTACAAACAAAAACCCATTAGAGCTCTCATTGTCCTAATTTTAGAAATATAATTTTTTTAGTGTTATGATTTTTTTTACTATTTTTACATTATTTTTTAATCAAAGGTGGTAACTAAATGTAAAATAGTGAAGGTTCACTAAAACTTTAATAAATTTTTTATTTTATTATTTTTCTTAAATTAATTTACATGTCATCAATCTACATACAATTCTTTTGATGTTAAAAAAAGATAATTTTTGAAAAAGTGAAATTTTGATCAAATTATGGTGTTCGTACACGAAAGGTTTTAAAATTTACCTTTATAACCAATTAAAAATTTATTCAACGAAAAATTAAGGAAAAATATTATCATCAAACTTTGGTGTGTTAGGAAACTTCGTTTAAAAGTATTTATAAAATTTGATTTATTTGTGTCAAATTATGGTGTTTATACATGAGAGTGGTATGGTCTTGAAACAAGCATTTTGAAAAAGTGGTTTTTAAAGATCCATGCCAAAAAAATCTATCATATGGGTACACAAATAAATTAAATATTCAAAAAGTAGATTCTAAACACTACAATTTTTATTTCTGAAGATTTTTTTATCTTCAATCTCTGAATGCATCAAATTTTGACATTAGTTGACAAGAAATTTCAAAAATACAAAAAACACTTTCACTTTTTGCCCAAAAGTAAGACCCAACTTCTTGCACATACCCATTTTTTCCATTCAACTTTCTAGATAATGTGAGTCAATTTAATTTTGATTAGATAGAATAATCATATGAGTTACTTTGATCATGGAAGGATGTTTTTGGAAGGTAGACCTTTGAGCTTGATGTATGTATATTTTTTTTAGGAAATATTTTATGCCTTTATCTAGATTAAATCTCATAGAAATATACATATGTTTCTTTTATATCTTAACAATTGATGAGGGTTGATTACATAGATATTTTATAAAACCAATTGCATCTAGATGATGCTCAAACTCAATGGGTTTAACCACAGAGAAAACTCCATTGTAACATAATTCCTTCAATTAATTGGAAACAAAATCTAACTTCTATAATATATTTACAACATCATTCCATCATTAGGTCCAATCTTCTTAATTCTTTGATCAACATTCCCTTATGAACCACTTCCTATAACCTTTCACATTATCTAACACTCTCAAATGTTCGATTTACATCACAGACTTATTGTTTTCACCATTTTTCTAGAGTACATTTAGGTACCTTGTGAGATAGAATATTTTTTGCAATTTCATAGGTACCAAACTTCGTAGGCTATGAAATGGAAAAATGTTTCATTGATGACTTTTCACCATTCTACACAAATGAATATAGGTATGTTGTGAAACATAAAAACATTCACTATTTTACAAAGCTACCAAATTGCAAGCAAAAAAATTGTAAACTATTGCTACATCGCAAGTACCAAACACTGCAAATCATGAAACTATGAAATGTCACCATTTTGCAAGTTCTAAAAACTGTATGTTGGGAGCCACTGCATACTTATGATTATTATGCATTCTATCTTTTATGATTATTACAAAGATGGTTTCTTTCATTTTAGTAAGAGGTGTGTCATTCTTCAATTAGAGTAATAACTCTTTTTATCCTCTAGGCATATTATGTCCATTCATTTATTTATTATTCTATTTAATTTGGATTGGATTGGATAAGCATACCAGTTACTTCAATCATGGAAAGAGGTTTTCAGAAGGAGGTCCATTGAGCTTGATCTATATGTAATTTGTAAGATTGGCTATGGGATTCTAGGCACCTTTATTATCTCAACCTCTTTTCTAATCAATTTGTAGGTAATTTACCCTTCAAGTCACTTGGATTTGAGTATAATGATCCTGACCACTCATTCATTGATTTTTGTAATAATAAGTTGCACGGAAATATTCCATTTCCTCTACATCATGTGAAGTTATTAGATCTTTTAGAGAATCTATTTAATGGACCCATTCCAACAAGAATTAGTAAAACTGGCAAGCTCTACATTTTTTTTCACTAGCAAAAAATAATCTAAGTGGTGTCATTCCACATTATATCTGTGATTCAAATAATTTAGAAGTTATGGATTTTTCAAATATAAAACTTGGAGGTAAGATTCCCTTAAGTTTGTATCAATGCTCTATGTTTTCCATGTTAAATATTGAACATAATGATATTAAAGGCACAATTCCAAATATATTTGGGAATATGTCTCCTTTAGAAACATTGAAGATAGGTTTCAATAGATTAAATGGGGACATCCCATTGTCCCTTAGAAATTGCACCTCTTTGGAAATTTAGATTTGAGTACAATAATAATATGTTTGGGCTATTTCTATTTGGATTGAAAGTTTGCAAAGGCTTTGCATTCTAATATTGAAATCAAACAAATTTGTTGGCCAAATACCCTCTGAATTGTCAAAGCTAAAAAATCTTCAAATATTAGATCTGTCAAACAATAAATTTTTAGGCATTGTTTCAAGTGGCTTTATGAACTTGACTCCAATGGAAAATCAGACAGAAAACATAGAAACTTTTGAATCAATAGGTGGTGATGTCATTTATATCGATAATATAATGATTAGAAATAAAGGACAAGACATGGAATATACAAGAATATCAAGATTAGTAAAATGTCTTGATCTATTAGACATCAATTTAACAAGTAAAATACTTTGGAATATTAAATCCTTGAAAGCATTGATGATTCTCAATGTCTCAAGGAACTATTTCAGTGGTGATATTCTAAAATCTTTGGGAAGCATGATACAGCTAAAATCACTTGACCTTTCTAGAAATGAATTTGTTGGGATGTTTCCTATTGAGTTGATACATCTTACATATTTGAGCTACTTCGATGTTTCTTATAATAACCTATCAAGAGTGATACCACAAGGAGGACAACTGATGACATTTAATGCCTCATTATTTTCCAACAATTTAGATCTATGTGGCCTACAAATCAATGTGACATGCTCAAGAAGTCACTAATCTTTTTCTTCCAAAATATGATGAAAAAAATAAAGAAATGTTGCAAGAAGATTTGTGGTGGGATGTGGGACTAGGAATGGGCAATGGACTTGGGTTTTTAGCTGTAATTTGGATGTTGTGTTTTAGGGAATCTTGGAGAGAAAAATGTTTTAGAGTAATGGATGACACTATTGGCTGCCTTTTCCAAGCATTCTAAAAAAGTTGTTATGATACAATATAATGATATTCTTTTTATCTCCATCTCCTTTACATCTGTATATTCAACATGAAGACAAAGTAAGTTTAAATTTAAAAATTATTTATGTTGTTAATGATTTTCCAAGAAAATCACATATTTTCTTTATATTGATAATGCTTTTGTAGAATAGCTTAAAACTACATTTTTCAAATATGATAAAACTAATATTAATGTGCATTCTACTCAAGTTTCAATATTATAAATATTAGATCAGGCACTAGCATTCACAAGTGGAGTGTGTTTTGGTCCTCAATCAATGCGACTTCCTCTTGCTAAAAATAAAAAATTACATTGCAAACTCATTCATATATTTCTACCATCATTAGTTTTGTGACTGTCAAGTTTTAGAACTACATAGGTATAGAGAACAAACTCAATTACTTGAAAACAAATTGGAATTTCTCATTCAACCTACTTGTTACTTAATTTTGAGTCTTCATTGTGTTTCTCCATTACAATGGCCACAGATGTGCTGACAATGCCTATTGGTAAGTAGATTCCTCTCTTTCTCTCACATTTTTCATGGGTTTATTTCACTTGAACTATTATTTATTAGGGGGCATTTTCTAATATTGGATTAATTTTATGTGGGAGGCGATTAGGACATTCCTAGATGTACCTATGTGGTGAAATGGTTGTGAGAAATGAAGACAGACTTCTCTTGAGAGTAGTAGGAGGTGATGAGGGCATTCCAAGTACTTTAAAAATTGATCCTTTCTTAAATATTTTAGATGATAACGGGAATTTAGAAGTTGGGGGGAAGGGGGAAGGTGCAAATGAGCTTCCACCTTCACGTTGTTGGCCTTGATTAGTAGAGACTATTAAACTATTCTCTAAACCAAGTGAAGCTCAACATTAACCTATGATTGTATGACAACTAATTATGTGAATCTCTTGGATGCCATATTCTCTAAACCAAGTGAAGCTCAACATTAACCTATGATTGTATGACAACTAATTATGTGAATCTCTTGGATGCCATAGTTCAATACGCAATGTCAATTCATATGCATACGACATTAGGCATAGATGAAAAATACAATAGGTTTGCATTTTTGTTAGAGGTCTTTAATTAGGTATTTTAAGTTATAGACCATCACGAATATTTCTCATGAGGGTCTATAATTTTAAAAACTTAATAGAACTATTAAATAAATGTAATTGTGTTGTTTTTTATTAGCTCCTCCTATTGTCCATACATTTGAATGTAGTTGCACATACATTCTCAATTCAGAGTGGCAAAATCTTATTTTGGATGTGATGGAAAAATGACATGTACCAGAAGATGGGAAAATGATGTCACTTTTGCATGTCTAGAACCTTTTTTTGTACTTTAAAGATTGATCTTTTCTTAAATATTTTAGATGTTAATAGGGAATTTAGATGTTCGAGGGGAGGGGATGGGGCCAAATGAGCTTCCACCTTCACGTGGTTGACCCTAATTAGTGGAGACTATTAAAAACTATTCTTGAAACCAAGTGAAGCTCAATATTAACCAATGATTGCATGACAACTAACTATGTGAATCTACTGTGATCTATGAGAGCATCATAGTTATTCAACATGTTTTGCCAATTCTTTTTTATTAATACAACATGTCATCATAATTGAGATGACCACTTTCAACAGCTAGCCATTGGTCGCGTAACATTCCTACCACATGCCCATCACTATTGGGATGGACATTTCTGTAGGTCCCACAAAATTTTTGTTGCAAATATGTCACAATTGTGATGGTGTCTTCGATAGCTTTCCATCATAATTAGGATGATGAAAATGAACTTTTTGCCTATGACTTGGCCCAATTTATGCAAGTTGTGTCCATCGCAATTGTGATAGTTTCCCTTGCCATCACATATTACGACGGCAATAGTCTGACGCCCATCCAACATGAGCCAATTCCTCTTTCTGTCAGTAGGGTGACATGTATCTCTCACAGTTACAATAGTTTTTCATTACAATCTGGGCCCAAATGTAGTAATGTGGTGTCCATACATGAGAGGTGTTAAAAATTAGCTTAATCACCAATTAAAAATTTAAAAAAAATTATTCAATACAAAATTAAGGAAAAATATTCTCATTAGTATTTGGTGTGTTAAGTAACTTCTTTTGAAATGATTCACAAAAATTCATTTATTTGTATCAAATTATAGTGTTCATACACAAGTGTGGTATGCTCCTAAAACAAGCATTTTGAAAAAATGGTTTTTCAAAGATCTATACCAACAAACAAATGTCATATGGGTACTAATACATATTTGAAAGGTAGAATCCAAGCACTATATTCTATTGCTAAAATTTTGTGATATTCAAACTCTAAGTGCATGAAATTTTGACATCAATTGATAATAAATTTTAATTAGGAAAAATATTTCCACTTTTTTCCCAAAAGTAAGTCTTGATTTCCTACACTAACCTAGTTAGTTGAGTGCACAAAGATGGTGTATAAAAATGGGGGTATAAGTAGACACCTTTTTTCTGAAATCAGGTAAACCTAAACTTGGATGAGACATTTGAGGGTCATCCAATCAAATGACAAGAAGTATAAAACATATAAATTGTATTACTTTGAATCTTATTTTTAACCTACTAGAGTTTTTTTTTAAATGGATAACATTAGGTGGGTCAAACTTAGCGCGCACGAAAAAAATTTAAGATTTTTAAGAAAATATAACATAGATGTTTTCTTGTGCAACACAAAAACATGGTTATATTCTCTATTTCACACATCCCTATAGTAGAATGATAGACAAGAGTCATATCTAGAAGTTGTATTTTTTTTGTAATTTTCTAATGTGTATTTTAATTTTTATGAATTAGTGAACTAAGTACATCCTAAAATTTTGGTACTTGTTCATGTACTAATCATAACTTACACCAAAATAATAAAAAATGGAATCTTCTTTTTTTAAATGTGTATAGAATCAAGTGTAAAATAAAAATGTATAGTTCATTTTGATTTTTTTAAAGTATATAAAAAGTTATTAAAAAATGGTAGATGTATATGAGGAATGTCAAGGCATTGGTAAAAGTAATTAAAGTTTATGATGTTAATGTTGTCCGAAAATAGAAAAATTTATATTGTTAGAAAGCTAAGAAGATGTGTAAGATTATGGTGGCAATTTTAGAGATACTCACTTCACCATTAGCAAACCTGATGAAAAAATGTTTTAAAGAAAAAAATTGGAGGGAAAACAGTCTCCCAAGCTTTTGGGTCATTTCCCTATTCTATCACCAAGCCATAACCTGATCGGGTTATGAAATGAAAAAGTGCATTCATAACCTGATCGAGTTTTGATGAACTAATTCTAGTCTTTTCTCTGAAGGTCATAACTTTCACATATAGAGTCTGATTGACTCTATTCAAAATGCATTGGACAGATATTGAAGAGCTCTACAACATTATGTAGATAAACAAATCCTATATCATCAAAAATGTACTTTTCATCAATTTGAATGTAAAGCATAATCTAAAATAGGTAGTCATTGTTTTCCAAATGTGTAATCAATAGGTAAACACGAATGCTAACATATTTTTTAAATCTCTCTCTCTCTCTCTCTCTCTCTCTCTCTCTCTCTCTCTCTCTCTCTCTCTCTCTCTCTCTCTCCATCATATCCCATTCTCTCCATATTTATTACTCTCTCCATCTTATTCCCTAATCTCTCTCCTATGTCCCTCTCTCCATCATTTCATCTCTCTCTCTCTAACCCCTTACCCATATCTCTATGACCCCTAATCACTAACCCCCCATTCTCTCTCTATGTGAAGTTTGTTGTTCAAGTATCATATGTCAGGGGGAGAGAGGGGGGGTTAGGGATTAGGAATTAGAGAGAGAGAGAGAGAGAGAGAGAGAGAGAGAGAGAGAGAGAGAGAGAGAGAGAGAGAGAGAGAGAGAGAGGATAGGATGGATAGAGTGAGAGGGGATTGGACATGGATAGAGTGAGAAATATAGAGAGAATGGGATAGGGGATAGGAGGGGAGAGAGAGAGAGAGAGAGAGAGAGAGAGAGAGAGAGAGAGAGAGAGAGATTAAGAGTTTTAAAAAAAAGATATATTAGGGGTCATTTATTTAGTGAGTGTGTATTTTATAGAGAGAGAGAGAGAGAGAGAGAGAGAGAGAGAGAGTTAAAAATATGTTAGTATTCATGTTTGCTTATTGATTACATATTTGGGAAATAATGACTACCTGTTTCAAACTATGCTTAATTAAAATTGATGTACAATAAAACATTTATGACATAGGATGGATTTATCTACATCATTTTGTAGATCATTTCAATTTTTTTCCAACATATTTTGAATGGAGTCAATCGGACTTCGGATGTGAAAGTTATGGCTTCTGGAGTAAGGCTTATTTTTATTTCTTGAAAACCTGATTGGGTTTTGAAGAGGTTTATGTCCTTGGAACCTGATCAAGTTTTGGTTTTTTTGTATTTTGGCCAGGTTTCGTAACCAAGCCTAGCCACATTTTGAAATTTTAAAGAACCTAATTAGGTTATTAATTTTTTTGGTTTTTTTTGTGTGGTGTCCACTAAATCGTACACCATCTTGGTGCACACACCTGGTTAATTAAATATTATGAAAAGTAAATAATTAAATGAATGGTTTCATTGCTAGAGTTGTTGACTTCTAGGAAAAGGGCCACTAACATGACAATAAAGAACCCACTAATGGATAGTGGACAAATCTACAAATAAGCATAGCCCCTAAGACCACCAAATACTTAAAAACTTAAAAAACCCTAAGTCTTGAATCAAAAAACCTTCAATACCATGAGAAAGTGATAAAATACCCTAATAGGATCTCCATGATGGGAGAGAACTGATGTTATAATTTCTCATAGTTGATGTATTGCTACAGATAGAGGAGTAGTGGAATTGAGAAAGTTCACGGTTC
This sequence comes from Cupressus sempervirens, assembly GCA_028749045.1. Lineage (NCBI taxonomy): Eukaryota > Viridiplantae > Streptophyta > Pinopsida > Cupressales > Cupressaceae > Cupressus > Cupressus sempervirens. The sequence goes on along the minus strand of CM053785.1, from coordinate 20,674,430 downwards.
TATATGATTTCTAATGGTTGTAGAATTTATTTATGACAAAGGACATTATAGTAGACTCTCTATACTTTTCTCAATCAAAAACTTTGATAGTGGAGATGTTGCTTCAATTTAGTTGACTTCTTTTCTTTCTTTTCTTTTTTGTCCCTTCTTTCCATGTTGCAATTACTTTTCTAGCATTTTTCTTAGAAATTTATATCTTCTTCTGGAGGGGTTCTCCCACCAGTAGGCAATAGGAATTATTCTCTCCTCTTTCCTTCTCCTTTTTTATTTGAGTGTTTTACTATTTAGTAATGTCAATAAACTATGGAGGAAAATATTATTTTGTTGTTTTTTTGTAATATTTTTTCTCATTGTCATATTTCTTTTGAGCATTCTCTTTATCCTTATTAATAATTTTTTTTAAAAGCACTCTAATCCTTCCAATGGCGATGTCTCTAGGGAAGGAGTGGATTTGTGTTGTATATTCTTGTATTGATTTATTGCTTTATATGGGAGTGGTGGAACTTAAAAAGTTCAAGGTTCCATTACTTCTAAATGCTTGTAGTATTTATACATGACAAGACCACTTTATTTTTTAAAGCTCGAGTGCTAAGTTACCTTGGATCTTAACACTAATTTAATTTAATAGTAAAACTTAAAGAAATGATAATTAATCCATAAACCCTCAATATTCAACCTTTTGTCATTAACCATAAACCCTATACCTTGATCTGTACACCTTATACCTTAGGCATTAAATCTAAAGCCATAAAACTAAACATTAATAATTTAACATTAAGATCTATGAAGATAAATTTAATCTCTAAATCCTCAACATTAAACCCTCCAACATTAACCATAAACTACAAATCCTTATCCCAAGGTCCTAAAGTCATGAATAATTTAAGAGAGTTAAGAGAGAGGATATAGAAGTAGAGGGGAAGGAGGCAAGAACGGCTCAAGCTAGAGAGGCAAGAGAGACATGTGGTAAAGGGAAGTAGAGAGGGAACATAAATTGTGTTGAATTCAAGTTCACCACTTGGTCTTAACCTTTTATTGATGGAATCTTCGTAATGAGAGATGAATTGTGTTGAGATTTCTCATAGTTGTTGTAAAGACTGCCCTTGCAAAACCAATGCCACATCAACAATCTCCATAAAATGCAAAAAATTCAATGAGAGTCAAAGTCTTTTGAATATTGACTAGTCAACATTAGTTGATTAACTATAATTAACTTTAACAAAAAATGATGCATATACATATATGTTCAAATTTAAAAGAAACTATAATTTCATTACCAGAATACCAAAATGTACTGATTATGTCGACCATGTTGATAGAAGCTTAATAACTTGTCTAAGAGCACAAGGGTGAGAATATTGTAGGAGTGCTTTACCACTCTACCACGAAGCTATGAAGCTCCTCTAAAATCTTTCTTGACATGAAAGATACCTAGCCCGACAACAAGGAAGACTAACCAAGTAAAACCATGAGAAATAATGGAATTGTGCAACACATTGTTTATAACATATTTAGAAAATCTCCATCCATCCCGAAAAGGTAACATAATCAACTCATGCAAAAAAAAATCAAATGAACTAATTCACAGTTTCTCAATATGCACTATCTACACGTAGGCATTTCCATAAGTTCTTTCAATAAAATATGAATTCCTTAAGAGGAGTCATCATAATACAACATTCATAGTATGTGATAATATTTGAGTCAACAATTTCTAAGTATTATCTCACCATAAATCTCAAGCTTCTCATAAAATTTTAGGACAATAAACAACAAGGATTCATATCATTCTTTCCTTTTTTATTAAATGGAAGCATACTTTCAATTCACTAATTTGGTATAGTATAAGTTTGAATATTCACAAGTAAACAATTAGAGCATTGATTCAAGATTACACACCAGCATGGTAACCACTCAAGAAAAAACAAATTTGGAAGAATGGTTATATTGTATTTCAAGACAAGACTTAATTTAGACCAATGAAGAAGTCAAGAACATCACATGTTCAATAATGTTCAGATTTATATAGTAGGGAAGTTTTGTTTCAATTTAAGATCAACCATAGTAAATTGTCTTAACTCTATTAATAAGGAGCACTTTTTAAAAACAACAACCTCACACTCATAGACACATAAGGAGAACTTTTTAGAAACAACAACCTCACACTCAAAGCCACAAGGGAAATGGTGGAATAAGTCTCCTATGTTTGCAGTTTAAGGAGTCAATGATTAAATGAAATCTAACTTCCAAGTATTTTCCATCAGAATTTGAGTAATTATGGTGAGTGTGAATTTAGTAACCAATAAGGAATAAAATTATTTCTAAATGTCACATATTGAATTCCCATTAGAAACCATCACTATCTGGCACAACTAAGACTACAACTGCTCAATGGTCCAATTCTTGTTAGTATCCACAATTTATTGAAGACATTCAATCGTACACCTGTATCTAAGAAGGCTGAGATGATCATCACCCTACTAATCACAATAGACCAAAAGAATGGAGCCATTGGAGCTCGCTCCAGCACAGTAGGAAGGTTTCATTCAATCAAAATTGAATGCAATGATACGCACACAATTTACAATTTCTTGAAATAATAAATGCAATAGTAATCACAAGGATCACAATGGAAATAAGTCATTGAGAATTTGTGAAACATTCACCCACATTCATCAATCTAAAGCTACAGCTCAAAGCATTACCTCAGTCGAATTCAGGTTATATCAAAAGGCATATAACAATTATGTTCATAAATTCTTATTTGTTTGATGGCATTAATCTAATGCCTTTAGCCATGCGTGTGTGGGTATATAAAGAGAAAAAATTCAATCATAGGTCACAAGTTGATTCCATACAAAATGTTTGGTCCACATGATGTACCAACGAAGTAAGTAACACCACAATACGTAAGTTAGCAGGTTTCAACAACTATTAACCATTCTACTGAATGTTTATACAGACAACAACCAAACAATAATGGCAAAGTTGATGGATAGGCAGAGGAGAAAAAATAAATGCACAGAACAATACGATGTGCTGCCTTGCAATAAACTATGTTATATTTTATTCCACTGTAATATCAAATGAGTACATATAACCTTTTATAAGAAAGAATACAATATTCTAGAGAAATCTACTATTAGCCGAGAAGATGAAACATCTACAAACTTCTAGAAAAATATTACAGTCGACTCTTTGAAAAAACCCTAAACCTAAACCTAACAATCTAGAAGCATAGTTTAAAATGAGAGAATTAGAACTCTCGATGAGAAGAAGCAATAAATGAAGTAGTTGGAGTAGGTAAAGTCAGCGAAGATTAAACTGACAGCTAGAAGTCTACATCACCAACACTCCCCCTTAATCTTCACTGCCATGTATATCTGTAATACCAATACTTTCTCGAAGATGTTCAAAGACATTCTTTGCAAGAGGCTTTATGAAAATGTCTGCCAATTGTTCTTTGGACCTGCAAAACTTAAGACATATGTCACCATTGTTCACTAATTCATGAATATAATGATATCTTATATGATCTATATGTTTACTATGTTGATGAAAGACATGATTTTTTGATAAAGCAATTGCAAAATTATTATCACAATATATTCATGTAGGTTATTCTTGTGGATGCTTCAAGTCTGAAACTATTCTTCTCATCCATATTGCTTGACAGGCTGCTGATGTTGCTGCAACATATTCTGCTTCAGCTGATGATAATGTCACAATTGGTTGCTTCTTTGATGCCCAAGAAATAGCTCCTGACCCTAGGTGAAAGATATGTCCTGAAGTGCTTCTTTTATCATCAAAGCTATCTGCCCAGTCACTATCTATATAGCCAATTAGCTTGTAATGATCTGAATGTGCATATAAGATCCCAAAGTTCTTTGTTCCAGCTATATACCTCGGAATCCTCTTTCTAGCTTTCCAATGAGTTTCTTTTGGTTTATCCATGAATCTTGAAATGAGACTAACTCCATGCATTATATCTAGTCTTGTAGCTGTCAAATATAAAAGGCTGCCAACTAATCTTTTGAATAAAGTGAGTCTACATTAGGACTTTCATCATTCTTGCTAAGTTTTATACCCAATGCAACTGGTGTAGGGGCTGAATTCACATTTGTCATTTTAAATCTTTTTAACAAATCAGTAGCATACTTACTTTGACAAATGAAAATGCTTTGATCATTTTGATTTACTTGTATCCCAAGAAAATATCTCATGAGTCCCAAATCAGTCATATCAAATTCATTTTTCATGGCTGCCTTGAAATTGTTAATTGACATATTACCTGTGAATATCAAATCATCTACATATAAGAAAACTATTAATATTTCTCCTTCATTTTTCACTTTGACATACAAATTTGGTTCATAGCCACACTTACTAAAACCATTATTCAAAAAATAAGAGTCTATTATGCTATATCAAGCTTTGGGAGCTTGCTTCAAGCCATATAGTGCCTTCTTTAGCTTGTATACCTTATGTTCTTCTCCCAAAATTTCATATCCCAGTGGTTTTTTTATATACACTTCTTCTAAAATGCCATTCAAGAATGCTGATTTCACGTCCATTTGATAAACCTTCCAATGATTTTGAGATGCAATGGATAAAATCATTCTAATAGTGTCTAATCTTGCCACAGGTGCAAATGTCTCATTGTAGTCTATACCTAGTTATTGTGTGAAGCCTTTGGCTACTACCCTTGCCTTGTGTTTCTCTACTTTTCCATCAGCATTATATTTTGTTTTATATACCCACTTAACTCCAATCACATCCTTGCCTTCAAGAAGATATACTAAGTCCCAAGTATTATTCTTTTCTATTGACTGAATTTCTTCATCCATGGCTGAAATCCATTTGTCATCTTTAATAGCTTCTTCAAAATAAATTGGATCAGCATGTGCTAAGAGTGCAAAATTAATGCTTAAGTCATCATTTTCAGCCTCTTTTAATTCATCATATATATCTCTAAGACTTCGTGTCTTCCTTGAAGTATTTATAGTTCTTGATCTTAATGAAGCGAGTGTTGGATTAGACGATTCACTGCTATTAGTGCTTGCTGGAGTAGTAGTGTTTTGAGTGGTAGGTGCCCTTGTAGGTGTTTTAGGAACATTTGTTTGTGTTGTAGAATGCACATCTTGAGTTTCATTTTCTTCATTTTCTTGTGGAACACTAACTGCAACTATAGTTGACTTATCCAAGCTACCATCCCATGCTTCTTCTTCTACAAACTCAACATCACGACTTATTATTAACTTCTTTGTGATAGGATTGTATAGCCTATATGCCTTGGATTGTTCACTATATCCCACAAATATGCACTTCTCTCCTCTATCATCTAATTTTTGTCTCACTTCTTGAGGTACCAATGAGTATGCCACACAACCAAACACTCTCAAATGTGCTATATTGTGCTTCCTTCTGCTCCAAGCTTCTTTTAGTTGTTTTATTTGTTACTGCTTTTGTTGGACATCTATTTAGTATGTATGCTGAACATGCAATTGCTTCAGCCCAATACTCATTTGGCAAGTGTTTTTCCTTTAACACACTCCTTGTCATCTCCATAATTGTTCTATTTTTTCTTTCTGCTACTCCATTTTGTTGTGGAGTGTACCTTGCTGTAAATTGTTTCTGTATGCCATTTTCTTTACAAAAATTCAAAAAATCATTTGATATGTATTCTCCACCTTGATCAGCTCTTAATGTTTTAATAGAGTATCCACTTTCTTTCTCAACCTTTGCCTTGAATTCTTTAAAGACAACAAATACATCTGATTTATACTTCACAAAATAAACCCAAACTTTTCTACTGAAATCATCAATAAATGTCAAGAAATAAAGTTTTCCACTTAAGGATGGTGTTTGCATTGGCCCACAAAGATCTGAATGGACTATCTCAAGCGGATGTTTTTCTCTATAAGACTTTCCAACTGAAATTTTTTCTCTATGTTGCTTTGCCAAAATACAAGTCTCACATGTTGCCTTAAGTGGCTCTATTGATGGCAACCCATAGACCATTTATTTCTTATATAAGCATTGTAACCCTTTTAAGTTTAAATGACCAAACCTTAAATGCCATAGCCAAGATTCATTTTTGTGGAAAGCTTTGAATGCAGATTCAGCTACTTTTTGTAATTCATTTGGCTCTAAGAATAATTCACTTTGGATTTTAAGTGGAAACATTCTATTTTGAGTCATTTCAACTTTTGCAATCAGCCTATTGCTTGGTCTTTTACCTAGAATCACACATTCACCATTTTCAAAATGTATTCTATATCCCTTTTGTACTAGTTGTCCAATGCTTATGAGATTGTGTTGCAATCCAGGAACATAATATACATCAGGAATTTCCTTTTCTTCACCTTTCTTAGTTCTTATGCTAATTGGCCCTTTTCCCATGACTGAGATTTGATGATCATTCTCCAACTTAACCTCTGATTTTACTGATTCATCTATTGTTAAGAATATCTCCTTAGACCCACTCATATGGTTACTACAACCACTATCTAAGAACCATACTTCTTTAGAACTCTCTTGTGCAACATTGCATGTTATCAAGATGGTATTTTGCTCACTAGTGTTGGGCTGACTTTCATTTGTAAAATGTGCCTTTTGCCTATTCATGTCATATTGTCTTTTTCTACACTCAGATGCAAAATGCCCAAATTTATTACAATAATGACATTGGATGTTAGATTTTTCATACCTTTCTCCTTGATGATGGTTGCTCCCCCTTCCTCTTGTTGATGTGAAATTGGTTTGTGAGCTTGATGTTGGCCTTCTACTCTCAAACTATTGATTTTCTCTTCCTCCTCTTGGTGTAAAACGTCCTCTTGTTCTTCCAAATGAAAGTTGAGTCTTGAAAGCATTCTCCAATGATGAAGTTCCCGAACAATTCAACCTTTGTTTATGTGATAAGAGAGAACCCATTAACTCATCTATTGATAGCAAGGAGAGATCCTTATATTCTTCAATGGCTGCAACTCTTGAATCAAACTTATTTGGTAGACTTCGAAGTATTTTCTCTACAACTTGTTGATCCCCAAGGGTTTCTCCATATGATCTAATCTAATTTACTATCCCCATTGTTTGAGTGAAAAATGAATCTATTGAATTTGAATCTTTCATTTGCAAATTTTCAAAATCTCTTCTAAGATTTTGTAACTTTGAAGTTTTTACCTTTCCTGTGCCCTGGTATGTTGATTGCAAGTTGTCCCATGCTTACTTTGAGCTTGTGGCAGCAACTACCTTTGGAAATATTGCTTCCTCCACTGCATGATGAATAAAGAATAGTGCCTTAGCATCCTTTTTCCTATTTTCCTTTAATAAATCCTTTTCAGCTTGTGAAAGAGCTTGATATGCTTGCTGGTCTGCTAGTTTAGGGAACCCACTTTCAACTAAATCCCAAACATCTTGAGAACAAAAAAGTGTTTTCATTTTGATGCTCCAATAATCATAATTTTTGCCATTAAAAGTAAGAATTTGTGGCTGTGAAATACTTCCATTGGTTTCTGCCATGATTTAACAGTAAAACTTTCTGACTTGTAACCACTACAAACCCTTTCTCTTCCTTCCTCACATAGAAACTATGATCTCCTCCTTGGATCTTTTTGCTCTCATTTGCCCTTCACCCACAATGACATCTGCCCATAAAAACAATGCCCAAAATTTCTACGGCTCTGATACCAATCTGATGGATAGGCAGAGGACAAAAAATAAACGCACAGAACAATACGATGTGCTGCCTTGCAATAAACTATGTTATATTTCATTCCACTGTAATATCAAATGAGTACATACAACCTTTTATAAAAAAACATACAATATTCTAGCTATTAGCCGAGAAGACGAAACATCTACAAACTTCTAGAAAAATATTATAGCCGACTCTTTGAAAAAACCCTAAACCTAAACCTAACAATCTAGAAGCATAGTTTAAAATGAGAGATCTAGAACTCTCGATGAGAAGAAGCAATAAATGAAGTAGTTGGAGTAGGTAAAGGCAGGGAAGACTAAACTGATAGCTGGAAGCCTACATCACCAACAAAAGTGTATAGACAACGTTTCAAATCAATCTAAAGAACAACCAATAACTAGACTTGATCATTTGCCTAAAAATGAACAGCATAACGTAGATTTTTGAATTTATGAAATAACAAAAGAACCTAGATAAATTGTTGAAAATCCTCTAATACTATCGCCTAGTTTCCAATGCTACCAGCCCTGAGTTCTTCATTCTCCTTCTTCTAGCCTCCTTCTGCAGCAGTCGATGCCCATCTTAACCTTGATGAACACGCTCAACTCACATCCATTTGATAGAATGTGTTCTATAACCAACTGGGAAGTGAGTGGATCGGTTACGTCAGGCAATGAGAGAGAGACGATGTTAGACTCTGCAAAGGTGTGGAGACATCCAAGGCAGAGATGGTCCATGAACGCACCAGAAACTCCATGGGTTCTCTGGGACTCTTGGGAGATGGGTATTCTTCAATGCTCTCCAAAGAACAATGTCCAACGCCTTCCATTAAAACACCTTGGGATTGCATTGATTGATTGGATCACTCATGCATGGAGTTGCTGTCAACATAAATTAATTACATTGCAAAGCATGGTCAGCACCGACCAAGAAGCTTCCAGAGGCATGTGCGGCCATCCCTCCAACTGCCAACTACTCTCATTAAAAACATTACCAAACTCTTCTCTAGAATGATCTATACATTCAACTATAAATAGACTGGCTAGGCCTGGAGTTTTTCAGTGCTCAAGTTTGAATTGATATGGTACGACTCATTTCCTGAGTTTTTCTGTTGTGTTAATCTCTCTGTTTTTGTTCATGGTATCAGAGCCTAGTTTGATTAGTTGTGGGAAACCGAAAATCTGCTCCTGTACACTTTCCTCTTCTGTAGTTTCTTCCACAGCAATTTCTTCCTCTGTAGCAGCTTCTTTCTCTACACTGGCCTCTGCATCTGCAATAGCATCTTTCTCTATAGTGATTTCTGTATTTGAAATAGTTTCTTCCTCTGTTGGGGTTTCCTTTGTCTCCTCCTCATTAGCATTTGTTTCACTGGTAACCTCCTCTACAGGCTGCTGGCTTTCACCAGCTACAACTTCCTCCTTTCCCTTGAGATGATACATCTCGCTAATGGACTGTTTTTCTTCAATGGTAGCCATTTTTGCTCCCAAACAATGCTTCGATTTCAATACAGGTGTTCCGAAAAAAATGAATCAAGAAAAGTGTTGAAGGTACGTTTGATTTTAGCTAAACATTTTTGATGAATAGATATGTGTGTTGGTGCAGTTGGAGAATAGTTTGATTTATAGAATATTGGAGAAACAAGTTGCTGTTCGGGGCAGAATTTTACTATTTGTTAAGCTTCTGTGGAGATTTTTTTAACACAGTTCGAGTGTTGTATGCTTTTTTTATTTTACTAATCTTTTGAGATACTATATGTGGTTGAGACTGTTTCATTTGAAGATACAAATTGTGTGTGTTTAATGGTTGTTTGGTAATATAGTAATCAAGTACATTTGAAAGATATTATTATAAAGAGCACTTTGAAAGATTTGTGTGGGAAGTTGAAAGTGGTAATTTTAGAAGTCCTTTGTTTTGATAGCTTCTTAAGAAGGCCAATATCAAGGCATGGTCTTTGCTTGATGCTTATGTGATTATGTGCATGTGTGTCGGTGATTGATTGGAATTTAACTATGGCTACCAATGAGATGTCTAGTCTTGTGGTTAGTGAAAAATTGGATGGATCAAATTATGCCAATTGGAAATGTGAGATGGAGTTAATTTTACAAATGAAAGATTTATGGGAACTAGTCAAAGAAGAAGAACCTAAGGATCAAGATAAACTTGATAAATGGAATAAAAAAGATATGAATGCACGTGCTACACTTTTGTGGCAAATTAGTCCAGGGATTAGGCCTCATGTTCAAGGTCTAAAAACAACAAAGGCAATATGGGAAACTTTACAAACAATGTATGAAAGAACAAGTAAGTTAAAAGCAATGGATATTAAGAGGCAATTAACTCATTTGAAAATGAAAGAAGGAGATACCGTGAATGATCATATTGCTAGATTGAAAAACCTAAGAAATCAGCTTGCAATGATGAAGGTTGAGTATGAAGATGATGAAATTATAGAATTTTTAATTGAAAGTCTTCCAGAGGAGTATAATAATTTCATTCGCACTTTAGAATTAACTGAAAATTTTGAAAATATAAAATTGCAAGAAGTCTATGGTGCTTTGTTAAATGAAGAAGAAAGGCTTCACAAGTTTGCAAGTGAGTCTAGCAAGAGTCAAGCATTTGTAGCTAGAGGGAAATACAAGAATTATAATCAAAATCAAAGACCTAATCAAGGGAATCAATATAGAAATGGTCAAAGACAATGGTCTCAACAAAAAGATAATCAAAATAGGCAAAATTATCAAAGGCCACAAAATGAAGGGAGAAATTACAATAATAATTTCAAAGGAGCAAATACTATCAAATGTTTTAAGTGTGGAAAAGAAGGGCATAAAAGTGATCAATGTTTTAAGAAATGGCAAAAAAGATTTAATCAAAGAAGGCAATCAAATTTTGTTCAAGAAGAGGGTGATCATCATATAATGATAGCTTCTTTGGCTGCTCAAGGTGATTCAAGTAATGCATGGTATATTGATTCAGGAGCTAGCCAACATCTAACTCACAACAAAGATATTTTTAGCTCTTTAGAAGCAACCAGAGGTGCAAAAATATTTCTTGGTGATGATAGTTCACACGACATAGAAGGAATAGGTACAATTTCAATGAAAGGTAATGATGGTAAAAATTTAGAGATAACTAATGTGAATTTTGTACCTAGGTTGGCTAAAAATCTTCTATCAGTGAGTCAAATAACTCAACATGGATATAAGGTGGAGTTTTATTCAGATAAGTGTTTAATCAAGAATATTAATGATGGATACAAAATAGTTGCTAGAGGAGTTGAGAATGATCGATTATATAAATTTCAAGCTAGTGTTGCTAAGAAGGCTTATATCACTACAAGATCATCCTTAAGTGAGTTATGACATCAAAGGTATGGTCATTTAAATTATCAAAGTTTGGCTATGCTTTCAAAGATGAATATGGTTGATGGATTACCTTGGATAAAATTAAATACAAATGTGTGTGAAGGATGCATGGTTGGTAAACAACATAGAGACACTTTTGAGAGGTCTAGATGGAGAGCAAAGAAAAGTCTAGAACTTATCCATAGTGATTTGTGTGGTCCTATGAATCCAACATCAAAGGGAGGAGCTAGGTATATCTTGACATTTATTGATTATTTTTCAAGAAAAAATTGGGTTTATTTCTTGAAACAAAAGGATGAAGTGTTTAACAAATTTGAAATTTTTAAAGCTCTTGTGGAAAATGAAAGTGGAAATAAGATCAAGAGAATTAGAACTGACAATGGTGGAGAATATGTAAACAATAGGTTCAAATCATTTTGTGAGCATCATGGGATCAAAAGAGAGATGACTATTAGATATACTCCTCAACAAAATGGTATTGCTGAAAGGAAGAATAGGACTTTAGTGGAAATGGCACGTTGTATGCTACAATCTAAGAATCTTCCTTTGTTTCTATGGGCTGAAGCTATTAATACCGCATCTCATGTTCTGAATAGATCTCCCACAAATGTTTTGCAAAACATTACTCCTGAAGAAGCTTGGAGTGGAAGAAAACCTAATGTTAAGTATTTTAGAGTGTTTGGATGTGAAGCCTATGCCCATGTGCCAGATGAGATTAGAGAAAAGAAATTTGATAAGAAAAGCATTAAGTGCATCTTTGTGGGGTATGATGACCAAAGGAAAGGATATAGGTTATATGATCCTAGTGTGGAAGATGTGTTTACAAGTAGGGATGTCAAGTTTAATGAAGGGTTTGATGATATGTCAATATCCACTCCTATTCCACATGTGGCTATTGAGAATCATGAAGATCCTAATAATTTTGAAACTGGTGAAAGTTCTAAGGAACCCTTTGACATGGATGAAGAATCTAGTCCTTCTCCAAAGACCAAGAGTATTCAAGAAATTTATCAAAGGACTCACCAAATTAATTATGCTTTGATGACCACCATAATGAAGACTAATGATCCTCAAACATATGAAGAGGCCAAAGGAAAACATGAATGGGAAGAAGCTATGAAAAATGAGTATGATTCATTGATAAAGAACAACACTTGGGAATTGGTAGAGTTGCCAAAAGGTAAGAATGTGGTTAACAATAAGTGGGTATATAAGACCAAGTTCAAGTTAGATGGGAGTATTGAAAAACATTAGGCAAGACTAGTAGCCAAAGGGTATTCACAAAAAGTAGGGATTGATTACACAGAAACTTTTGCCCCAGTAGCAAAGATTAGTACTGTCAGAGTTATTATAGCATTAGCAGCTCATTTTAAGTGGCCTTTACACCAAATGGATGTTAAAAATACATTTTTGAATGGTGAAATTGATGAAGAGATTTATATGACTCAACCACAAGGATTTGAAATACAAGGGAAAGAACATTTGGTTTGCAAATTAAGGAAGTCTTTATATGGTCTCAAACAGGCTCCAAGGGCTTGGTATGCTAAAATTGATGAATATTTTCAAATTCAAGGCTTCCATAATAGTCCACATGATCCAAATTTTTATGTGAAGGAATTTGCTAGTGGTGATATCATAATCATTGTGCTTTATGTTGATGATCTTATTATCACAGGACATAGCATGGATAAAATTAGTAACATAAAGTTAAGCTTGCAAAATACCTTTGAGATGACAGATCTTGGTTTTCTACACTATTTTCTTGGTATACAAGTATGGCAAAAGGATGATGGATTTTATCTTTCTCAACCTAAGTATGCCCTAGACATATTGAAGAGGTTTCAAATGACAGATTGTAAAAGTGTATCTACTCCAATTGCTTCGGGGTTGAAATTAAGCAAGGACATGGAAGGTGAAGATGTTGACCCTACCTTATATAGGCAATTGGTTGGTAGTCTTGTATATTTAACACACACTCGTCCTGATATTTCTTTTGCAGTTAGTGTGGTTTCCAGATTTTTGAGCTCACCTAAAGTCCCACATTGGATAGCTGCTAAAAGAATACTAAGATATATGAAAGGGACTTTAACGATGGGCATCTATTATTCATTTCATGGAGATATTTCCCTTATTGGCTATTCAGATTCTGATTGGGCAGGATGCATGGATGATCGTAAGTCCACTACAGGTTATGTTGTCTATCTTGGTGCAGGTCCCGTTTCTTGGTGCAGTAAAAAGCAGTCTACCATAGCTCTATCCACTACAGAAGCTGAATATACTGCAGCAAACGAAGCAGCAAAAGACATCACTTGGCTACGAGCTATCTTATCAGTCCTTAGGCAACATCATCCAGGGCCTTCTCTACTTCATTGTGACAATCAAAGTGCCATATCATTGTCTAAGAATCCCGTGTTCCATGCTCGCACCAAACATATTGAAGTTTATCATCATTATATCAGGCATCTCCTCCAACAACAGGTGATTCATCTTCAATATTGCAAGACAGAGGACCAGATTGCTGACTTATTCATCAAGGCTTTAAGTGAAGCCAAGTTTGTATCTCTTTGACATCTTTTGGGCTTAAGAGCAATGACATAATTATGGTTGTCATTCAGGGGGGATTCTTATGAATTTCAACCATTGTATTTAGGAAACTACAGATTGTAAATGGGTACCTAACAAGGCCTTAGGCCAGGACCCATCATATGTAGATTATGGGGGGATATTTAGATAGTAGATATTTAGTATAGCTATTGTAATTAATTTAGGGGGGATGTCAACGTAAATTAATTATATTGCAAAGCATGGTCAGCACCGACCAAGAAGCTTCCAGAGGCATGTGCGGCCATCCCTCCAACTGCCAACTACTCTCATTAAAAACATTACCAAACTCTTCTCTAGAATGCTATGTACATTCAGCTATAAATAGACTGGCTGGGCCTGGAGTTTTTCAGTGCTCAAGTTTTAATTGATATGTTGTGGCTCATTTCCTGAGTTTTTCTGCTGTGTTAATCTCTCTGTTTTTGTTCAGTTGCACTGCTTCCATATATAATCTTCAGCCTGTCTTCGACAGGGTGGCGGCGAGAATGCCAAGAACAGTAATGGAATCCCTCTGATACTATTCCTCAGGACCCCAATGGACAATCCTATCTAGTTATGGTTCTGAAAACCTAAAACCCCCGGAGTCGAGGCTTCTATTTTGTTGTCCATTTGGATGAACTGCCACTGGGGAAATAAAAAGGAAAAATAGGGCATTGGGGATTACAGAACCGGAATGGATGTTACGTAGAGTTGTCGTCTTCATCCTCCTGTCTCCCTTAACCTCCCGCCCAACAAATAATGATGCTTTGCACGTCGCGCATGCTCTCTAACGGACGACCTATGAAGCATGGCAATGCCGTATTCGACTTTCCCTTCTGCAAAATTTGTCTTGTTTTTGTTGCTTGTTTACCGTCCAAGAACGGGAGCCTCTTTTCCTTTCGTATCTCTGAGGTAGTTGCATGTAACAGAGACGGTCATTCTCACCTCTCCACAACGTCCAACTAATGGTAATCATAAATTAACCATCAATGAAGCGTTATGTTTGTTAGATGTTCGTTAAGTTATAAAAGTTATTAAAGATTCGTGTCATCAGTAACTTTAAATGAATCTACCTGGCAATAATATATTGAGTAATTCGGCATATGCGAGAATGGGTTGTGACAGTTATTGTACTATTTCATATGAGAGTGGTGAACTTAGTAAATTCATTATTCTATAATATCTAAAAGGTTGTAGTATTTATCTCTAACGAAGAACCCATTACTTTCTATCTTTGCACTACTTATGGCTCAATATTTCACCCTCTTGCTTTGTTTCTTGAAAGCTGGAGAAGAATGAGTCGTAGCCTTTTTTCTCCCAAAAAAAAAAAAAAAAACTAACTAATATATTGTTATTATCACAATTTAGTTTTGTTTTTAAGTGTGGATGTAAATATGTATTTCAATTTATATGAAAAACTTGTACAGTTTTATCAATCCTTTTGATAAATAGATTCTTTCTATGATAAATATAATAGATTCTTTTTATGTTTGTGTCCAGCGTTTTTGTTTCTCTTAAATTGACTCTAGACTCATATTTGAGGGCTGTAAGTGGGTCGAGGCACCCTGAGAACAACTTTTTAAACCTAACTTTCCTCTCATTTTCCACACTTTTCATTTGGCGCGTGCAGAAAAACCTTTTTTACCTAACATGATTCTTGACTCTTCAAATAAAAGACAAAAGATTTTAACTATGGAAGATCCCATTTGCGCAATACAAAAACTGTAGGGTAATTTTCTAAGTGTGTTTACCTTGTAGAGTTTTGATGATAGATTCAAATTAGTCTTAACCCTAACGTCACTTGGGAAATTTTATTTTAATTTTCAAATATAGGAGCCTAACGAAAGTCCTTGACTAGCCCATCAAATCCTTCTAAAAATCTTTGTTGAAAACCATTAAAACTAAACAGCTTTGCATAACAACCTTTAAGCACAAAAGCCAAAGAATCGTAGATAAAGATTGTATTAAAATATGACAAGGAAAACCATTAAAGCTATACAACAAATAGTAGGGACTCCTCTTTATCCCACACACTTCAAGCAAGTGTAGAAACGATCATGACTTTAGTGAAAATTTTGAATGGAGGAGATTTCTCACCACTTTCACTCAAAGCGTAGAACCAATTATAAATCAGTCTAGTTTATTATTTATTTCACACATAAAGAAAGAGAGAGCAAGTTGTTTGAAGGAAAAATAGAGTAGTGTAGTGCAATCTACAATGAAGATGTTGGTGATGAACTTGAAAATTAGAAATCAAGAAGAATATTTTCCATTCATTGTGTATACATAAAACTGTATACATACATATATAGCTATGTGCCATATGCATAAAGCTATAGGAAAGGAAACAACTTCAAGAAAAGAAAGAATCAATTTAAGAAAGAATAGTTTAGGAAAGAATCAACTTAGAAAGAATCAATCCAATATTAGAAACAATCCAATATTGCAACACTCGCTCTCAAGTTGGTGCATAGATATCCCACATGCCCAACTTGCCCAAAAACTTCGAGAACACTTGACTTGAAATTGCTTTGGTAAGAATATTGGCCAATTGATCTTCTGATAGAATCTTAGGAAGCTCCACAATCTTCTCATCCAACTTCTCCTTAATAAAGAATCTGTCTACCTCCACATGCTTTGTATGATCATGTTGAACTAAATTATGAGCAATATCAAATGATGCTTTATTGTCACAATATAGTTGAATTGGCCGCCTAGATGGACAGCCCAAATCTCTTAGGAGAAGTCTTAGCCACAATGCTTCACATACTCCAAGTGTCATACCTCTAAATTTTGCCTCTGCATTTGATTACACAAAAACATTCTATTTTTTGCTTCTCCATGTAACGAGATTACCTCCTACAAAGGTGAAATAACCTGAAGTAGAATGCCTTTCATCTACTACTCCAGCCCAATCAGCATCAGTATATGCATCCACACTTTGATAATCCTAATTTTTAGTTAATAAAATTTCTTTTCCAAGAGTAGACTTTAGATACCTCATAATGCACATAACTGCACTCATAGGTTGCTCTCCAAGATTATGCATAAACTAGCTAACAATACTTAATTCATAGGCAAGGTCTAGCCTTGTGTGTGCTAAGTTCATCAATCATCCTACGAGTCTCTAGTATCTTCCTTTATCAACTAGTACCTAATTAGACTCAATACATAACTTCAATCCTTCTTCGACTAGTGTATCAATGGGTTGACACGCTGACATACCAATTTCCTATAACAAGTCTAAGACATACTTTCTTTGAGATAGAAAGATCCCTTTATCAAATTGAGACACTTTGATCCCAAGGACATATTTCAAGGGACTGAGGTCTTTCATTTCGAATTCTCTGAACAAGTAATCTTGTAGAGCCCTAATTTTTTTAGAATCATTTCCTATAACTATCATGTCATCCACATACACAATAAGTGTAGTGATCTTACCCTATTAATTCTTTATGAATAAAGTGTGGTTTGAATTGCTCTGACGGTAACCAAACATTTTCATTGACTTTTTGAATCTTCTGAACCATGCCTTGGGACATTGTTTCAACCCATATAGTGACTTCTTTAATTTGCACACCTTTAGACTATGTATTTTTGGTATCATGCAGTTGGGTGGGAGTTCCATGTAGACTTCTTTAGACAACTCTCCATGTAGAAAGGCATTCTTCACATCAAACTATTATAATGGCCAACCCAAGTTTGCAGCTAGAGACAACAAGACTCGTATTGTATTGATTTTAGTTACAAGTGAAAATGTCTCTATATAATCAATCTCATAGGTTTGGGTGTACCCTTTTTCCATTAGTCTTGCCTTAAAGCATTCAATTGTACAATCTTCTTTGTACTTAATAGTATAAACCCACCAACATCCAATTGGTTTCTTTCCTAATGGATAGTCAACAAGTTCCTAGGTATTATTTTCCTATAATGATTTGATCTCCTCATTCAAAGTGGCTTTACACCTTGGATCAGCTAAGGCTTCCTGCACATTGTTAGGAATAGATACATTAGATAATTGATTTACAAATGACTAATTTGATTTTGACAAATAATGGTTATACACATAATGACTCATAGGATATTTAACTTTACTAGAAATTTTGGGTTCATATGTTGATTTATGGATACCTTTGGTGAGACACTCAGGCAGCTATTTTGTAGATGGCTTAGGAATATCCTTGGTAAGCGATTGATGTGGTTTGAGGGACTCAAATGGAGGTGGACCCATAGCTTCATTTTTTGGGTGTTCATCACTACTTTGATCCAAAGTTTCACCTACTTCTTGATTAACAATTTTAGAGAGTCCCCCTTCTTCAGAGATGGCCAAGCTACCCGCATCTTCAAGGATGTGAACATTGACATCTTTAGAGGTGTTATCCAAATCTTTAGAGATGTCTAAGTTACCTACATTTTTAGAGATGTGAACATCGACATCTTCAAAGATGTGATCATCATAGTCTAGAGTCTGAAATTTCCTTCTGGTACTCCCCCTGAAGTTCAGGATCTGAGAAAAAATACATCAAGTCTTCATAAAAAATTACATCCAATGTAATAAACATTTGTTGGTTTGGAGGATGATAGCATTGGTACTCCTTTTGATATGTAGCATATCCTATAAAGACACATTACAATGCTCAAGGAGATAACTTGTTGCGCTAATGCTTATGGAGGTGTACAAAAGCTACACAACCAAAATTGTGAGGAGGTAAATTTGGGACAACAAGAGTAACAACTACCTCAGCAAGAGCCTAGGATGTTGTCTGGAAATCAATAGTGTTGGAGGGTAGTTGGTTGATCAAATATGCTACAAAGGTAAGTGCTTTGCCCCAATAGGATAATGGCATATGGGCTTCTAGCAGAGAAGCATGGACAACCTCCAACAAGTGACGATTTTTTCCCTCAGCTACCCCATTTTGCTAAGGTGTATTGGAACAAGTAGTTTGATGAATAGCTCTGTGTGCTTCCAGATACTATTGAAGTTTAGAATTCAAATATTTGCCTCCATTGTCACTACAAAGAACTTGAACTTGTGCATTGTACTGAGTACAAATCATGTTATAATTTTTTTGAAATAACAAGTTCACATCACTTTTAGACTTCATTAAGCATACCCAAGTCATCCTAGTACAATCATTAATAAAAAGTAACAAACCAATGTGATCCACCCAAGGTAGTGACTTTGGACAGACTCCAAACATCAAACTATATGATCATAAATAGAACTGGACATTTATTCAAAGTTAATGGAAAAGAAGCACGATGGCTTTTTGCAAGTTCACAAACTTCACACCAGAAGCTAGAAACATCAAATTTTGCAAATAAACTAGGAAATAATTTCTTCAAGTAACCAGAGGAAGCATGTCCTAGACGTCAATGCCATAACTAGATTTCAAATTTTTGCTTGTCCCCCTCAGAGCCATCCATCACTAGAGCTTGACATAGCTTGTTTGAACTCTTTGACACCGAGTCCAAGTAGTATAGCTTCCCTTGCCTAACACCACAACCAATCATTTGCCTCATTTGGATGTCCTTAAACACACAAAAATTAGGCCAAAAATTTACAACACAAAATAAAGTAGTGATAATTTGGAAAATTGACAACAAATTGTAATCCAAAGATAGAACCACTAAAATAGAATCTAGATTCAAAGTATTAGTGAGAGGTAAGGATCCTTCTTCAATAACTGGGGTCGAAGAGCCATTGGTAGTGGAAACAAATTTTTGTGAGGATGGTTTAAGGGATGAGACATGTCTAGAATCAAACGTCATATGATCCATAACACCAGAATCAATTATCCATGCACTATTAGAAACAAGTATAGAAATATTTAAAGACTTACCACCATTACCTACCATTGTTGCTAATGCCAAGATATGTCCAACAACAATATCCCTTGTCTTTGTTTCAGAAAATGCTACACTAGAGGTCTTCCTAGAATTCTTCTTCCATGAATTGTGGCTACGATCCCACCATTCTAGATACCCAACAAGTTCAAAGCAGTGACTTTTGGTATGACTAGTTTGATTATAATGGGTGCATTTGAAGGTGGATTTATTAGCACCATTAGTGATCTTAGGTGAGTTTTGAGGAGGCCCATTCTAATTAGATCGGTTTCAAGTTACCATGATTGAAGCTTCAGTCTTTTCTGGGTCTCCAATCATTTTTGTACATTGAATAGATTCATGATGGAGCAATGCATAACATGCTTCTAATTTAGGAATAGGATCCTTTCTCAAAATTTCCCCATGAACTTGTTCAAAGTCACCATCTAATCCAGTAAGAAAAATATGCACCCTTTGCCATTGAACTAATTTTTGGTAAGATTCAACATCATTCTCACTTTCCATGATCACTTTATCATGATGATCCAACTTACCAAAAATCTTGGTTAATTCTCCATAATACACAGAGAGTGTTCTACCATTCTATTTGGCAGAGAAAGCCCTCTAATTCAAGACAAACACTTGCAATTCATTTGCTTCATCATTAAAAGCCTTAGAAAGACCTTTCCAAATATCTCAAGCGGTGGGTAAGAGAATGCATCGCTTCATAATTTCTAGGGACATAGATATCAACAACCATCTTTTGACCTTTTGATTGTCTACAAACCACTTCTCATATCCACCATCCTTCTCGGTAGGTGGCTATGAGTTACCATGAATGAAAGAGAGTTTCTCCTTCTTAGCAATATGCATCTCCATGATTTGAGACCAGAAATCATACTTTGTTTCTGATGGGGACACAACCCAACAACCAGAATAGACACAATAGAAAGGGGAAATTATATTAACTGAGAAAATAAGCTAGTACAAACAGTGCAGAGAAAATAAACTCAAAACATGCCCTGCGGGCTTACAATAGCATAAATCTGGAGAATATTTCTCCTTTTAGCACCTCCTCTCAAGCTCTAATCCGAACTGCCTTTTACAATGCCAGAAATATCCTTAAATAGACCTCGGAGGGTTAAGGACTAGGAGTACATTCTAGAAAGTGCTAGTAGGCATCCACCGACAAAATAGAAGGTTCCGGAAGCTGCGTTTGAAGTCGGTGCAATTCTAAAAGAATCCAGAAACGGTAGCCAAACTTTCGGGAGGCATAACTTTTGAACCGTAACTCCGATTGACGAACCGTTTACATTTTCGGAAAGCTCTCGAAGCACTCTATAGCCCTATGGACAGCTTTGCTCGTCCCCCATTTTTCGACCCTTTTCGAGGTCATTTAATGCCCCAAACCTGACTTTGAAGCATTCTTAGGGGGTCTCCAAAACTTGAAAAACTGCAATAACTTTCAAACCGTGGGGCCTTTTGACCTGATTCTTTTTCTGGAATGCTCTAAATCTTGATTACATTCATCTGGCCAAGTCACACCTTCTAGGTCACCAAAATGATGGTCAAATTGCATGCTCCTATTTTTTCAGGATTTTTAAATGCACTGATAGTTGAACTATGAGAGTTGGAACCTTTATTTGAGCCAAATGGGTATCCAAAAATGCAAATACATAAAATAGAAACTAAGTCTAAGTACATTTTTTTGGGTGACACAGGATTGCCCTTATACCTCTGGATGCTCCTGCATCAGACACCCAGGGTAGATTGAAAAGTGACCCTGTCACTTTATGGATGGTAGAGGAAATCCCAAATGGGAAACCTCAGCTACTAAAATCCAAGTTGAGTCTTCGATCGGTCGTCCTTTCCATTTGACCAAATACTCTTCATACTGCCTATTTCTGGTACTCCTACCCACACGATGATCTAAAATGTCTTCTATCTCCTTCTTAGAAGCAGGAATTGGACATGGCTCTAAAACCAGCTCCTCATCAGTACCATCATCATGATACTCTGTCAAATCTGCAATGTTGAAAATGGGAGAAATGTGAATACCATCTGGCAGCTCCACCTCATATGCATTTCCTGAGTTATGTTTCTTCAAAATTTTGCAGCGGCCAAATTTCTTCATTTTCAGCTTGTTGTAAGTACCAACTGGAAATCTTTCTTTTCGTAAGTGCACCATGACAAGATCCCCTACTTGGAATTCCTTATGTCTTCTCCTTTATTCAGCCCTAGCTTTATACTCTTGATTCATCTTGATAATGTGTGCTTGGACCTCCTCATGTAGACACTTGATGTGTTCAGCAAAATCCTCAGCTTCAGCACTTGTTCTCTCCCCTTGTTCTATCTTCCTCAATTCTGGTGCAGTCCTTGGGCTATTTCCATATACAATTTGAAATGGTGATTTTCTAGTACTCCTATTTACAGAGTTATTATAAGCAAACTCTGCCTGTGGTAGAATCAAATCCCATCCCTTAGGCTTATCTCCAACTAAACATCTCAGCAAATTGCCCAGACTTCTATTTACCACTTCTGTTTGGCCATCAGTCTGTGGGTGATGCGTGGAACTGAATTTCAAGTCTGTTCTCAACTTCTTCCACAATGTCCTCCAGAAATACCCCACAAATTTAGTATCTCGGTCAGAAACTATACTCCTTGGAAGACCATGTAGTCTTACCACCTCTTTGAAAAACAAGTCTGCAATATGGACAGCATCATGAGTTTTATGGCATGGAATGAAATGTGCCATTTTGGAGAACCTATCAACCACCACGAATATTGAATCATTACCCCTTTGTGTCCTTGGTAATCCAAGAACAAAATCCATACTTATGTCCTCCCATGGCCTTGATGGAACAGGCAATGGCTGATATAGGCCAGTATTTTGACTAAACCCCTTGGCAACTTGACAAACCTGGCAACTCTGTACAAACTTCTTCACATCCTGTGTAATTTGAGGCCAAAAATAATGTTCTCTAAGAATGGCAATGGTCTTATCCCGACCAAAATGTCCTGCCATCCCTCCACTGTGTTTCTCCTTAATCAGATTTTCCCTCATGGAACTCCTTGGAATGCACAATTGACTACCTTTGAACAACATGCCATCCTGAATCAAATAGTCTAACCACTTGGTTCTATCTACAGCAACAGGTTCTTTACAAGATTTCCATGCTTCAGCAAAATCAAGATCCTCGGGGTACAAATTCTTGAGTTCATCAAACCCAACTACTTCAACTTGCATTGTTGTAAGCAACAATTGTCTCCTACTTAATGCATATGCAACCCTGTTAGATTTTCCACTTCTATGCTTTAACACAAATGTATAACTCTGCAAGAATTCTACCCACTTCATATGCCTCTGATTCAATTTACCTTGGCTATTTAGGTACTGTAATGCCTGATGATCAGTATACAAAACAAATTCCTTTGGCAACAAATAATGCCTCCATTTCTTTAAGGCCTGAACTATCGCATAGAACTCTTGATCATAAACAGAATACTTCTTCTTTGCATCATTCAATTTTTCACTAAAATATGCAATAGGCTTACTTTCTTGGCTTAATACAGCCCCAATAGCGCTACCACTAGCATCACAGTCCACCTGGAATACTTTTCTGAAATCTGGAAGTGCCAACACAGGTTGTTCAGTCACCTTCTTCTTTAGCAATTCAAAACTTCTCGCAGCTGCTGCAGTCCATTTGAACTCTTTTCTATCCCCTCTTATTGTATCAGTTAGGGGTGCACATATGCCACTGAAATTCTTAATAAACTTTCTGTAAAAACTAACCAGACCATGAAATGATCTTACCTCAGTAGCAGACCTTGGAGTAGGCCATTCCAAGATGGCTTTTACCTTCTCTGGATCCATTTTGAGACCTTCAGGTGATATAACAAATCCCAAATAGACTAACTCCCTTTTTGCAAAGACACACTTCTTTAGATTAATTAACAGTTTCTCTTCCCTTAGCCTTTCAAGGACACTACGAATATGCAGTAAATGTTCTTCCAAAGTCTTGCTGAAAATTAAAATATCATCCAAATAGACAATAACAAATTTTCCCAAGAACTTCTTAAGTACCTCATTCATGAGCCGCATGAAGGTGCTTGGGGCGTTCGTCAATCCAAAGGGCATGACTAACCACTCATAAAGACCCTCCTTGGTCTTGAAAGCTGTTTTCCACTCATCTCCTTCTCAAATCCATATCTGATGATAGCCACTCTTCAGATCTATCTTTGTGAAGTACTCAGCTCCACTCAAGCAGTCCATAAGATCATCCATCCTTGGCAAAGGAAATTGGTACTTGATGGTTATCCTATTTATAGCTCGGGAATCTATACACATCCTCCACTCTCCATCCTTTTTTGGTGCGAGTACTGCAGGTACTACACATGGACTCAGGCTCTCTCGAATCAAGCCCTTCCTCAACAGCTCCTGAACCTGTCTATTTAGCTCCTCTGTTTCAGTAGGAGTCATCCTGTGAGCAGCCTTGTTAGGAAAACTAGCTCCTGGAATCAGATCTATTTGATGACTGATTTGCCTTACTGGTGGCAATCCATCTGGAACATTATCAGAGATAATATCTCCAAATTCTCCTAGTAAATCTGAAACTTCAAATGGTATTTCACTACTACCTTCTTTATCTTTTCTAGGAATCAAAGCATAGCACATGCGTTGATGTTTCATGCCATCTAAAAACTTCCTTCCATCAACAAGACAAATCCTAGCACTGCTACATACCTTTACACCTTCCTTTTTCATGGGCTTCAATTTGTGGCGAACTCCATCCTTTGTCAGAGAGTATGTGTTTGCATGTCCATCATGTATTGCATGTCTATCAAACTGCCATGGTCTACCCAACAATAGATGGCAAACATCCATCGAAATAACATCACAGAGAACTTCATCATGGTAATTCCCAATTTTGAATTTTACTAAAAATTGTTCACTTACCAGGACCTTATGATCATCTTTTACCCAAGAAATCCGATAGGGCTGGGGATGTTTCTCCCTCTTGAGCTTCAGCTTAGAGACCATCTCTTCGGATACCAAGTTATCAGTGCTACCACCATCAATGATCACATCACAATATTTATCCTCACACTTGCATCTGGTACAGAAGAAGCTCCTCTGTTGTCCTGGTTCATTTTCACCACTTAGTAGGACTCTTTCATTTACCAAGGTCTCTCCTCTTTCTGCATCCTCTGAATGTGATGATTGTGCATCCTCATCCACATGAGCAACCCTAGCTTGGCCCTCAGCTCTCCTATCTGTCCTTCCTTGTCGTTGAGGGCATTCAAAGGCACGATGACCTTCTTCATTGCAATGGAAACAGGTACCACGAAAGCCTCCTCTTCCTTGCCCACGTCCTCTACCTCTTCCTCTTTGATTTCCAAAGTCTTGATCACGGGAGCGGTTGAAACCCTCATTCCTCTGGTTCCTGCTAGTACCCTCATCTTCATTTTTCTTTTGAGTTTCATTGCGGCCTCCAGATGATCTACCGCTTCCCCTTCCTCCTTGACTGCGCCCTCTTTGTCTTCCTTCAAACCTTTTACTCAGCTTCTCTTCAACTCGTAGGGCAAACTGGTATGCTTCTTCAACGTTGGTCATTCTTACCAGACTTAGTTCTTCCTGGATGCTAGGTCGTAACCCACTGATATAATGAGCAACCTTCTCCTTATTTGCTTCTGCATGCCCCGCTCTAATTAGGAGTCGGTAAAACTCCTCTGTATATTCTTGGATTGATCTTCCTGCTTGCTTTAAGCCATGCATCTTCTTAAACAGATCAAGCTCGTAGTCCACAGGAATGAACTGCTTCTTCAATTTGTCCACCATGCGATCCCATCTTGTGATCTTCTCCTTTCCTCTTCTAAGTCTTTCCAGTTGAATCTCTTGCCACCAGATTTTGGCATGGCCTTTTAGTTTGGCCTTTGCAAACTTAACCCTATCTGGGTCCCTTATATCCTCATATTCAAAGTATTCGTCCAGTTCATTGATCCAATCGATCAACTCATCTGGTTTCAAATTTCCCAAAAATATACCCACTTCAATTGTAGGTCATTTCCCAAACCTAGAAATGGCCCTAAAAAGCCTTTCCTCTACAGGATTCAGAACTTCCCCATCAACTTCCATTACTTCCTCTTCATTGTCATCCTCACTATTGTCATCTGTGGCAATATTTGCTCCTCTACGAAGCTCCTCTTGCAATGCTTGTACCTGTCTCTCGAGGGCTCTAACCTCCTTAGGATCAATAGCTCTGGCCCTTCCACCACGCTCTCTTCGTGGAGGCATCTTCTAACTCGAACCCACAACCACACAGTCCTGGTGCAAACTGCCTCACAGTCGGTGCTCTGTCTACACACTCAGGAAAACCCGCTCTGATACCACTTGATGGGGACACAACCCAACAACCAGAATAGACACAATAGAAAGGGGAAATTATATTAACTGAGAAAATAAGCTGGTACAAACAGTGCAGAGAAAATAAACTCAAAACATGCCCTGCGGGCTTACAATAGCATAAATCTGGAGAATATTTCTCCTTTTAGCACCTCCTCTCAAGCTCTAATCCGAACTGCCTTTTACAATGCCAAAAATCTCCTTAAATAGACCCCGGTGGGTTAAGGACTAGGAGTACATTCTAGACAGTGCTAGTAGGCATCCACCGACAAAATAGAAGGTTCCGAAAGCTGCGTTAGAAGTCGGTGCAATTCTAGAAGAATCCAGAAACGGTAGCCGAACTTCCGGAAGGTATAACTTTTGAACCGTAACTCCGATTGACGAACTGTTTAAATTTTCGGAAAGCTCTCGAAGCACTCTATAGCCCTATGGAGCAGCTTTTCTCATCCCCCATTTTTCGACCCTTTTCGAGGTCATTTAATGCCCCAAACCTGACTTTGAAGCATTCTTAGGGGGTCTCCAAAACCCAAAAAACTGCAATAACTTTCAAACCGTGGGGCCTTTTGACCTGATTCTTTTTTTGGAATGCTCTAAATCTCGATTACATTCATCTGGCCAAGTCACACCTTCTAGGTCACCAAAATGATGGTCAAATTGCATGCTCCTATTTTTTCGGGATTTTTAAATGCACTGATAGTTGAACTATGAGAGTTGGAACCTTTATTTGAGCCAAATGGGTATCCAAAAATGCAAATACATAAAATAGAAACTAAGTCTAAGTACATTTTTTTGGGTGACACAGGATTGCCCTTATACCTCTGGATGCTCCTGCATCAGACACCCAGGGTAGATTGAAAAGTGACCCTGTCACTTTATGGATGGTAGAGGAAATCCCAAATGGGAAACCTCAGCTACTAAAATCCAAGTTGAGTCTTCGATCGGTCGTCCTTTCCATTTGACCAAATACTCTTCATACTGCCTGTTTCTGGTACTCCTACCCACACGATGATCTAGAATGTCTTCTATCTCCTCCTTCTTAGAAGCAGGAATTGGACATGGCTCTAAAACCAGCTCCTCATCAGTACCATCATCATGATACTCTGTCAAATCTGCAATGTTGAAAATGGGAGAAATGTGAATACCATCTGGCAGCTCCACCTCATATGCATTTCCTGAGTTATGTTTCTTCAAAATTTTGCAGGGGCCAAATTTCTTCATTTTCAGCTTGTTGTAAGTACCAACTGGAAATCTTTCTTTTCGTAAGTGCACCATGACAAGATCCCCTACTTGGAATTCCTTATGTCTTCTCCTTTGATTAGCCCTAGCTTTATACTCTTGATTCATCTTGATAATGTGTGCTTGGACCTCCTCATGTAGACGCTTGATGTGTTCAGCAAAATCCTCAGCTTCAGCACTTGTTCTCTCCCCTTGTTCTATCTTCCTCAATTCTGGTGCAGTCCTTGGGCTATTTCCATATACAATTTGAAATGGTGATTTTCCAGTACTCCTATTTACAGAGTTATTATAAGCAAACTCTGCCTGTGGTAGAATCAAATCCCATCCCTTAGGCTTATCTCCAACTAAACATCTCAGCAAATTGCCCAGACTTCTATTTACCACTTCTGTTTGGCCATCAGTCTGTGGGTGATGCGTGGAACTGAATTTCAAGTCTGTTCTCAACTTCTTCCACAATGTCCTCCAGAAATACCCCACAAATTTAGTATCTCGGTCAGAAACTATACTCCTTGGAAGACCATGTAGTCTTACCACCTCTTTGAAAAACAAGTCTGCAATATGGACAGCATCATGAGTTTTATGGCATGGAATGAAATGTGCCATTTTGGAGAACCTATCAACCACCACGAATACTGAATCATTACCCCTTTGTGTCCTTGGTAATCCAAGAACAAAATCCATACTTATGTCCTCCCATGGCCTTGATGGAACAGGCAATGGCTGATATAGGCCAGTATTTTGACTAAACCCCTTGGCAACTTGACAAACCTGGCAACTCTGTACAAACTTCTTCACATCCTGTGTAATTTGAGGCCAAAAATAATGTTCTCTAAGAATGGCAATGGTCTTATCCCGACCAAAATGTCCTGCCATCCCTCCACTGTGTTTCTCCTTAATCAGATTTTCCCTCATGGAACTCCTTGGAATGCACAATTGACTACCTTTGAACAACATGCCATCCTGAATCAAATAGTCTAACCACTTGGTTCTATCTACAGCAACAGGTTCTTTACAAGATTTCCATGCTTCAGCAAAATCAAGATCCTCGGGGTACAAATTCTTGAGTTCATCAAACCCAACTACTTCAACCTGCATTGTTGTAAGCAACAACTGTCTCCTACTTAATGCATCTGCAACCCTGTTAGATTTTCCACTTCTATGCTTTAACACAAATGTATAACTCTGCAAGAATTCTACCCACTTCATATGCCTCTGATTCAATTTACCTTGGCTATTTAGGTACTGTAATGCCTGATGATCAGTATACAAAACAAATTTCTTTGGCAACAAATAATGCCTCCATTTCTTTAAGGCCTGAACTATCGCATAGAACTCTTGATCATAAACAGAATACTTCTTCTTTGCATCATTCAATTTTTCACTAAAATATGCAATAGGCTTACTTTCTTGGCTTAATACAGCCCCAATAGCGCTACCACTAGCATCACAGTCCACCTGGAATACTTTTCTAAAATCTGGAAGTGCCAACACAGGTTGTTCAGTCACCTTCTTCTTTAGCAATTCAAAACTTCTCGCAGCTGCTGCAGTCCATTTGAACTCTTTTCTATCCCCTCTTATTGTATCAGTTAGGGGTGCACATATGCCACTGAAATTCTTAATAAACTTCCTGTAAAAACTAACCAGACCATGAAATGATCTTACCTCAGTAGCAGACCTTGGAGTAGGCCATTCCAAGATGGCTTTTACCTTCTCTGGATCCATTTTGAGACCTTCAGGTGATATAACAAATCCCAAATAGACTAACTCCCTTTTTGCAAAGACACACTTCTTTAGATTAATTAACAGTTTCTCTTCCCTTAACCTTTCAAGGACACTACGAATATGCAGTAAATATTCTTCCAAAGTCTTGCTGAAAATTAAAATATCATCCAAATAGACAATAACAAATTTTCCCAAGAACTTCTTAAGTACCTCATTCATGAGCCGCATGAAGGTTCTTGGGGCGTTCGTCAATCCAAAGGGCATGACTAACCACTCATAAAGACCCTCCTTGGTCTTGAAGGCTGTTTTCCACTCATCTCCTTCTCGAATCCGTATCTGATGATAGCCACTCTTCAGATCTATCTTTGTGAAGTACTCAGCTCCACTCAAGCAGTCCATAAGATCATCCATCCTTGGCAAAGGAAATCGGTACTTGATGGTTATCCTATTTATAGCTCGGGAATCTATACACATCCTCCACTCTCCATCCTTTTTTGGTGCGAGTACTGCAGGTACTACACATGGACTCAGGCTCTCTCGAATCAAGCCCTTCCTCAACAGCTCCTGAACCTGTCTATTTAGCTCCTCTGTTTCAGTAGGAGTCATCCTGTGAGCAGCCTTGTTAGGCAAACTAGCTCCTGGAATCAGATCTATTTGATGACTGATTTGCCTTACTGGTGGCAATCCATCTGGAACATTATCAGAGATAATATCTCCAAATTCTCCTAGTAAATCTGAAACTTCAAATGGTATTTCACTACTACCTTCTTTATCTTTTCTAGGAATCAAAGCATAGCACATGCGTTGATGTTTCATGCCATCTAAAAACTTCCTTCCATCAACAAGACAAATCCTAGCACTGCTACATACCTTTTCACCTTCCTTTTTCATGGGCTTCAATTTGTGGCGAACTCCATCCTTTGTCAAAGAGTATGTGTTTGCATGTCCATCATGTATTGCATGTCTATCAAACTGCCATGGTCTACCCAACAATAGATGGCAAACATCCATCGAAATAACATCACAGAGAACTTCATCATGGTAATTCCCAATTTTGAATTTTACTAAAAATTGTTCACTTACCAAGACCTTATGATCATCTTTTACCCAAGAAATCCGATAGGGCTGGGGATGTTTCTCCCTCTTGAGCTTCAGCTTAGAGACCATCTCTTCGGATACCAAGTTATCAGTGCTACCACCATCAATGATCACATCACAATATTTATCCTCACACTTGCATCTGGTACGGAACAAGCTCCTCCGTTGTCCTGGTTCATTTTCACCACTTAGTAGGACTCTTTCATTTACCAAGGTCTCTCCTCTTTCTGCATCCTTTGAATGTGATGATTGTGCATCCTCATCCACATGAGCAACCCTAGCTTGGCCCTCAGCTCTCCTATCTGTCCTTCCTTGTCGTTGAGGGCATTCAAAGGCATGATGACCTTCTTCATTGCAATGGAAACAGGTACCATAGAAGCCTCCTCTTCCTTGCCCACGTCCTCTACCTCTTCCTCTTTGATTTCCAAAGTCTTGATCACGGGAGCGGTTGAAACCCTCATTCCTCTGGTTCCTGCTAGTACCCTCATCTTCATTTTTCTTTTGAGTTTCATTGCGGCCTCCAGATGATCTACCGCTTCCCCTTACTCCTTGACCGCGCCCTCTTTGTCTTCCTTCAAACCTTTTACTCAGCTTCTCTTCAACTCATAGGGCAAACTGGTATGCTTCTTCAACGTTGGTCATTCTTACCAGACTTAGTTCTTCATGGATGCTAGGTCGTAACCCACTGATATAATGAGCAACCTTCTCCTTATTTGCTTCTGCATGCCCCGCTCTAATCAGGAGTCGGTAAAACTCCTCTGTATATTCTTGGATTGATCTTCCTGCTTGCTTTAACCCATGCATCTTCTTAAACAGATCAAGCTCGTAGTCCACAGGAATGAACTGCTTCTTCAATTTGTCCACCATGCGATCCCATCTTGTGATCTTCTCCTTTCCTCTTCTAAGTCTTTCTAGTTGAATCTCTTGCCACCAAATTTTGGCATGGCCTTTTAGTTTGGCCTTTGCAAACTTAACCCTATCTGGGTCCCTTATATCCTCATATTCAAAGTATTCGTCCAGTTCATTGATCCAATCGATCAACTCATCTGGTTTCAAATTTCCCAAAAATATACCCACTTCAATTGTAGGTCTTTTCCCAAACCTAGAAATGGCCCTAAAAAGCCTTTCCTCTACAGGATTCAGAACTTCCCCGTCAACTTCCATTACTTCCTCTTCATTGTCATCCTCACTATTGTCATTTGCGGCAATATTTGCTCCTCTACGAAGCTCCTCTTGCAATGCTTGTACCTATCTCTGGAGGGCTCTAACCTCCTCAGGATCAACAGCTCTGGCCCTTCCACCACGCTCTCTTCGTGGAGGCATCTTCTAACTCGAACCCACAACCACACAGTCCTGGTGCAAACTGCCTCACAGTCGGCGCTCTGTCTACACACTCAGGAAAACCCGCTCTGATACCACTTGATGGGGACACAACCCAACAACCAGAATAGACACAATAGAAAGGGGAAATTATATTAACTGAGAAAATAAGCTGGTACAAACAGTGCAGAGAAAATAAACTCAAAACATGCCCTGCGGGCTTACAATAGCATAAATCTGGAGAATATTTCTCCTTTTAGCACCTCCTCTCAAGCTCTAATCCGAACTGCCTTTTACAATGCCAAAAATCTCCTTAAATAGACCCCGGTGGGTTAAGGACTAGGAGTACATTCTAGAAAGTGCTATTAGGCATCCACCGACAAAATAGAAGGTTCCGGAAGCTGCGTTAGAAGTCGGTGCAATTCTAGAAGAATCCAGAAACGGTAGCCGAACTTCCGAAAGGCATAACTTTTGAACCGTAACTCCGATTGACGAACCGTTTACATTTTTGGAAAGCTCTCGAAGCACTCTATAGCCCTATGGACCAGCTTTGCTCGTCCCTCATTTTTTGACCCTTTTCGAGGTCATTTAATGCCCCAAACCTGACTTTGAAGCATTCTTAGGGGGTCTCCAAAACCTGAAAAAATGCAATAACTTTCAAACCGTGGGGCCTTTTGACCTGATTCTTTTTCTGGAATGCTCTAAATCTTGATTACATTCATCTGGCCAAGTCACACCTTCTAGGTCACCAAAATGATGGTCAAATTGCATGCTCCTATTTTTTTGGGATTTTTAAATGCACTGATAGTTGAACTATGAGAGTTGGAACCTTTATTTGAGCCAAATGGGTATCCAAAAATGCAAATACATAAAATAGAAACTAAGTCTAAGTACATTTTTTTGGGTGACACAAGATTGCCCTTATACCTCTGGATGCTCCTGCATCAGTTTCATCGAGTGTAATCTCTACCTTGAACGATGAACCTTCAGATTGAATAATAATGGGAGCATATTTTCTCTTAAATACTTTTGAATCTAAATTGTTCATGATTCAATGAAGGGATACAAATGATTCAAGCTTCAAAGCTTAGATACCAACTTGAAAATTAGAAATCAAGAAGAATATTTTCCATTCATTGTATATACGTAAAACTATATAGGTACATATATAGCTATGTGCCATATGCATAAAGCTACAGGAAAGGAAATAGCTACGGGAAAGGAAATAATCAATTTAGGAAAGAATCAGTTTAGAAAGAATCAATCCAATATTAGAAACAATCCAATATTGCAATAGATGATGTTGTTTCTCTTTGTAATTCTAATGAAGGAATGCCATGTTTATCTGAATCATGTCATACAAATGAAAGGAATTCCTTGTTTGACTTGAAAGAGGGCCTCAACTTCACTACCTCTTTGAACACGTTGCAATCATGGAAGCGATTTAACTATTGTGAATGGGAGGGAGTCATGTGTCACCCGTTCACTGCCCACGTCATCTCCTTGGACCTCAACCCTCAGTTCCTCAATGCCTCATGGATTACTGATGTCAATTCCCACTAGCCATTCATGTCATGGAGGGATCTTCATGGAGGACTATTCAAACTATGCCATCTCCAATGCTTGGACTTGAGTGAAAGTGCCCTCTTCCCTCCTCTTGTTATCCCTTCACAACTTTACAAGCTCAACAATTTGAGGTATTTAAGCTTGTATCTCTCTAACTTTGTTGGCCGAATTCCAAAAGAGATTGCTAATCTATCTACCTTAACATATCTTAATTTTAGTAATAATTATTTGAATGGTTCAATCCCAATCTTTTTGGGTTATCTTTCCAAACTCACACGTCTTAGTCTAGGCAAAGATGTTTTGAGTGGAAACATCCCAACATCTTTGGTTAATTTGTTGAAACTAACATATCTTGATCTAAGAACTATTTGAATGGTACAATTCCTACCCTCTTAGGTAAGTTGTCAAATCTTAGAGAACTAAACCTTGGTTTTAACTCTTTGAGAGGCACCATCCCAACATCTTTGATAAGCTATCAAAGCTCACTCATCTTGACCTAGGACATAACTCTTTAAAAGGTACAATCCCAACCTCTTTAGACAACCTCACCAAATTAACAACACTTGATCTTAGACATAACTAGCTCACCAAAACTTTCACGCTTTCCTTTTTTTATAGAATCCATTATATTCAAGAGTTATTTCTTTCAAGGAATATGTTGATTGTAAAATTCAATGCCACTTATATTCCTAATTTTTAACTTGAATCCATAGGTTTAGGTTCTTGTAATATAGAACGAGACTTTCTAGCTTTCATTTCAACACAATACTTTTTGGGCTCACTAGATTTGTCTCAAAACTCTCTTAGTGGAAATATTCTTGATTGGCTATGGGATTCTATGCACCTTTGTTATCTCAACATGTCTTGTAACCAATTTGTAGGTAATTTACCATTGAAGTTGCTAGGTTTCAAAAATAATTATCATGTAGGCTCAACTATTGATTTTCATAATAATAAGTTATAAGGAAATATTCCCCTTCCTCTACAAAATGTGAATATCTTGGATCTTTCAAAGAATCTATTTCATGGACCCATTCCAATAGGAATCAATAAATATGGACAAAACCTTAGATTTTTGTCACTAGCAAAAAAACAATTTAAGTGGTGTCATTCCACATTCTATTTGTGAGGAAAATAATTTAGAAGTTTTGGATTTGTCAAATAACAAGCTTAGAGGTAGGATTCCCTCGAGTTTATTCCAATGCTCTATGTTGTCCATGCTAAATCTAGAAAAGAATGATCTCAAGGGCACAATTCCAAACATATTTGGGAACTTGACTCATCTAGAAACATTGAAACTAGGTTTCAATGGGCTAAATGAGAAGATACCATGATCCCTTAGAAATTGTACTTCTTTGGAAATCTTAGATTTCAGGAATAACAATTATGCATGGGAACATTTCTACTTGGATTGAAAGGTTGCAAAGGCTTTGCATCCTAATACTGAAATCAAATAGATTTGTTGGTCAAATACCCTCTGAATTATCAAAACTAGAAAATCTTCAAATATTGGACCTGTCAAGAAACAAATTTTTAGGCATTATTTCAAGTGGTTTTATGATCTCGAGTGTAATGGAAAATGAGATAGAAAATACTAAGACTCTTGAAATTATATGTGATAGGGGCATTTATCTAGATAGTATAATCATTAAAAAGAAAGGATGAGACATGGAGTATACAAGAATATTGAGATTAGTAAACTGTCTTGATCTATCAAACAACAATTTAATAGGTAAAATACCTTGGGATATTGAATCCTTGAAAGCATTGATAATTCTCAATGTTTCAAGAAACCATTTTAGTGGTGAGATTCCAAAATCCTTGGGTAGCATGGTACAACTAGAATCACTTGACCTTTCAAGAAATGAATTTTATGGGATGTTTCCCATTGAATTGATACATCTTACATATTTGGGCTACTTTGATGTTTCTCATAATAATCTATCAGGTGTGATACCACAAGGAGGAAAAATGATGGCATTTAATGCCTCATCTTTTTCCAACAATTTAGATCTATGTAGCCTACAAATCAATGTGTCATGCTCAAGAAATAATCTTGTTTCTTCCAATGATGAAGAAGAAAATAAAGAAATGTTGCAAGAAGATATGTGGTGGGATGTGGGAATGGGAATGGGTAGTGCACTTGGATTTTCAGTTCTGATTTGGGTACTTTGTTTCAGCAAATGTTTGAGTACAAAATGTTTTAGAATAATGGATGACATTATTGATTACCTTTTCCAAATAGTCAGAAAAAAATTGTATAATACAAGATAAAGACGTTCTTCTGATCTTCATCTCCTTTACACTATATATTCCACATGAAGAAAAAGTAAGTTTATTTCACAATTTTTATTTTTTCTATTAATGATTTTGCAATTTGTTAGGATTAAACCATGGACATAAATAACAATTACATGCAAATATAACCAATATCAGAAAATAAAAAATCACATAGAAAGAACACAAGACGCCAAGATTTAATGTGGTTCACCCAATCCTCGGGCTACGTCCACCAAATAGCAAGTAAGATATTATTAGAATCCAATGATTACAACCTGATTACAATCCATAATCCCTTACAGCTCAATACCACCACAAGAAGCAATTTTGCATCAAAACTATGAAACAATCCCTAACCCTAAGCCCTTCTATACAAGTATTTTTACTACTTTAGGATTATAATTAATAATTACATGTTGGCCCAAAATCCTAATAAAATAGGGCCCAAAAACTGCACCAAAGAATTTATGATGTATAGTACTTTCCCGATTAGTTACCATAAACTAATACAATTAAATTACAGATGTCATTTATATTGACAATGCTTTTGTATAATAGATTGAAATTGCATTTTTTAGATATGATAAAGCTAATCTTTATGTGTATTTTGCCTAGGTTCTAATTGCAAGTGTACAATATCATGTTGTATATATTAGACCAGGCACTAACATTCACAAGTGGAGTATGTTTTTGTCCTTAATAAATCTAGTTTCCTCTTGCTGAAAATAGAAAAGTGCACAATAAATTCATACATATCATCAATTTTGTGACTATTGAGATTTAGAATTACATAGGTATAGAGAACAACGTCAATTAGCTAAGAAAAAAATCAAATTTCTTATTCAACCTGTAATAGGCCCACAGAATGTGAAATGAAAATGCACACACACACACAGGGAAAATTTATCATAATAACAAGTGAATATATACAACCTAAAAACTGTTTAGGTAGTTGAGAAAAACTATATTAATCATTACATAATCAAACTGCAGGAAAACTACTTCTTAAATAAATTAAACTAAAGATATCTCAAAGGATTAGTTAGCATTCTCTCCTTAATCTAAAGGGATATTTGTCATGCCAAGTAGCAGTAAAAGATGTTCAAATTTAACATGTCCCAATGCTTTAGTAAAAATATCAACAATTTGTTCTTTAGTGGAATAATGTTTCAGCTATATAGTTTTTGCATCAACGTGATATCGAATCAAGTGATATTTGGTATTGATATGCTTCGTTTGATCATGAAATTTAGAATTCTTGGCCAATTGTATTGCAGAATTATTATCAACAAATAAAGTTGTTGAAGTTATCTGTTTCTCCTACAAGTCATCAAGACTTTTCCCGAGCCACACAATTTCTTTCATAGCTTGAGTTGTTGCTACATATTTCGCTTTAGTTGTAGAGTCAGCAAGAATTGTTTGTTTCTTTGATCTTCAAGTAATAGCAGCTAATTCTAGGGTCATCAAATAACCAGAACTAGATAACCTATTCTGTTTGTCACCATCAAAATCTAAGTTAGAATAACCAATAAGATGGAAGTCTGAAACTTTTGAATATTTTATGCCAAGAGTTTGAGTTCCTTTTAAATATTTTAAGATTCGTTGTGCTGCAATCAAATGCCCTTCACATGGTTTATGCATAAATCTAGACAAAATTCCTGCTGCAAAGGTAATGTTAGGGCGAGTAGTGGTGAGATAAATCAAACTTCCAACAAGGTACCTGTACTTGGTTGGATCTTCAAAAGAATTTCCTTCATTGGATGAAATCTTCATATTTTGCTCCATTGGAATGGAAATAGAATTACAATCTTTCATGCCAAATCTGTATAATAACTCTCCAATATTTTTTTTGAGAAATAAAAATGAACTTAGGATTTTGAATGACTTCAATACCTAGGTAATAATGAAGTAATCCCAAGTCAATCATATCAAAACATTTTTTTAGCTCTCTCTTAATAGATCATATATAATCATCATTATTTCTTGTGATGAGAAGATCATCTACATATACAACTAGATACACAATTGATCTACCAATTTTCTTGACAAAGAGAGTTGCATCATCTAGACTAAAATGATTGTAGTCTAATTTGAGGATGTTCTCAGGTAACTTTTCATACCAAGCACATGGTGCTTGCTTCAAACCATACAAAGATTTTACCGATTTACATACCTTTTGTTCCTAGCCTTTGATAACAAAACCTTGAGGTTGTAGCATATAGACATCTTCCTTCAAATCTCCATTCAAAAAGGCTGTTTTAACATCCATATGATATATATTCCATCCTTTTTGTGCTGCCAAAGAAAACAATGCTTGAATAGTTCCCCAGTTGGCCGTAGGAGCAAAAGTTTTGGTGTAGTCAACACCTTCTCTCTGAGCATATCTTTTTTCTACAAGTCTTGCTTTGTGTTTTTCAAGTTAACCATCATCTTTATATTTGTTCTTATATACCCACTTGTAGCCAATAGGTTTGGCTCGAATTGGAGGATCCACTAAATTCCAAGTTCCATTTTTTATGAGAGCATCATACTCTCTTTGCATTGCACTTCTCCATGCATCACTTGTTGTTGCTTCTTAAAATAAAGAAGGTTCATCAACAATAGAAAAATTTAATTCAAAATCTTTGTACCTCTTTGAAATTTTTCATGGTCTACATTGATCTACGAATTGATTGCTCTGATGTTTTATCAATCTCCAGAGCCTTTGAATTAGATTCTTCACAAGCTGGTTCATTTTTTTTTTTAGCGGGTTTTTCACAAACTATTTCTAATTTTTTAGAACTATTATCTTCTCTTTCAAAAAGTTCTTCACAAACTATTTCATATTCTTCAAATTTTTTAGAATTGTTGTCTTCTCTTTCAACATGTTCTTTATTCTTTGTAACTTCCAAAGATTGACCTAGCAAGGGAATCCCCCCTTCAAGAGCTGGAAGTTCATTATCCCATGAATTCATGATAGAATTTTTTTGATTGAAATCTTTCAAGATGAGAAAGTTGGTTGTCAATACTATGTGCATCTTTTTCAAATTCAAGAAATATAACATCTCTAGAAATAATGATTTTTTTTTTCTCCTCATCATATAGATGATAAGCTTTGGAAGTAGTAGAATATCCCAAAAAAAATGCATTTTCTAGTCCTAGCTTCCAATTTATTTCTCAACTGAGTAGGAATTAAAGCATAACATGTGCAACCAAAAACCCTAAAATGCCTGACACTTAGAAGATGGCCATGCCACATTTCATAGGGAGTTTTACTTTGTAGTGTAGCAAAATGACTTTTGTTTTTTATGTAGACAACACAAAAAATTGCTTCTCCCCAAAACATTAATTTAACATTTTTAAAAAACATCATTGATCTTACCATATTCATGATTGTTCCATTCATACGTTCTGCTACACCATTTTGCTATGTGTTATAAGGAACGGTTGTCAAATGGTTAATACCATTTTCTTGCAAATATTTTTCAAAATCTTTAGAAGTGTACTCACCACCATTATCACTTCTTAGGGTTCAAATATTGAGTTGAGTCTCATTTTTAATCCACAAATAGAAATTTTTGAAGGTATCAAAAGCTTGAGACTTCTCTTTTAATAAATAAACCCAACACATCCTAGTATAGTCATCAATAAAAGTCATTATGTATTTGTTTCCATTTGCTAATGGAAAAGGCATAGACCCACACAAAGCTGAGTGAATGAGACTGAGCTTTCTAGAAGCTCTAAACATAGAATCATGAAAAGGTTGTTTACTATGTTTGCCTAAAATGCAAGCATCACATTGAGATATTTGTTTTGGGATATTGGGAAGTCCTTGACTTCCATTTTGTTTCATAATTCTAAGACTATCATAGTTAATGTGACCAAATCTTGCATGCCATAACAAGCTGGAAGAAATATTACCACCATGCTATGAGAAATTTGCATAATTCTAAGAACTTGATGAAGTGCCTTTCAAATATAAAAATTTTTCATCTTCAACTCCAGTCATTACAATCACATGATCATCATCTCTTCTAATCTCAATAATACCATCAAACATATGTATTGAATGATCTTGTTGTCTAATATGCACAAGTCATATTAAATTTTTCTTCAATTGTGGAAGATATAGAACATTAGAAAGTATGTAATCAGCAAGACCTGGTAATTTAAGTGACCCAATGCCTGAAGGTTTTGACTTAGATTTGTCAGCAAAATATACTACTCCATCCACTTGATCATTGAATGTCTCAGAAAAATCTCCTCTAAATGTCATATGACATGTGGCTCTAGTATCTAACAACCAAGTATCATTCAAACTAGAATTTGAAGTACTAAAAACTTCTTCAATCCCAACATTACATTGCGCTATAACATAATGCACAGATTCAGGAGGGTTACCTCTATCTGGTGGCTTCTCCTTCTTGTCACAAATCTTCTCCCATGGAGTTTGACAAAGATTGGCACTATGACCCATTTTTCCACATCTATAGTATTGTATAGATTGCCTCTCTTTTGGTTGATAATCCCTATGCTGGTGTTGTGGCTGAGAATATTGTCTATCACCTTGATAATTTTTATTCCCTCTACCTCTAGACTATCTTTCTCCATGACCTATGTTGCTACTGTCATGTCTAAAAGGATCGTCTTTGGATGGTTGCCCTTGTTTTTTTTGTGCAAGACACAAAGTCTCAGCATTTGAAAGTGATTCTTTCTTCCCAAATGCTTTTTCCCTCTCTATAATCTTCTCCA
Source organism: Cupressus sempervirens (assembly GCA_028749045.1). Classification (NCBI taxonomy): domain Eukaryota; kingdom Viridiplantae; phylum Streptophyta; class Pinopsida; order Cupressales; family Cupressaceae; genus Cupressus; species Cupressus sempervirens. The sequence goes on along the minus strand of CM053785.1, from coordinate 20,634,604 downwards.
CAAGTTTGTCAAATGTTATATCTTTCATCTTTTCACTAGCTTGAAGAGATCCAAGATAGTGTGAATAGGTAGGATAAAGAGCTTTAATAAAAGCAGTGAGTTGTAGATCTACTTTTACACCCATGGCTTCAATATCATGAAATAAAGCTCTAATTTTAAAGCTAACTTCATTGGATCATTATCTTTCATTCCTAAGTTGAATAACTTCATTAATAATTGAATGATTTCAAGTTTTGAATGAGAATCATATAGATCTTTGAGTTTCTTTAATGCTGCAAATGCACGCTTACAAGAAATTATATGTCTACTTACCTCTTCAGTAATGGAGGCAACAAGAGCATAAGCCTTTTTGTCTTTACCCTTCTAGATGACGAGTTCCTTTTTGTCTGTAGGTTGCTCTGGCTCTTCATTTTCATTTTTTCTTTCACAAACATCATCCCACAAATCATTAAAAATAAGAGTATTTTTAACTTTTTGAAACTATTCATGGTAATTCTCTTTTCCAGAAAGAACTATTCCAATGATTGAAATTAAAGAATGCATTGGAATTGCAATTCAATTTAAATTCCTTTTCTCCAACAACTTGGCTCTGATACCACTGTAACAGGCCCAAAGAATGTGAAATGAAAATGCACACACACACAAAAAAATTATTATAATAACAAGTGAATATATACAACCTAAAAACTATTTGGTCAGTTGAGAAAAACTATATTAATCGTTACATAATCAAACTGCTGGAAAACTACTTCTTAAATAAATTAAACTAAAGATATCCCGAAGGATTAGTTAGCACAACCTACTTGTTACTTAATTATGATTGTTCATTGTGTTTCTCCATTACCATATTGGTTCCACATAATGAGTGCTGAGATGGATTTGCAAACTTTCACCATACAAAAGAAAACTAAAATTTAAGAAAAGCTTATCATGAAATTTCAAACATTTGATAAATATTAATTCTAGTTCTGACGTGTTCTGTTCAGTCAATAAATTGTGCTTTTGAGATTTATATATCATTAGTGTATGGTAGCACTCAATTTGTAGCAATTATATCTCTCCTTGATGTTGCGTCATTAATTGCAGGACAATGAGTAGAATGGATAGGATAAACTTGAAGACTCTGTTTCTCATCTACTTCAAGAAGCGCTACAGTTCAATTAGAGGTGTGTCTAATTTGACTGAATATGTTGTTTAATTATAGGATTATTCCTGACTGTTGGAGTATGATATGGTTTTAGTGTGCAGGTTTTCTAATCAATTTTTTTGCAAATTTTAAGTGGAGCTTGGTACCATAGCCACTCTACCAGAAATACATGGTACTCACTTTGCATTGGATAATTACTTCTTGTGGTTTTGTTTAACAAGAAATCTTTATGAATCTTATTTGTTCCATGATAGTTGAGGCATAAATTAAAGGTTAAAACTGTTACTTAACAAGGGCTTTCTATGAATGTGCAACGAAGGCAGCTTATAATGGGTAGTTCAAAGTTTACGAGGCATGAATCAGAGAAAAAGTATTTCCTTTCCACAACATCATTCCAATGTTAGGAATTGAAATGAGGGTGTCTTGAAATTGAACAATACGCAACTAATAAATTGAAGTCAAACCCAGAGTTTACACAAATAATTAACTTTGTTTGCAAACAATTCTTGTGGACAATTTTAGCATCTATGATTTCTTGAGTGTATTTTCTATGTTGTTAGTATCTGATATCTTAAATTGGCAGAATTTGCTGAATATTTGAAAATAGGTTTTTACTAAATGCTTGACATAGGTTTTGGTGGGGAGAGCACAAAATCCATTTCGGAGCTGATTTGAATGGTAATAAGAATAATTTCAATTTTTATATAAAGCCTCAAGATGTTTAAAAAAAGGGCCTATTTAAGCTATTAGATAGTGGTAGCCCTAATAAAATGCTAATTATTATTTGGTTGGCATTACAGAATAATTATCGGAAGGTACAACTGATAGAAAGATTGTTGAGAACAAAAGGAAGGATTTTGGATCCATTATCTTCAATTACTCCTCGGCTATTTGTTCATATTCCCATAGTTACTCTTCCAGAAATACCAGGTACTTACCTTGCATTTGATAATTACTTATTGTATTTATATGATAGTTGAGGCACTTTTTTTATGAATATTATTTTTTAACTGATGGAAAGGAGGTATTGCTTAACAAGAGTTTTATGAATATTATTCGTTATGTTACTAGCATTTGACGCTTTTAAATTGGCAGATTTTGCAGAAAAATCCAACAGGCTTTTGCCGAAACACACAACTCATGGCATTACCAGAGCTGATTTCAATGGTAAGAATAAATCCACTTTTTATATCAAGGCTCAAGATGTTCAAACGATACGCATGTCTACTATTTCAGGTACCCCTACTAAAATGCTAATTGTTGTTCATACAGAATTAACAGCAGAAAGTAATATTGTTAGAAAGATTGTTTAGAACAAAAGGAAGGATATTGTTCCCATTCTCTTCAGTTGTTTGTCTGGGATAGCAACTGTATAGAGCATATGAAAGGTAAAGACAGAACCTTCATTCTCATCACAATGCAGGTGATAAATGCTTAAATTCCACAAAATAGTTTTACAGAGTATGGGATTTCAGATTTTCAGTGAACAAAAATGATCTGATTCATCAAAATATAATACTAAAGATGTTCCCTTAAAAACAAATGAAATAGAATCTCAGAAAATGGGGCCTATAAATGGTACGCCAAATTCAAGGAAAGAAGAAGGGTAAATGTCTTAGTCTCAGTGGATGTTTCCAATCACAAGTGGAGTGACATCTATTCAGAAACTCCAAGCAAGAATCTTTATGGGTGAAGAAATTCCAAGGCAACAGGAAATATACATCACAATTATGGTGTTGTTTTTAACACGTTCAAAATTTGATGATTATATTCTATTGAAAACTTAAAACTACAGATGTTTTCTTAGCTACCATAGCCATTGGGGCAACACAAGATCTAACAGTCTTGAATGTGAACAGAGCGATACCTGGAGCAAATGGATTGCAGAATGCTGAAGAACGAATCTTATATTTCAATAACAGTAAAGCCGAAGAGAATTTTCTTTCTTTTCATAGTAACAGTTTTAAAGTTTCTTTACTTCTGATGATCCTTACATCTCCCATATTTGATTGCAATTTGTCTTTATTTATAAGATTTCCATCCCTTCTGTATTAAGGGTAGCGACCCCAAGAATCTGTTGTATAAGGAAGATTTCCCACCTTTTCTTCGCAAGCGGATCAGGAGGACACTTCCTTTTGCTCCTTGAAATGAGCATAGTAGCATTAATACATGTTTGCATAGTTAAGCTCATATTTTCTTATGTTATTTCATTTATTCAGTTGTTTACAATTGGTGCTATATTATGATGTTTGAAGATATATAAATGTTTCTATGAGTCTATGTATGTTCACAGATATTACTTAATTTGACATGGAGAATATTGATTTCTAAACATGTATGGAGATTCAATTACATCATATTTCAATTGCATATTTAATAAGTAGAATTGAATAACTACAACATTCTAGTAATAAAATGAATAAGGAAAAATAGGCATGAAGAACACAAGAATGGAAGAGATGAGGATCACAGATCTAATAATTCAGTTTTCTTCTAGAACTTGAGAAAAATAATTATATCCAACATTCATAATTGTTCAACAATTGTATAATCACCCTATCAAAATTGGCAATTTCAAATAGATGGCCAAAATTATACTTTTTTGACTTCCATTCCTGAATCAAAAGTTGCCGCAGTATTTATCATGGATGCAAAGTGTAACAAACATATTTTTAAATCTTTTTGCAAATCACACCTTCCCAATGTGGAGGAATTTTTTCCCCAAAAGATGTGAATGTTTACAAACTGAGTGAAGGCCCCTTCATGAATGAATTGTTGTAAACCAACTTTTTGCTACACGAGCTAAGAGCCAGAAAAATAAAAAATCCTGCCTTAAACTATCTGAAAATGCTTTTGAAACATGTCATGTCTAAGTTGCCTACATATGAAATTTATGAAAATAATTTTCAAATGTAATCATCATAAATTTAGAGTTATTACTTAGTAGTTGTGATGTAAAGGGGATGGATACAGTCCAAAACTGTCTTAAAATATTTTAACCTTGCAATCTTTTTCTGGAAAATTCTAGAATTTGTTTGTGAAAGTTTTCCACTTGTTTATATCTTGGAAAAGAGTGTATAAAATAACAAAAGGTGGCCTGTCCATAGTAGAATATAGGAGGGCCATTTGTAGAGTATAGTTAACTTGTTTTATGACTTTTATGGGGGTCTAAACTAAGAGACAAAATTATGGACAGAATTACTATTTTAATCTAGTTGTTTTTCCATATTGGAAATGTAAATGTCAAAAATGGGTAACATGTGGCATGGTAGTTTTGCCCATGATTTTGTAAAATCACAAGTGGTTTTCAGGTTGTAAAATCACTATAAAATGAGGGCTTGGGGAGGTGTTTGTAAAATTGAGTTCAGTTTGCAAGATTGGTGCTAGAAGGAGTCTCAATGAGTTCAAGTTGTGGTGATGTGCTCTTGTAAGAACTTGCATTGCAAGTGTATTATAATCATCTTCGTTTGATAATACATTGTGCAAGTTTTGGAGGGTGGAGTTTTCCTCCCGGAAGAGTTTTCCCACGATAATCACTATGTTATGTGTTCATTGTTATTTTGATTATATTATCATACATTTCTTCAGATCTCTATAATAGTTAGTTGAATTTACATAATTGTCCTCTCAAAGATTAGTGTAGGAAGCGATTTTGCACACCTTTGCTTCCTTACAAGTGGTATCAAAGCCTAGCTAGTTTTGGTTCTATTTGTTGGGTACAAGATTTTTGAGCTAATCAAGGTTTGAGTGGGAGCTTGTGCAGAGTATTTCATTTCTGTGTTGCAGGATTGAAAAGATGGCAAGCATGTCAGGGAGAATCGATGTTGAAAGTTTTCTGGCACAAACTTTGAGATGTGAAAGCTGAAGATGGAAGATCTGTTGACTGATCAAGATCTATGAGATGCGATTGATGAGAAAAAGCCGAGACCCACAGATCTAGCTGCACAATATGATGTGACAAAAAAAAAGCTAAAGTCTCATCATATTGTGTCTTGCAGATTCGATTCTAATTAATATCCATGAAAAACCTACCGCGAAGAAGCTTTGGAAAAAGCTAAGTGAGATTTATCAAGCAAAATCACTTGTAAACAAGATTTTCTTAAGGAAGAAGTTGTATTCCTTGAGAATGGATGAAGGTGGACCGATTTCTGAGCATCTGGAAAGCTTTAATATGTTGGTGACTCAGTTGACCTTAGTAGGTGTGCCAATGGGTAAAGAAGAAATGTGTCAAATGTTGCTATATTCATTGCCAGACTCATGGGATAGCCTTGTAATGGCTAGAGGGAGCACTTCAATTGTCTTGAAGATGGAGGATGTTGTTGGTTCTCTACTTTATGAGGAGATGAGAAGGAAGATCTCTCTAAATACCAAAGAGGCTTTGAGTGTTCAAGGAAGACCAAAAGAAAGAGGCAAGAATGAAAAGCAGCTCAGCCATTCTAAGTCCAAAAATAAGGGGAGATCAAAATCTCCTGATAAGTCCAAGGCAATCTGCTAGAATTCTGGCAAACCTAGACACTTTCGAAAGGTCTGCAAAGAGGACAAGAAAAAAAGAAGAAGAAGCAAGATTCTAATTCTGAGTTTGAGAAGGAAGATGGAGATGCTTTTATCATAGCCTTGGCCACACATGTAGGTGAAAATGCATGGATTAATAGACTCAAGTGTATCTTTCCACATGACTCCTAATAGAAACTAGTTTATTAAGTATAAAAATTTTGATGGTGGTAAGGTGTATTTGGGTGATAACTCAGTACTTGATATTGTTGGTTGTGGAAGTATTCATGTGAAATTTTTTGATAGTAGAATTAGAAGATTTGATGGTGTCTTGTATGCATGTACAATTTTTTGAAGCAGGTGTAAAAATAGTGAGACATGATATGGTAATAGCAAGAGGAAGTAGATTGGGTACATTGTACCAGCTTGATGCATGCATAGTTGAGTGCAATAGTACTTCTAATAAGATTGTGAAGAAGACTACTCAGTTGGAGAAGGAGAAGATTTCTCTTTCAACAAATGACCGTGGATTTTGGGTACCCAAGGGTGCTTTGTCTACCAAATCAAAGTTTCCTACAGAGAAGACCATGTTATGGCACCAAAGAATCGGCCACATTGGTGAGAAGGGTCTATGGACCTTGAAAAATAAGAACCTTGTTGATGGGTTAAATGAGTGCAATCTTGAATTTGATTTTTGTGAGCATTGTATCTATGGTAAACAAAACTGCATTTAGTTTTACTCAAGTTCTCATAAGTCCTAATGTATTTTGGATCTAATCCATTTGGATGTATTTGTTCCATTTGATATTCCTTCTATTGGTAGATTAGTTTATTATTATTTTTTTATTGATGATTTTAGTAGAAGAACATGAGTTTATTTCCTTAGGAGTAAAGCTGAAGTTGTCAGTCATTTTAAAGAATTTAAAGCAATGGTTGAATTGCAGACTGGAAAGAAAATAAAATGTTTGAGAACTAATAATGGTGGTGAATTTTTCTCTAATAATTTTGACACATTTTGTAAAGATTGTGGTATTAAAAGAGAGAATACAACTCCATATTCTCCACAGCAGAATGGAGTTGCAGAAAGAATGAATATGACCTTGATGGAGAAGGCTAGGAGTATGCTGAGTAGTGTTGGACTAGAACAAAAGTTCTAGGCCAAAGCTATAGTCACTGCCTGCTACCTAATAAAAAGGTCTCCTACATCAACTCTTGTTGATAAGATGCCAATGGAAGCGTGGATGGGCCACAAGCCTTTACTTAGACATCTGAGAGTGTTTGGTTGTGAGGCATATGCTCATGTGCCAAAGGAGAAGCGGAAAAAATTGGACAATAAAGTTGTCAAATGTATCTTCATTGGATATAGTTATGGTGTGAAAGGATACAAGCTTTGGGATTCTATTGCACAAAAGGTATTTTATTCCAAAAGTGTTATTTTTAGAGAAACTAAGCCTTCTTCTATTACAGTGTAGCCAAAGAAGAAAAAAAAGATGTGATTCAACTTCTTGCTACACATGAGAAAGTTGAATCAAGGCCCTTAGAAAGACGAGATGTTGAAGAAAGCTCTACAAGTTCTAAATCATCAAAGGAAGAGGGAGAACCTAATCATGAACCTGAACCTCCTAAACCTGAACAAAATCTTGTTCAAAGATCTACTAGACAAAGGAAACCACCTGAAAGGTATGGGTATTCTCCTGATGATTGGAGATGCATATTTACATTGAATGTTAATATTGATGAACCGAGATCTGTAGAAGAGGCTCTTGGTATGAATAATTCAGAGTCGTAGAAAATAGGCATGGATGAAGAAATGGCAACTCTTAAGAGGAATCAAACATGAGACCTTGTACCATTGCTTGAAGGACATAAGCCTATTGGTTGTAAATGGGTATTCCAAAGGGAGATGGGTTCAAATGGAAGCATTGAGAAATATAAAGCACGTTTGGTTGCAAAAGGTTACTCTTAGGTTGAGGAAGTCAATTATGGTGAGATTTTTTCTCCAGTAGCCAAAATGACATCCATTATATTTTTGCTTTCTATTGCAACAGCTTATGATTTAGAGATCAAGCAAATGGATGTGAAAACTAATTTTCTTCATGAAGATTTGGAGGAAGAAATTTACATGTCACAGCCATAGCACTTTGTGGTGAAAGGTAAAAGTCATTTGGTCTATAAATTGAAGAAATCCTTGTATGGTTTAAAACAAAGTCCTAGGATGTGGTACAAAAAGTTTGATACATATGTGTTGAGTTTGGGATTTGTGTGATCTAAATTTGATCACTGTATATATTTCAAATCTGATGGTGATGGTTTCCTGGTTATTGCCTTGTATGTTGATGATATGTTGTTTACTGGCAAAGGAAAAGGTTTGATTGCAAAGTTAAAATCTCAAATCTCAATAAAGTTTTAAATGAAAGATCTTGGTGCAACTAGGCACATTCTGGGAATGGAGATTATAAGAGATAGATAGAACATAAAGCTTTGGCTAGGCTAGAGTAAGTATCTTGGTACTATTTTGAAAAGGTATAATATGTAGGATTCAAGACCATTGAGTATTTTTGTTACTATGGGAACAAAGCTTTCTAGCTCATAGTGTCCCACATCCCCATTGGAGATGGAAGAGTGAGTCAAGTACCATATTAGAGTGCCATTGGAAGTTTTGTTTATGCTATGGTCTATACAAGACTAGACATTGCCCAAGTAGTGGGAGTACTTTCCGGTTATATGTCTAATATAGGAAGAGCACATTGAGATTTAGTAAAAAGAGTTTTTAGATACTTGTGTGGTAACTCAGAGTACTCAATATGTTTTCATGGGATAGGAAACGAGCATTCCTTGGATATTTGAGGCTATGTGGATTCAAACTAGGTTGGTGATGTTGATAAAAGAAGATCCACTAGTGTATATGTGATTACATTATTTGGTGATGTAATCAGTTGGATGAGCAAGCAACAGGTTGTGGTCACTTTGTCCACTATTAAGGTAGAGTATATGGTAGCTACTCATGCTTGCAAGGAAGCCATCTGGCTAAAGAGATTGTGTTCAGATATAGAGTTCAAACAAGGTGCAGTGACAATTTATAGTGACAGCCAGAGTGCAATCTGCCTAGTGAAGAACCTGACTTTTCATGCAAGGACCAAGCACATTGATGTACAATATCATTTTGTGAGAGATATGGTCGAGGATGGCAAGGTGAAGTTGGAAAAGGTAGAGACTTTGGTGAATGTTGATGATGCATTAACTAAGCTCGTGACCATAGAGAAATTTAGATGGTATTCAAAATCTATGGGCCTCTCAGCCCCTAGTAATTAAGTCCATGATATTTTGGATCCCCTAACTCTTGCAAGGTGTTCAACAAGTGGGAGAATGTTGAGAATATGTGTCTCAACCTTGCAATCTTTTTTTGGAAAATTTTAGAATTTGTTTGTGGAAGTTTTTGACTTGTTTATATCTTGGAAAAGAGTGTATAAAATACCAAATGGTGCATTGTCCATAGTAGAATATAGGAGGGCCATTTTTAGAGCATAGTTAGCTTGTTTTATGAATTTTATGAGGGTCTAAACTAAGAGACAAAATTATGGATAGGACTACTATTTTAACCTAGTTGTTTTTTCCATATTCCAAATGAATGTTAAAAATGGGTAACATGTGGCATGGTAGTTTTTCCCATGTTTTGTAAAACCACAAGTGGTTTCTAGGTTGTAAAATCACTATAAAAGGAGGGCTTGGGAAGGTGTTTTTAAAATTGAGTTTAGTTTACAAGAGTGGTGCTAGGAGGAGTCTCTCCACGTTCGAGTTGTGGTGATGCGCTCCTGTAAGAACTTGCATTGCAAGTGTATTGTAATCATTTTGGTTTGATAATACATTGTGCGGGTTTTGGAGGGTGGGGTTTTTCTCCGAAAAGGGTTTCCCTATAGTATTGTGTTATGTGTTCATTGTTATTTTGATTATGTTATTATGCATTTATTGAGATCTCTGCAATATTTAGTTGAATTTCCATAATTATCCTCTCAAAGATTAGCATAGGAAGTGATTACGCGCATTTTTTCTTCCTTACAAAAACTTCTTCAAACAATCTTAAGACAAAGAAATATAATTTGTCAATAATTTTAAAAATGGATCTGCAACTTCAATCTTTATTTACAAAAGATAAAAATTCTGATTACAATGTGGTTTTCACTCATCAATGGATCAATGGATGTCAACATATGTCCATTAAAACTACTAAAAATTTCCAAACAAACTTGCTTAAGCTTCTTGCACATTCAAATATTCACTATTCACTACCATCACATTCTGTGACTATGTAACTTCAAACTAAAATGGGTAAATCTTATTTTGCTACTTTGAACACTTCAAAACTTGCAACAAATCAAATCTTCAGCCTTTCCAAGAATCTATGCCTAGTTGGGAGGTCTTCTCCCTTCAAACCCCTCAAAAATTAGCTACCAAATGGGATTTTTCTAATTTAACACTACCAATGAATTTCCTAATTTAACGCTACAAATGAAATAAAATAGTATGTCATTATCTTGCTATTGCAACATTTTTTATGCTTCAAAATTTCATAGCTTCCTAATAAAGATGGGAATTACATTTTCCACGTGAATTGGAGTAATCAATTTTTGCATGCTGTAAGTGCCCACTACTCAGCCCCTAATTTTTAGGAATGTTCAAATAAATTTGAAAACCCTTGGCCTCCAAAATCCCTACACCTACATTTGCATTTCGTTGGGCATCTTGACATTTATTACATTGAAATTGCCAATTTTGATCATACTGTACTATGATCTTAGACTTGTTACTATGATAGCTTGTGATAGCTATGGTTTTCCATAAGATTTGGGAGAAAGTGGTAACTTGCTTGAGACATAGAGTATTCTCCATTTTCAATTTTTAGTTTAAACTCATTTTGGTGAGTGTATTAGGATCCAAATACATAAAGGAATCAATTAATTTTTCTTTACTTATCACAAGGACATATGTTGTAATTCCTCTAAATTGTACTTGATCTAGATCTCCTAGGAAAGTGATTTCTATACCATCATAAGAGAATTTTAGGCATTGGTGATATGTAGAGGGTACTTTTTTCATGGTATGAATCTGAAGGTGCCCTAATATCATGTTACGAGGTAGAATAAGGTTTGTAAGTTGGAATAGTGCATTCTTAGTTGTAGAAGCAATTCTGATAGGAAATACAATAAGTTCTTTAGAAGGGTATTCACCATCACCATATGCTTTTATTCCAGTTCTTTTGGATGCATTAATATCCTCTTTATTATAACCAAGACCTTCAACAACTCTTAGAGTACAAATATTAAGTCCCACTCTACTATCTATCAAGACTCATCTAACTTTAGCATTATGGACAAAAACTTTGAGTTGTAAGGGATCATTGTGATTAGGTCTAACTTGAGGGGCATTACATGGTGAAAAGGTGACACACTTTGATGTAGAAAAGTGCCTTATCATGGCTTGAAATTGGGCAGCATCAATGTTATTGGGTAGATTTGACTCTTTTAAGAATCTTCTGATGCTGGGGGGACGTGTGTAGAAAATCAAGGATAGATAATTAGTAGTAACTATGGGTCTAGGAGAAGCTTCAAGTAGAGTGATCTTATTGTAGAAAGTAATGACTGTACATTGAGAGTTTTTGGCCTTTGATAGAAAATGTAGACACTCATGTATTTGCCCCACTGAAACAATTTAAGATGTAATCATGCACAATTTAGGTATAATTAACATTGGACCACAAATTTGAACTTGAAATAAAGGACTTTCCTTTATCATGTTCTACCAAAGGATTCTTGAAAATAGTGTGATTAGTATTGAAGGACCTCACCAGAAGAGATACTTTGATTAAATGTTGGTCTATTAAATCTAGCACTGTGTGTTTCAATTGAAAACATGAGGTTGTCTTGTGACCTTTCATTTGATGATAATCACACAATTTTTTGTCATCCCACTAAGGGGGTTTTATATTTGGTTCATATTTTATTGTAGGTAACTAAAGGAAATTATTTTGGATCAGTTTTGTTAGCACAGAATCGAGAGCTTCACTCAATGGTGTAAATTATTTATCCTTATTTTGAGGATGCCATCATGGTTGATTTTGCATTGTGTTATTCATTGTGTGTTCTTGAGGTGAGGGTTTGAGTTATCATTTGTGTATTTGTAGTGATGGGCCCTTTAAGATTGAGTTTTGCCTACATAGTGTTAATCATTAGAGCATCAACAACACCATCATTTGTAACATTCTTGTTTTGAGACCACAATTTTTTTTTCTCATTTGAAATGATCAAGTTGTTATTGTATTTTTTTAAATCTTTAGTATACCCTTGGAAATAAAAGCATCTTCAATATTAACTCCCTTTTTCATGAGCTTAGCAATTGTCCTTGGACTTTTGATCATGATCTCATACATCATTTTAGGTACTAGATTTGAATGAATAAGTGGACTTTTTTGTTCTTCTAGAATATCAAATGGACACTGGCTAACAAGGTTCCTCCAACGCAATAGGAATGTCAATTATGATTCTCCCAACTTTTTATTTGTTGTAAATAGATCTATCAATGTAACCTCATTTGAAGTGTTGAAAGGAAAATGAGATACAAACTTATCTTCCAACTCATTCAAGGATTTTTCATTCCCAGGTAATTTAAAATACCATTTCATTGTTTGTCCTCCAAGACTACAAGGAAATAATTGCATACGATATGTCTCATCATGGCTTGCTTCAATGCAAAAAGGTATAGAATTCTCCAATATGATCGGTAGGATTTCCTTTTACTTTATATTACTCAAATATGGGCACATCAAAATTCCTTGGAAACAGAGGCGTATATATCTTTTTGTCAATGAATGTTGTTGAGGTGCCTCCACTTGTTGAATATCAAGAAACATAAACTACATTTTTTTTGTTAGAGGCATTTGTTCAAAGTGTTGTGGCACATACTCATTACATGAGGATGTACTAGTCCCTCCCCCATGGCATCCTAGATGATACCAAATTATTGTACAATCTATGTCAATGAATACATCTCTATCAGATGAATGGTTTAGTCAATCACTCAACAACTTTATTATACAAATTTAAGGTAGTATCTATCCTCACTCCTATTATCTCTCCCATATAACATAAACTCATTTAGATTATGATTATTTAGAATAATTAGATTTTGTATGCAACAATATATTATATTTTATTTAAAATACATTATATTCATTACAAATAATAAAGATAACAAATCAAAATGGTTTTAAAAATAAATAGTTAGGTTCCAAAAATTATTAAAAAGTGCAAAAAAGAATTATATTAATATTTATCTTTCATTATTGGTTAATGTGAATGCAAAATTTTTAAAATATATATATAAATAAATAAAGTTGAAGTTAAATTCATGTGAAAAAGAGTTTATTTATAGTATAAGCTAGCATATATTACTCACTATCAAATTATTTTAAAAAATCTAGATACATTTAATGAAATTTTTGAAAGTGTTTTGATTTTTTTTAAAATATAAATTAAATTTACAAAGAAAATGATTTGTATCAATACTTATATTAGGATAATTTATTTGGTGCAATGGACAAAATGAAAACTAAGATGATCAATACAATTTTTTTGTGAGACATTATTATTTTACACAATTACATAACATTTCTCTATATTTATAATTTTTTTCAATTTATTAATTATAACTTTTTTTTTGTTTTACTTTTGAACAAAACACAATATTTATGTTTGTAACTATATATTTAACTTTGAACAATTTTACATTTCAACAAATAAAATAATAATATATTAATAGAATATATAGATTAAATTAAATTAAATTTATTTAAAAATATTAAAAACAATTTATATTCGGTAAGTCCATACAAATACAAAATTAACTATGAGACAAGTATAGACCACTATTTGTACTTGTTAATACTTATAATATGTCTCACAATCAAATGTAGCTCATAATTGATATAGAAAATTGAAAAATTGTTCCACATTCCTAATTGTTGGTGTAAATAAGTATTTACTTATTACACTTACTTAAGTTTACTTAGGTTAATGCATTATTTATTATTTTGCATTATTTTATTATTTATTTGTGAGACACTTAGGAGTTTGCGCACCTTTTTGAGTTCTCATGTTGACAACACAAGAGTACACAACTCTATTTTAACACATGGTGTCTACAACACTGTTTTGCATGTTACACCCTTGTAGGCTTATCCTCTCATCACTGCACTTACTTTCGTGCTTAATGGAGGATAACCCATATCTAGTGGACATGTGCTTGGTTGTATGACTTATTATGATGCTGATTACGAGGCATTCTAGATGTATCTCAGAGGCCTTTATACACAGGCACTCCTAGTGTACTCTCACATTGCATTAATTATGATGTATTGAATACATTATCATTTTGATCATACTCTCTCTCTCTCTCTTTGGTCTACTGTGTGCTTGTGTTTGAGTTCTTAGTTCTTGGGTGAATTTTTCCCTTAGGCAAATTCTTACATGGTATCAGAACAACTTGGAGATTTTCTCATCACATAGTCATTCGAGACCACACTTGCTTCATCACTTCAGCCCAAATTTGAAGTACTGCAAAAATTGAGAGTGTCTTGCATCAGATCTGACCTCGCCATTGCATTCAAAATGCTAAATTGGTGAAAATCGACTATAAACATGCCTACCTTGGCCCAAAGTTGACTGTGAGGCAAATTTTTTTTGTGAATCGAAACCCAGAGGCCTCAATTTGCAGTTCAGATATGGTCATTTTTGGATCTATTTAATTAATTTTTAGATCTGAATTAATTTTCATTCATATTTTTTGAAACTATTTTTGAAAACTATTGCCCTTTTTTTCGAAATTATTTCCTATCAGAGAAAATATTTTTGCAGTATTGGATTGTCACACCCCAACCTGTAGATTATTTAATTATTTCACAGGGCACTATTATTTATAATTTATGGGCATATGCAATTCACTCACGGGCGGCCGTACGTAGTATATTACTCAAAAAGCATGATTAAGGTTCGACCCTATTCACACTCCACCAGCAGGAGCATTGAATAATGACATAGACTTGATTGCCGACCAAGTTCACGAACGGCAAGTCTTAAGCCCAACCTGCTCGACCCTCTGACAGCTCTTTAGTTAATTACCGGAGGCCATTCTATATTAAACTGCATTACGAACTACCATATATCCAATGTGGGACTAAAGTCCCCTCATCAACCCCCACCCATATAAATATTCAAGTTAGGGCATAGACATCAGACCCTGCGTTAAGTTTTTTAGCATCGCAGATCTCAAACAACTTTAAACTCTGGCATGCGAAAGGGTTTCAAGCATGTTAACAATCTTCGGTGAGCACTAAAGATTTTCGTTGTTGTTTCCTTTCTGCCCACACATGAAGTTCTTTCTAGCCGTGGTAACAAATTCCAACACGAGTTGCAGGTTTTTGGTGTCATTTTCAGAATCCAATGAGTGTTATTAAACCTGTGCATGGATTTTTGGTGGTTGCATTTTTTCTTCGGCATCAGACAATGTAGTATCTGCAGTTGCCAATCACTGTCAAAGTCTTTATTGGCACTTTAATTTCAGCCTACGACACGTCATTGTATGCCTAAAATGTGAGCATGCTCCTATGAGTCATTATATTCAAGATTTCTAAAAAACGAGGTCTCAAATGGCGACTCATAGCTCTCTTTTCATGGAGTGTAGGGGTTTGTAATGGAGGCCCTCAGTCTGACCTAGTTTGTGCCCATACAAGTACACCACAAAACAAGAGATTCAATGATCTAATACGCATGCAAATAGAAATGAAAAAAAACTAATCTAAATGATAACAATGCAAAACAATGCAAGAAATGAAATCTAATCTATGAAAAGAAATAACAATGCAGATCTAATCTATGAAAGCAAGATCTAATCTATCAATGCAAGATCCAAGCTAACATGAAAATCAAAGTATTGATCATGATGATGGAAGCCATGCATGCAAGAGAGAATGGGACAAGAAGATAGAAGTTCTCTACAAAAGTTTTCATATTCAAAACTCCTTTAAAAATCACTCTCCAAACCTGCAACATAACAATAGCATAATAATGGGTGTCCCCAAAATGAGGAGAGGACTCTCCCTTATAAAGAAGATTGGACGATCTAGATTAAGAGAAAAAAGATTTAATCAAGGGTGGAGAAATAATGATCCATGTGAACTAAAGATCCACCAATGAGAAAAGTGGAGTGGTTGAAAAGAAAGTGGAGAAAGGATGAAGATAAGTCCCATATTAAGTGTAGATAAAAGATTTATTTAATTTATTTATTTGTTTTAACTCCTTTTTCATCAAAAAGATATTTAAGTGGGATATTTTATTTAATTAAAAGGGAGCAAGTTCTTTTAATTAAATAGGAATATTTAATCAAATTAAAAGAGGGGTTTTTCTCTTAATTAATTAAATGTAGATGAATTATTTAATTAAAAGAGAGGTTTTCTTTTAATTAAATGGAGACTTATTTTATTTAATTTAAAGAGAGCAAGTTCTTTTAATTAAATAGGAAATATTTAATTAAATTAAAAGAGAGATTTTCTTTTAATTAAACGGGGACTTATTTTATTTAATTAAAAGAGAGCAAGTTTTTTTAATTAAATAGGAAATATTTAATTAAATTAAAAGAGAGGTTTTTCTCTTAATTAATTAAATCTGGATGAACTATTTAATTAAAAGAGAGGTTTTCTTTTAATTAAACAGGGACTTATTTTATTTAATTAAAAGAGAACAAGTTCTTTTAATTAAATAGGAAATATTTAATTAAATTAAAAGAGAGGTTTTTCTCTTAATTAATTAAATGTGGATGAACTATTTAATTAAAAGAGAGGTTTTCTTTTAATTAAATGGGGACTTATTTTCTTTAATTAAAAGAGAGCAAGTTCTTTTAATTAAATGAGCACTTGGATTTTCAGGTGTAATTTGGATGTTGTGTTTCAGTGAATCTTGGAGAGCAAAATGTTTCAGAGTAATGGATGGCACTATTCACTGCCTCTTCCAAACATTCAGAAAAAGATTTTACAATACAATATAATGATATTATTTTGATCTCCATCTCCTTTACATCTGCATATTCAACATGAAGACAAAGTAAGTTCAATTCACACGGTTTATTTATGTAGTTAATGGTTTTTAAAGTGAATAGCAGAAGTTCTTTATACTGATAATGTTGTACAACTATAATAAACCTAATCTTTATGTGTATTATGTTAGGTTCCAATTGCAAGTATACAATACTATGTTGAATATATAGATCAGGCACCATCATTCACAAATGGAGCATTTTTTGTTCCTCAATAAATGCAGTTTCCAAGTGCTGAAAATAGAAAATTACACAACAAATTCATTCATATCTTTCTACCATCATCAGTTCTGTGACTGTCAAGTTTCAGAATTACATAGGTACCGATAACAAACTCAATTCTATTTTTCATTGTTTTTCTCTATTATAACATTGGCTCCACATAATGAATGCTGAAATAGACTTGCAAAAATTCACCATACAAAAGGCTCTCATGCAATTTCAAAGATTTGATAAACATTATTACTAGTTCTGAACTGTTCTGTTCAGTCAATAAATTATGTTTTTGAGATTTTTTTATTTTTATTTTTTTATAATAGCATTCAATTTGCAACCATTATTTCTCTCCTTGATGTTGCATCATTAATTCCAAGACAATGAATAGAATGAAAAGAATAAATTATTGAATTATAGAATAAACTTGAAGACTCTGTTTCTCATCCACTTTAGGGAGCGTTGTAGTTCAACCAGAGGTGTGTTTAATTTGAGTGACTGTGTTGTTTCTTGCCTTCGATTGTATTATTCCTGACTGCTGAAGTTTGATATGATTTCAGTTTGTAGGTTTTCTATTCAAGTTTCTCAATTGTTAGCAAATTTTAAGTGGAGCTTAGGAGAATCATCTATTGATATACAGTA
The DNA here is from genome assembly GCA_028749045.1 of Cupressus sempervirens. Lineage (NCBI taxonomy): Eukaryota > Viridiplantae > Streptophyta > Pinopsida > Cupressales > Cupressaceae > Cupressus > Cupressus sempervirens. The sequence continues at coordinate 20,616,972 of CM053785.1, read as the reverse complement.
CCATAGCTGCTCTACTAGAAATACATGGTACTCACTTTGCACCTTACTTATTGTGGTTTTGGTAAACAAGACATTTGTATGAATCTTATTTGTTCTATGACAGTAGAGACATATATTCAAGGTTAAAACTGCAACGAAGGCAGCTTATAATTGACCATTTAGTTCAAAGTTTATGAGGCATGATTCAGAGATAAAGTATGTCCTTTCCACATTATCATTTGATTGTTAGGAATTCAAATGAGTTTTCCTTGAAAGTGGAAAATATGCTTGAAGTCAAAACAGAGTTTAAAGAAATAATTATTTTATAAATAGTCTTTTTAAGTAATCATAATATTAAAGTTATATATTAAGAAAGATCGAAAACAAGGATCAGCCCACTAAAGTTTCAAAAAATGGTTAACTTTGTTTGCAAACATTTTTTTGTGGACAACTGTAAGATCTTTGATTTGTTGCCAGTGTGTTTTCTATGTTGTAAATATTTGCTATCTTAAATTCGCAGATTTTGCTGAAAATTTAAAAACAGGTCTTTGCTGAATGCTTAACATTGTGTTGCCGAGAAGTAGTTTTTGTGGGGAAAGCACAAAATTCATTTCAGAGCTGATTTGAATGGTAATAAGAATAATCTCAATTTTTATATCAAGCCTCAATATGTTTAAAAAATAGTCCTGTTTCATATATTAGATAGTGCTACCCCTAATAAAATGCTAATTATTATCCGGTTGGATTTAGAGAATCAGTAGCAGAAAGTACAGCTGATAGAAAGATTGGTGAGAAACAAGAGGAAGGATATTCGCTCCATTGTCTTCAGTTACTTAGCTAGGATAATTGTTCCCATAGAGCATATGGAATGTACACACATCTTCTCTTCACGAATAACAATTTGGAATACAGGTGATAAAAGCTTAAATTCCAACAACAGTTCTATGGATTAATTCTCTAACTGTCGAATTCCAATATGATTTCAGTGTATGCAGCATCAGATTCAAGTTTATAATATGTATGCGGCATCAGATTCCCATAGTTACTCTTCCAGAAATACCAGGTACTCACCTTACATTTGATAATTACATAATGTATTTTTGCTTAACAAGAAATTTATATGAATATTATCTTTTAAAAGTTCCAAGTTGAACTGATGGAAAGGATGTGTTGCTTAAAAAGAAGTTTTGATGAATATTATTTGTTATGTTACTAAGTATTTGATTTTTTTTTTGATGAATATATCTTTTTCATTAATTAAAATATAAAGATACATATTCACGAAAAAAAGGAGCAAGCGATACAAGTTCAGTGTGTGAGTTCAAATGGCCCAATGTCAGATATCAACTATTCATAAAAAAAACATATGTAAGCAAAAAAATAAAACCTTCAGACTGCAAGAACAGAAGTCCTTGAGGTTATTGGCTAGCTTAGCCCAACAATCAGCAGCAGCAGCATCATCTATTGACAGATTTTGTAGAAAAATCAAATAGGTCTTTGCTGAATGCTAAAGATTGTGTGACCTAGAGTGCAGTGTTTGTGGGTCAAGCACACAATTCGTGGCATTTTCAATTCTGATTTCGATGGTAAGAATAATTCCACTTTTTATTTCAAGCATCAAGATGTTCAAACAATAGGCATGTCCACTTATTTAGGTATTAGATAGTGGTGCCCCTACTCAAATGCTAATTATTGTTTGGTTGGGCATACAGAGTTAACAGCAAAAAGTAATGCTGATAGAAAGATTGTTCAGAAAAAAAGGAAGGATGTTGCTCCCATTCTCTTCAATTGTTTGCCTGGGATAGCAACTATAGATTTAGGATATGAAAGGTAAAGACTAAGCCATCTCTTCACAACACCAATCTGGAATGCAGGTGAAAAAAGCTTAGATTCCACCAATAGTTGTACAGAGCATGGGATTTCATATTTAAATTGAACAAAGATGATTTGATTCATCAAAATACATTACTAAATATTTTATCTTAAAAACAAATGAAACAACAAATTCAAGGGAAGAAAAAGAGTAGCCCTTACAAATTTAGTGTCAGTGGATGTCTTGGTATGCCCAAGAACACAATTTATTGCTTCCAATCACAAGTGGACCGACATATATCCAGAAACAGCAAGCAAGAATCTTTATGGTTCAGGAATTTCCAAGGCAATAGAGGCATAGCTCACAATTCTGGTAATGTTTTTAACACGTCAAAAATTTGATGATTATATTCTATTGAAAATCTTAAAAACTACGGATATTCAATTTAGAGTTCTCTTAACTAACATAATCATTGTGGTACCACGAGATCTAATATCAGCCCATTCGTATTATTTGAATGTGTACAGAGCCATACCTGGAGCAAATAGATTGCAGAATGGTGAAGAGAACTCTTATATTTCAATTTGTTGGTTTCCGACACTTTCTCTAATGAAGGAAGATTGTTTAAATCTTCTGAACCAATAAAGCTCAATAACAGTAAGACGAAGAGAATTTGCTTCTTTCAAAATTTCTTTACTTTTGATGATCTTTACATTTTCCATATTTGATTGCAAAAAGAGGGGTAAAAATTTATTAAGACAGAAAGGAATACAACAAGGAGAGCTCAACAAGGAGCTCGATCCTGAGCAACAAGATCATCAAATTCTTGCACCATCTCAAAGGACAGTTGCCTCCTATCCCTAATATTCCAACCCGGATCGTGACTAGATGCCCATTTGGCTAAACAATCAGCAGTTCTATTCCATTCACGAGGAATATACGTGAACCTAATTAACTGAAAAGAGGAAGAGAAGAAAAGAATCTGCTTAACAACAGTGGCCAGCTGCCAACTAACATCCTCAAGCTCTTGCGAAGAAAGCATGTTCACCACCACCTGGGAATCAGACTCACAGATAATCTTACTCCATCCCCGCAAGCAACACTATTCCACAGCATATAAAATAGCTTGAGCTTCCATGAGATTGTTAGTATAATCATCCTTATGAATTGAGAAGAAAAATTTAACATCCCCAGAACTACAATGAGCCACTCTGCCAATACCAGCCGGACCAAGATTCCCATGGGAAGAACCATCAGTGTTAATTTTCAGAGCTCCACAAGGAGGACGAGTCCAGTGCCCATCTCGGTTAACCCGGCCCTTCCTCTGATGGTGAAGCTACCTAGACATAGAAGGAAACCTATGAGCTGCAGCCCTATCCTACAGATGAAAATTGAGGCGATTACAGATAGCAAGATCAACCGGATCCATACCCCCATCAAACTCACACTTCACAAGAATAGTTTCCTGAAGAGAATGTGATATTTTCCACCAAAGATGAAAAACACCAAGCTGAACATCTTGGAATATGTGACAATTCCTCTCCAACCAGATATGCCAAAGCATGAAAGATGGGCCAGCAATCCAAGCAGCATGGAGAAAAGAAGACTTGGAGGGAGCAGTACCCAAGTGGGCCCAGAAGTCAGGCAAAGAGGAAGCATGCTGACAAGAGCAACCCCAAGGGCGCCACCAAAGGTGCCATATCTGAGTAGAATAGAAGCAATGGAAGAATAGATGGGAGATAGACTCCTCTCCATTACCACACAAAACACAATAAGAGGGGCCCTGAAATCCACATTTACAAAGATTATCCCAGGTAAGACAACGGTTGTGAGCCACTAGCCACATGAAAAAATTGCACTTGGACCAAGAAACTTTATTCCAAACTTGCTTCCACCAAGGGACCTCGGCATCCCCAAATAATTGTCTAGTTATCTCCTGATACCTAGCAGAGACATGATATTTACCAGACAAGGTACCGCCCCAAGCCAAAACATCTGGACCAAGCAAAGAAGAACACTCTCTAGAGGCCAAAATTTGAGAAAGCTCCTGACGATCCATGTCTATACCTCCAGGAGGCCAATCAGAAGAATGCTTCCATCTGTAACCAACAACAGGTCCCAATTGATAAGGAGTCTTGTAATGAGCCACTTTATCCCATCCAATGGTAAGAAAAGCGTCACAAAGAGGCTGAAGATGAGGGTATATGGATAAAATGGAAGGGAATCAATCCCAAGCATTAGACCAAAACAAAGCCTGAGAACCTCCTTTACATATCCAAAATAGACCCCTCTTTACCAACATCGCACCTATCTTCAAAGAATGCCAAACCATTGAGCCACAACCTTCAAGAGGAAGTGCAGAAACAGAGCAAGGATCAGCACCATGAAAATATTTATGAGTGATAATACGAGCCCAAAGTTGATGTTGTCCAGAGCACCATCGCCAATAAAGTTTAGCAGCCAAAGCTTGACTACTCAATAGAGCAAATCGAAGACCAAGACCACCCTCCTTTTTAGGCCTACAAACAGCTGCCCAATTAACCAAGCTCCATTTAGTACTATGCAAATTACCACTCCAAAAGAATTGTCGAGAAAGAGCATCAAACTCCTTGAGAAAGTAAATAGGTGTAGTGTGAACCATGCTTCGATAAGTAGGAAGAGCTTGGATAACAGCTTGAAGAAGAGTAACCCGGGCAGCAGTAGAAAGCCATCTATGAGTCCAATGATTTACCTTATCCTGAAGCTTGGTAATCAATTTTTTCCAGAAGAGACGTGGCTGCCTAGAAATAGCAATAGGGATGCCAAGATAAGTCAAAGGAAGTGATCCTATCTGAAACCGTAGGATACCAACAATCCTGTGCTGAATAGAATCAGGAGTGTTAAAAAAGTAAATGGAAGATTTGTGCTCATTAACTTTCTGGCCTGAAGCTGCCAAATAAACGTCCAAAGCATGTTGAAAGGCTTCAGCTTCCTTGATCCTAGCAAGACCAACAAGAACAAAATCATCAACAAATTGAAGATGGGAAAGAGAAGGTAAGCCATTACCCCACCGCCAGCCTTGAACAGAATCCTGGGACACCTGATGCTTAATGAATCTACCCAAGCCTTCAGCCATGATGATGAATAGATATGGGGAGAGAGGGTCACCCTGGCAGAGGCCTCTAGAAGCACCAAATAGTTGAGAAGGTTGACCATTAATAAGAATAGAAAAAGAGGCAGAAGTAACACAACTCATAATCCAACTCACCCAGTCAGAGATAAATCCAAAAGAAAGAAGAATACTCCTTAGGAAGCTCCATTTAACTCTATCGTAGGTCTTAGCCATATCCAGCTTAACAAACATGGCTCTCTCCCTTGAAGTAGCCATAGAGTGAATAGCCTCAGTAGCAATAACCACCCCATCCAAAATTTGTCTACCAGCAACAAAACCACCTTGTTCTTCTGAGATAATAATGGGAAGCCACCTTTTCAATCTCTCAGCAATCAACTTAGTAATAACTTTGTAAACCACATTACATAAGGCAATTGGTCTAAAAAACTCCAATTGATTAGCACCCTCTCTCTTAGGAATAAGAGTCAAGAATGTAGAGTTCAAAGCTCGAAGCATCTGCTTGCTAGCATAGGATTCTTTAACCACCTCCAACAAATCATGATTAATGATGTCCCAAAATTCTTGAAAGAATTCAACTGGAAAGCCATCAGGACCAGGAGCCTTCCCCTTAGGCATGCCAAAGACCACCTCCTCCAGCTCTTCTAAAGAAATAGGACGCATGAGATAATCATTCATTTCCTGAGTGATAAGGGAAGGAATACAGGACAAAATAATATTTTCTTCATTATTAGCAGGAGCAGAGTCCTCAGAGAAGAGGGTAGAGAAGTACCAAATAGCCTCCTGGAACAAAGCTGGCAAGGAATTCAGTTTGATACCTTGAGAATTAACCAAAGAAGAGATAGTGCTCTGATTCCGACGAGATTGCATTGTTTTATGGAAAAAGGTAGTGTTACGATCACCTTCCTAGAGCCAATCAAATCTAGCCTTTTGCTTCCAAAAAATTCCCTCTCGAAGTTCCCATTCTTCTAGAGCTCTAGAAGCAAAGGATTCAGCCTTGCCAAGATCCTCTGAGAAACCTTGATCTCTAATCTCCCTTGTGATGACATCAAGATCTTCTTGAGCAAGCCTCTTCATAAAGTGAAGGTTCCCAAAGCATTCCCTATTCCATATCTTGAGCTGCCTTTTAACATATTGAAGCCTTTTAGAAAATGAGAACATTGCAGTACCATATGCAGGCGCACCATCTTTCCACCAACAGAAAACAAAATCATGAAGAGAGGAGTCCCGAAGCCACATCAACTGGAACTTAAAAGGAGGATGCTTTGGAACATAAGCCCCTATAGCGGAAAATTTGATTGGCCAATGATCTGAACCCCTCCAATCAAGGATTTCTGAAGAGATAGTAAGGGTGCCACTAACCCAGAAGCAAGAAAAAAGAAATCTATCCAGACGTTCTGAGATAGCAACAACACCAGTCCTGCAATTATTCTAGGTATAGAGACCATTAGAAGGCTTAACATCAGAGAGATGCAAAAGAGATATATGTTGCCAAAGAAGAGCAGAAGAAGGCCCCAATCTAGCCAAACCACCATTCTTCTCCTCCAGACTTAAAATTGAATTGAAGTCCCCTGCTAACACCCAAGGATGATAAGGATGACAATTTCTAACATATTGAATATGTTCCCAAAGTTCCTCCTTTCCCACAAGATCAACAAGTGCATACACATTAGTAACCATGATTACCTCTCCTGAGTCTAGAGCAGAAGCTACCATAGAGAGAGCTGAGCGAGAAGACATCCAGCCAAGAGGAGAAATTTTTTGAGGATCCCAAAATATAGCTAAACCACCTGCACTACCTATTGCCGCAACACACTGGCATTGGCCACGAGACCAAATACTAGAGGCATGTTGGACCATAGACTCCACAAAGAGCTTAGTCTCTTGGATACAATAAACATCAGGGCTATGATCAACCACCAAGTTATGAATAGCCTTTTGTCTAGGGATTCTATTCAACCCCCTTACATTCCATGAGATAATAATCATCATTGGGTAGAATTGGGAAAATGAGAATCCAAAGGTTTCACTGAACCAGACTCAATCAATATATCTCCTGTGAGTTTAATCTTCTCTTGGTCTGTTTTACGCCCACTCCTTAGAGGAGGAGTACAAGAAGCCCGCTTAAAGGGTCGAGACATCAACCCCAAGCGGAGAGGAGAACCCTTGCCCTTACCTGATGGTAGCACATCCTTAACCAAGTCAGCTAAAACAACATCATTATCCTCCAACACTGCAGGAGTCACTAGAGCCTCTGTCACAGGAGCTACAAGGACCTCATAGTTCTGATATACTACAACTTGGGATGCCCCACAAGCATCATTAGGAACAGATCTCTCATTTGGGAAAACTAGATCAGAAGAGATAGGAGGAGGAATACCCTCCTCTAGAACCATACTATCTAGCACCTCAAAGCGGTTAAAACCTGAATCAGATAATCTTTCTTTCAAAGGCCTCTTTTGACCATGGCCCTTAGCACGAGGGCGAACAGGGGTAAATCCATCCTTATCCTGCATTTGAGCCTTGCCCTTACCTGTAGCATCTTGCGGATTCATCCCCTTGGTAGTATTAGCCATTTGAGATTGTCCTTTCCCTGTAGTATCTACCAAACCACCAGTATTGCTAGCTGTAGAACCATCCACTCCTTTGAAACTTGAGTTACGGGGGCACTGACGCAGTAAATGACCATACTCATGACAAATCCAGCAACGGAAAGGGAGAGATTCATAATCTAATTGCTGCACCCAAGAAAAATTCCCCATACAAATTTCCAAAGAATCTGGTAATGGGTTATTCAAATTAATTTCAACACAAATTCTAGCATAAGAAATAACCTTTTTATCGAGGGATTGATGTGCGATCGCAGCCGGCTTCCCCAACAAAGCAGCAATTTTTCGAAGGATGTCTTCACGCCAAAATTCCAAGGGAAGATGAGGCAAGCGAACCCAAACTGGCACTGTTGAAGGGAAATCCTTAGCAGAATTAAAACCTAAATGCCAAGGTTTGACAAATAACCCCACATGGTTGTAGAAATAAGGGCCTCCTTCAAAAACATGATCCCGATCAAACATGCAAGAGAATACAACAAAAAAATAACTATTCCCCGCCAACATAATCTCCATATCACCTTCCACCTGCCATGAGCGGCGGATCCATGCCTCAAGAGCAGATAGGGAAATCCGGATTCCAAGAAATTTGCATATCAAAGCATGCTTGGTCCACTAATCAATGTCCTCCATTACAGTCGTTGGAGGAATAACCAGAACATGGCGATCATGGCTACGCGAAAAACAACCATTAACTTTTTTCAGCTTGGAGCTCTCCCCTAAATAAAACAATTTAGATCGCATTGCATGCATAGTTGGAGAAGAACCATTTGTTCTCACCAATGGAGAAGAAATCCTAGGCCCTGCCATGCAAACAATAAAACCCCAATCCAAAATTGACTGCAGAAGATTTCCAAAAACATCGACACAAATTATGTCCAATAGCTAGCAATCCAAACAGAACAGAAAAATAGTAAAGATCAAACACCAAGAACAGGCTAGGGGAAAAACCCTAGCCCAACCGGTAGCCAACGCTTCTACTTATGATTGGAATTGCCTTACTTATGAGATTTCCATCCCTACTGTGTTGAGGGTAGCAACACCAAGATTCTGTTGTACAAGGAAGATTTCCCACTTTTTCCTTCCCAAGCGGATCAAGGGGACAATTCCTTGAAATAAGCAGAGTAGCATTGATAGATGTTTGCATAGTGAAGCTCATATTGTCTTTTTCATTATTTGTCAGTCACATCCTCCATTTGGCTTTTAGTCTGTTCAAAGAGCAGAAACCAAAGTTGGCTAAATTATTGTAATTCTGTTTATTGAATTATGTATATAGCTTGCCACTTCAATAAACATGTTTTATTTAGGTGGTTGTGTATTGCATATGTATTATGTGATTATGATAAATAATGGTTTTTGATGATATTATTTTTCTTTTGTACTATTTTATTTTATTCCTGTGTACATTACTTAATTCAATATAAAAATATTGATTTAAAATTATTCTGAAAAATTGTACTTCTTTTTCTATATGATTTAAACTTCTTTTTTATTTTTATTTTAATTTAATTCTATTATTTTATTTCCTTTAAACTTTTTTTTTTTTTTAAATTTAAAAAATTCATTTGTTTCCTCAATGAAAATCATAAGATTATTTTTGGTTAGTTTCTAATTCCAAAAACAATGTTATCTTGGTCTAATGAGAATGGGATTGATTATTTCAATAATAAGTTTCTAATTTATTGAATATCTCTACATGGTTGTCATTTTTTCTCACTAAATTCATTTTCTCAAGCCTTGTGCTTGGTCTACTGATGCAATTCTCGTTGTGTTGTCTCAAAGGTAATCATAGTTTTTTAAAATTGTCAGCCCTTCCCCTTTTTCTTTTTTCCAAATAAGATTTTATCTTCTTTTTTAATATTTAATATTTTTAGTCTATTATTTTAATCCCTTTAAATTATCTTTAGTTTTAACAATAAAATTCACTTGTTTCCCTAATGAGAATAAGATTTCTTTTTGATAAGTTTCTAATTCCAATAGGATGTTATTTTGATTCTGATGAGGATAAGATAGTTTCAATGATAAAATTCTAATTGATTGAATGACTTTAGATGTATACCAATATTTTTTCAATGAATCCATATTCTCCAGTCATATACTTGGTGTATTTTGATGAAATTCTTAGTTGTGTTGTCTTCTCTAATCACAAAGGTGGTCATGATTTTTGTTTTGTTTTCTAACAAAGAGTTTGGTATAGAGTTGCTAGATCATATTATTTTTCATTGCAATTTTTTTTTAAGATTGTAGAAGATATATATATATATATATATATATATATATAATGTGGATTAAGTTTTATTTATTTAATTTAATTTTTTTTAATTGTAGAATCTTATTTTACAAATAGTTGTTGCTTATTGATGATACTTAAAATGGAAAGAAGCAATCCACATTTTATATATATATATAATGTGGATTAAGTTTTATTTATTTAATTTAATTTTTTTTAATTGTAGAATCTTATTTTACAAATAGTTGTTGCTTATTGATGATACTTAAAATGGAAAGAAGCATACATAGCATCCTCTTACCTTTATAAGGAAATGCCTTTTTCCTAATTTTTGTTTTTGACAGCTATGATTAATAAGATTTTTTTTTTTTTAAATTACATACATTTTTCTTTTAAAAAATTAATAATTCATTTTGTAAGTTTGAAAGAGCTAATTTTTTATATGATACAAATTTTGGAGATTTCTAGTTGATTTTTAATATTTCACCTATAGATCATACTCTATGATCTTTCATAAAAAAATACAATATTAAACAAAAAAAATTTAAAGTTTCTTAAATGAAAACTATTTTATAGAATGAAAAGGGAAAAGATCAAAAAGTTTATTTCAATAAACATAGAAAAAATTAAAGCTTCTTTCTAAAATTTAGAAAAATAGAAAAAGTTACGTCTACTATAAATTTTACAAAAAACAACTTATTATCTTCACCAAACACTTATTTCTAATGACAAAAAGTTATTTCCTTTTTTTTAAAGAAAATTTATTCTATATAAAAATAATAATATTTTGCATTTCATTAACTTTCATCAAATATCGCATAGTTTAATATTTTGAATTTTCACTACTATTGACCTCTAAATTGTAAAATGTCACAATGTAGTACAAGTTGTAGTATGACAAAAAGTTGAAAGTAAAGTAAGAACTAGAAAATCTTGTCTCGATTGATCCAAATAACTCCAAAATAGTTTTTCCAAAGCTTTAATGTGCTCTTGGATTAGTTAGGCTCGACACCAACTATTTTTTGAGCTCTTGGTTGTAATCTTGCAATTTTTGGCAAAAAGTTACAACTTTGCATTTTTACACCTCTGTTACTCCAAACTTGTCCTAAATGGTCCAAATCACATAGGAACCATTATAAGAACCTAATTGACATTGGACTTGTCTACATCAAACTCCAACTCGACCACCCTTAGGTGGTTGTAATGCACAAAATTGCTCATATGCAACTTTTAGGGTTTGCAACCCAAAATGGACTCAATTAGGCTTAACCTTATTAGATTTGTTGCATTTAAGTCTTATTAAAAACATGACACACAAATCACATCAAAATAGTTATATCCGCCTGTACCATACACCTAGGGTATGAAGAAATCAAGTCCCTTGATTAGTTAGGTCTTGAAATGTCTTCAAATGCTTGATGATATCTTATTTAGCCATCCAAGTGGCCCCTACTTTAGTTGAAGTTTCCCACTTTACTAAATATTATTTGTACACCCCTTTCATTATTTTCTTAATAACCTTGGAATTAATGATGCATTCCAACTGTACTAGTTGACTAGGGGGTAGATTTGTGATCCAATCAAGTTCATCTATACTTGCAATCATGTTGCCCTATATTTGTGGGTTCCCCCTTATCGATACAAATCACTAACATTAAAAATTGGTGAAATAACTATGTCAGGAGACAATTTCACTTCATAGGCATTGTTGCCAAAATTGTATACAACTTTAAATGGAACTATCTTTTTCATTAATGGCTTTGTTGGTTTCCCTTTAGGTAACCTTTCTTTCCTTAAATATGCCATCACAAAACCTCCCACTTTGAATTGTCATTCTCTCCTAGTCTTGTCTACTTAGGCTTTCTATTTTTCTTCACTTTGTTGCAAGGTTTTCTTAACCTACTCATGGGTTTTATTTTATGTTCTCTGCAAATGTTTCATTCAAGGCACTTCTTTTGTCCATTGCACCTATGTCTCTAAGTTCCATCACCCCTCTAGGATTACATCCATAAACTCTCTCAAAGGGACTCTTACATGTACTCATATGTACAAAGTCATTATAGGTATACCTAGCTTGTCTAGTGACCAAGTCCCAAGCTTGTTCATGTTATTTGGTTAATCTCATCAACATATTACCCAATGATCCATTTACAACTTCAGTCTAACCATCAAATTGTGGAATACAAGAAGATGAAAATGACAAATTGACAATTTCTTGCACAAAGTTCTCCAAAAATAACCCACAAACTTGTAATCTATGTCACTCATAATGCTTATAAGAAGACCATGAATCCTCACCATCTCCTTGAAGAGTAGGACCACAATGTAGGATGCATCATTGGTACTTTTGCAAGGAATAAAAGTATGCCATCTTACTAAACCAATCCACCACCACATATAGGCTATCAAATCCCCTCACTATTTAGGCAAACCAAACATAAAATCCATACTAAGGAATTCCCAAGGCCTAGTAGGAATAGCCAAATGTTGATAAAAGCCTACATTGGAGGTTGTCCCCTTAGCTCTCTAATAAATGTAATTGTGTTCAACAAAATATCTTACATCACTCTGTACTTTAGGAGAGTATAGAAGCCACTTACATTTTCCAAGGTCTTGTCTAGGCCAAAATGCCCACCAAGACTACCTCAACATTTCTCTTTGTTAATATTTTCTCTCACAAAGCATCAAGGAATGCATGAAAAATGCCATTTAAAAAAAAGCCCATCCTGTAACAAAAAGTTTGAGTAATTAACGCGAAATGTGTTGGATAAATTTGAACAACTCTTATAAATCTTTGAAAAATCTTTGTCATCCTCATATAGGTTCCTTAATGCCTCTAACCTTGCACTTTGCAATTATTTCTCATGTATACTAAGCATTCTCCTACTGAAGGAATTTTCTACCTTGTTTTTAGTACTCTTTTTATGCCTAATGGTAATAGTGTAAGCTTGTAATTGCTTCACTCACTTTAAATGCCTTTGGTTAAGTTTCTCCTTCATATTTAGGAAACTAAGAGCAAGGTTGGTAGTATATAAAATGAATTCCTTATGCAATAAGTAATGCCTACACTTCTTTATGGATTGAACCAAAGTGTATAGCTCAAGATCATAGGTGGAGTACTTTTGTTTAGCCTCATTTAATTTTTTAGAGAAGAATGCTACTAGGTGATCTTCTTAACTCAACACTACTCTAATAGCCAACATACTACTAGCATCACATTCAACTAATAATACTTGATTGAAATTTGACAACCTAAAAGAGGGTATCTCTGCTACTTTCTTTTTCAACAAGGAAAAAGACTACCAAATAGCAAGCTAGAAAACTATGAAATGTCGCCATCTCAAAGGTACCAAGCATTGCAAATTATAAAACTCTGAAATGTTTCCGTTTGATAGGTGCTAAAATTGGATGTTGTGAGCCCACTACAACATTCGGGATCAAATTGCCATGACAATTTGCGACAGGAGTGCAATATGAGTGTGATTTTTATGTTTTTTTGGCAAATATTCTCGACGTCATTGTAATACTGACAGTGTTGTCGTAATTGTGACACCCACATGATTATTTTTAAAAAAAAGGCTTATTTGTTATATGTCAAGCTAGGGTGAAGTCACAAAGCTAGGGAGACGTATCGGTATGGCTACCCTGACATTCACATGTCCCCATTTTTTTTTCGTGAGGCAAGGTCGTAGGACCACATAATCGAATGTTGAATCTCCCTACTGCCAGAGGATATGTTGAATGAATCTCCCTCTTGAATCTCCCTACTCCTTTCCTGATTACACATTATTACCAACATAGAATCTAATCTTTCAGTATTTCCTCGATTTAACAAGGAAAACGGTTAACTATATTCCAGAAAAGGACGCTGAGTCGATGGTCTCATTGTCAGCATTTTATATTACCCGATCAGATTTGGCTCGAATCCTGATCTGAAATTTTTTAAATTAAAGATTTGGCTACACAACGCCCACCCTGTTTCACAAGTAGCTACGGTGAAGGAAGGCCAATATCACGTGGAAGAAAACAGTAGTGTCAATTGAATAATTTGTAATTGACAAGATATAACTTTGGCGTATAGCTGGACGGAAGCTCAAGCTTCTCGATCTTCTAAGATCTCTAAGTTTTTTTCCCTCTAAATTGTATATCATGAAAAAAGAAGTTATAATAGTTATATTATTAAGGAAATAAACCTATATAATAGTTAAAAGAAATTTGTGTTTATGGTATAGTAAAGAAATATAACTAACATCAATATTTTAAAAGTTTTGTTAACTATAATATGTGAGATATTTAAAATTTTAGGAATCAAATCTATTATTGAATTAAATTTTTCAAATGCAAAACATGTTTACAGTTGACATTTTTTGTTTTATTACTGTTGATATTTTATTTTTCTTTCACACATGTATTGAACTTTTATAGTGCTACTAGTTCTTTAATTGAATCAACAATGAAAGGATTGTGAATCCTTATAACATGAATAACAACCCAATTCTCTGGTAGCAATAGCTAGAATGACAAAACCCTACACTATACCTTCAAAATTTTAATCCATAATTGATAGCGATTACGTCTAATCCCTCAATAACCACTAATACTATGATCTTCACACAATTTATCCCACAAACAAACAAACAATAGGAGACTCCTCTTTATCCCACAAACTTCAAGAAGTGTTGAAATAAGGACGACTTTAGTGAAGGCCACATATTTGCACGTACAATTGTGGAGATTTTAAATGGAGAAGGTTTCTCTCCACTTTCACTCAAAGCGGAGACACAATTATAAAGAGAGCAAGTTGTTTGAAGGAAGAGCAGAGAAGTGTTGTGTAATCTAACAATGAAGATGTTGATGATAATGCTGTTGTTAGTAATTTTGATGAGAGGAATTCCTTGTTCATCTCAATTGTGTCATATAGATGACAGGAATTCCCTACTCGATTTGAAAGAGGGCCTCAGCTTCACTTCCTCTTTCAACACTCTGCAATCGTGGAAGGGATTTAACTGTTGCGAATGGCAAGGAGTCACGTGCCACCCAATCACTACCCACATCATCTCTTTGGATCTCAACCCTCGGTACCTCAATGCCTCCTAGTTTACTGATGAATCCAGGCCATTGATGTCATGGAGGGAACTTTGTGAAGGACTATTCCAACTGCGACATCTCCAATGCTTGGACTTGAGTGATAGTGCTTCCTTCCCTCCTCTTGCTATCCCTTCACATCTCTACAAGCTCTGCAATTTGAGGTATTTAAGTTTGTATGCCTCTAACTTTGTTGTCCATATTTTGAAAGAGATCGCTAACCTCTCTGTCTTAACATATCTTGATTTTAGTGATAATGATTTGAATGGTACAATTCCAATATTTTCAGGCAATTTGTCAAAGCTCACACATAACTAAACTTTGGTTATAACTCTTTGAGTGACACCATCCCAACATCCTTGAGTAAGCTATAAAAGCTCACAAACCTTGACCCTTGACATAACTCTTTGAGTGGTACAATCCCAACCTTATTGGGTAAGTTGTCAAAGCTCACAAAACTAAAACCTTGGTTTTAACTTTTTGAATAGCACCATTCCAACATCTTTGAGTGAGTTATCAAAACTCACAAACCTTGAGCTGGTATATAACTCTTTGAATGGTACAATCCCAACCTTATTGGGTAAGTTGTCAAAGCTCATAGAACTAAACCTTGGGTTTAACTCTAGCTCACATATCTTGACCTAAGTTCTAACTATTTGAATGGTATAATTCCAACTTCCTTAGATAATTTCACCAAATTAACAAAACTTGATCTTAAACACAACCAACTTAGTAGAAGTTTGACACTTTCTTTTTTTGATAAAGTCCATAATATTAAAGGGTTATATCTTTCAAGGAATGTGTTGAGTGTAAAAATCAATGCCATGTTTATATTCCTAATTTTCAACTTGAATACATGGATTTTAGATCTTGTAATATACAAGGGGATTTCCCATCTTTCATTTCAACTCAATACTTCTTACAATCACTAGATTTGTCTCAAAACTCTCTTAGTGGAAATATTTATGTTTGACTATGGAAATCTTGGCAGCTTTATTATCTCAACCTCTCTTCTAGTCAATTCATAGGTAATTTACCCTTCAAGTTGCTTGGATTTGAGCATAATTTGATCCTCAACGCTCATACATCGATTTGCATAATAATAAGTTGTAAGGATATATTCCACTTCCTCTACATAACATGGAGTTCTTAGATCTTTTAGAGAATCTATTTCATGGACCCATTCCAACAGAAATTGGTAAGTATAGACAAGGTCTTGTATTTTTGTCACTAGTGGAAAACAATTTGAGTTGTGTCATTCCACATACTATTTTTGAATCAAATAATTTAGAGGTTTTGGACTTGTCAAATAACAAGCTTAGAGGTAAGATCCCCTCAAATCTATACCAATGCTCTATGTTGTCCATGCTATATCTAGAACGAAATGATCTTAAGGGCACAATTCCAAATATATTTGGGAATATGTCTTGTCTAGAAACATGGAAGCTAGGTTTCAATATGTTAAACAGGAACATATCATCATCCCTTAGAAATTGTACCTCTTTTGAAATCTTAAATTTGAGGAATAACAATATGCATGGGGTATTTCTACTTGGATTGAAAGCTTGCAAAGGCTTCGCATCTTGATATTGAAATCAAATAGATTTGTTGGCCAAATACCCTCCAAATTATCAAAGCTACAAAATCTTCAGATATTAGATCTGTCAAGCAACAAATTTTTAGGTGTTGTTCCAAGTGGCTTTATGAACTCGACCACAATGACAAGTCAGATAGAAAACACAAAAACTCTTGAATTTATAGAGAGTGGTATCATTTACATAGATAGTATAATCATAAAAAATAGAGGACGGGACATGGAGTATGTGAGATTATTGACATTAGTAAAATGTCTTGATCTATCAAACAACAATTTAACAGACAAAATACCTTGGGATATTCAATCCCTCAAAGGATTGAAACTCTCAATGTTTCACAGAACCATTTCAGTGGCGAGATTCCAAAATCCTTGGGAAGCATGGTATGACTAGAATCACTTGACCTTTCCACAAATGAATTTGTTGGGATGTTTCTTGTTGAGTTGATATATCTTACATATTAGAACTACTTTGATGTTTCTCACAATAACCTATCGGGAGTGTTACCACAAGGAAGACAAATGATGACATTTAATGCTTCATCATTTTCCAACAATTTGGACCTATGTGGCCTACAAATCAATGTGTCAATGTTCAACAAATCATGTCGTTTCTTCCATTGATGATGAAAAAAATGAAGAAATGTCGGAAGAAGATATGTGATGGGATGTAGGAATGGGAATGGGCAATGCACTTGGATTTTCAGGTGTAATTTGGATGTTGTGCTTCAGTGAATCTTGAAGAGCAAAATGTTTCAGAGTAATGGATGGCACTAGTGACTTCCTCTACCAAACATTCAGAAAAAGATTGTATAATACAATATAATGATATTCTTTTAATCTCAGACTCCTTTATGTCTGTATATCCGACATGAAGACAAAGTAAGTTTAATTCACAAATTTTATTTGTGCTGTTGATGTTTTTCCAAGTAAATGACATATTTTCTTTATAACTATAATAAACCTAATCTTTATGTGTATTATGTCAGGTTACAATTGCATGTCTACAATATTATGTTCGATATATAGATCAGATACCATCCTTCACGAATGAAGCATATTTTGTTCCTCAGTAAATGTTGTTCCCTCTTGGTGAAAATATAAAATTATACAACAAATTTACTCGTATCTTTCTACCATCATCAGTTCTGTGACTGTCAAGTTTCAGAATTACATAGGTACAGAGAGCAAACTCACTACTAATTTTTCATTGCTTTTCTCCACTACACTATTGGCTCCACATAATGAATGCTGAAATGGACTTGCAAACATTCACCGTACAAAAGGTTATCATACAATTTCAAAGATTTGATAAACATTATTACTAGTTCCGACCTGTTCTGTTCAGTCAATAAATTATGTTTTTTAGATTTTTTAAAAATAATTCTTTTATAATAGCATTCAATTTGTAACAATTATAGTTGTCTTTTGCCTTAAAAAAAAATTGTTTTAACAATTATATCTCTCCTTTATGTTGCATCATTAATTGCAGGACAATGAGTAGAATGGATATCTGTCCTTGATGCTGCATCATTAATTATAGGATAAACTTGAAGACTTTGTTCAACCAGAGATGTGTTTAATTTGAGTGACTGTTGTTTCTTGCCTCAAATTTCTCAATTTGTTAGCAAATTTTAAGTGGAGCTTAGGAGAATCATGTATTGATATATGGTACCATAGCCGCTCTACCAGAAATTCATGGTACTCACTTTTTGTGGTTTTGGTTAACAAGAAATTTGTATGAATCTCCTTTTTTTACAATGACAGTTGAGGCATGAATTCAAGGTTAAAACTGTTAAAAGGACTTTCTATGGATGTGCAAAGAAGGCAGCTTATAATTGACTATTTAGTTCAAAGTCTCTGAGGCATGAATCTGACAAAAAGTATGTCCGTTCCACATTATCAATTGATTGTTAGGAATTCAAATGAGGTATTCTTGAAAGTGGAAAATATGCTTGAAGTCAAACAGAGTTTAACGAAATAATTTTTCTATTTATGAATAGTCTTTTTAATTAATTAAAATATTAAAGTTACATATTTTGTGAACAATTATAGCATCTCTGATTTGTTGCCAGTGTATTTTCTATATTGTAAATATTTGATATCTTAAGTTGCCATATTTTACTTAAAAGTCAAAAATAGGTCTTTTCTGAATGCAAGAAAGCAGTTTTTGTGCGGATAGCACAAAAATCATTTCAGAGCTGATTTGAATGGTAATAAGAATAATTTCAATTTTTATATCAAGCCTCAATATGTTTAAACAATAGCCCTGTTTCAGATATTAGATAATGTTACCCCTAATAAAATGCAAATTATTATCCGGTTGGCATTAGAGAATCAGTAGCAGAAAGTACAGCTGATAGGAACAATGTTGAAAACAAGAGGAAGGATATTCGCTGGGATAAATGTTCACATAGAGCATATGGAAGGTACAAACATCTTCTCATCACAATAACAATTTGGAATACAGGTGATAAAAGCTTAAATTCGAACAACAGTTCTATGAATTAATTCTCTAACAGCCGAATTTCAATATAATTTCAGGGTAGAGGTTTCCTACTTTAATTAGCAGATTTTTTTGGAGTCATTAGTCTGGGAAATATGATAGTCCTTAGTATGCGGCATCATATTCCAATAGTTTCTCTTCCAGAAATACCAGGTACTCTCATCTTACAGTTAATAATTACGCATTGTAGTTTTGCTTAACAAAAAATTTATATGAATATTATCTTTCTTAATAAGTAAGTATTGTAGTTTTGCTTAACAAGAAATTTATAGAGCCTTACATTCAATTAATAATACTTGATTGAAATCTGACGACCGAAAAGAGAGTATCTCTGCTACTTTCTTTTTTTTAGCAAGGAAAAAGACTACCAAATAGCAAGCTGGAAAACTGTGAAATGTCGTCATCTCGAAGGTACCAAGCATTGCAAATTATAAAACTCTGAAATGTTTCCATTTTGTAGGTGCTAAAAATTGGATGTTCTGAGCCCACTACAACATCTGGGGTGAAATTGCAATGAGGGTAGAAGCAAGGAGTTGGGTCTCAATTCTGTAGAAGTCTGTGGATTGATGTCGTGCTCTTTTAGAAACAGATTCCTGTTTTTTAAAAATGGATACCTATTTTAGGCTAAGACACTCAATCTGAAATTTAAAAAATAGTCACCCTTTTTTAAAAATCGAGTACCCATTTTTTATTTTCAAAAAATGGGTAACCATTTTAGAAAGCATAAAAAATTTGTATTTTTTAGAAACAGGTGCCTATTTTTTACTTTTAAAAAATGGGAAACAATTTCTAAAAATTTAAAATTTTATTTTTTTCGGGGGATTTTATATGTTGATTTGACTTTTTCAAAATAGTTACCCATTTTTTGAATTTCAAATAATGGGTGTTTGTTTCTTACAACATTGGGCAGTTTTTTTCTCCTACCTTGTATTTTGGTTTATGATAGGCCTGGTGAGACCAAGCCTATGCCTTGACCTCTTAAGATTTGGTTAAGGCATTGAACTAACAAATTCACACCTTGCCATAATTTTAGAGGGTCTTTTCGATCAGTTTTTTTATGAAACAAAAATCCATTAGAGCTCTCACTGTCCTGATTTTAGAAATATAAATTTTATACTACTATGACTTTATTTATTATTTTTGCATTATTTTTTAATGAAAGGTGGTACTAAATGTAGAATACTGAAGTTCACTAAAACTTTAGTAACTTTTTTATTTTATAATTTTTCTTAAATTAATTTATATGTTATCAATCTACATATAATTCTTTTGAGAATTTTAAAAAAAAAAAGAAAAAAGTGAAATTTTGATCAAATTATGGTGTTTGTACACGAGAGGTTTTAAAATTTACCTTTATAGCCAATTAATAATTAATAAAAAAAATTATTCAATAAAAAATTTTAAAAAAATATTGTCATCAATCTTAAGTGTATTAGGTGTAACTCCCTTTAAAAGGATTTACTAAAACTTATTTATTTGTGTCAAATTATGGTGTCCATACACAAGTGTGGTATGGTCCTGAAATAGACATTTTGAAAAAGTGGTTTTGAAAGATTCATACCAAAATAAAATTTATCATATGGGTACACAAATAAATTACATATTCAAAAGTTAGATTCCGAACACTAAAATTTTATTTGTAAACTTTTTTTATATTCAATCTCTAAATGTCTCAAATTTTGACATCAATTTACATGAAATTTCAAAAATAGGAAGAACACTTTCACTTTTTACCCAAAAGTGAGACCCAACTTCATGCACTTACCCATGACAATTTGTGATAGGAGTGCAATTTGAGTGTGATTTTTTTTTTTTTTGGTAAATATTCCTATCATCGTTGTAATACTGGTAGTGTTGTTGTAATTGCAATGCGCACATGATTATAAAAATTTAAAAAAATGGCTCATTTGTTATATGTCAAGCTAGGGTGAAGTCACCGAGCTAGGGAGAAGTATCGGCATCGGCTACCCTGACATTCACAGGTCCCCATTTTTTTTTTCGAGGCAAGGTGGTAGGACCATATAATTGAATGTTGAATCTCCCTACTAAATCTTCCTACTACCAGAGGATATGTTGAATGAATCTCCCTACTCCTTTTCTTATTGTAAAGTAAAAATGGAACCTAGAAAACTCTCCCTACTCCTTTCCCGAGTACACATTATTACCAACATAGAATCTAATCTTTCATTAGTTCCTCTATTTAACAAGGAAAGCAGTTACCATATTTCAGAAAAGGATGCTGAGTTGATGGTCTCACTGTGAACATTTTAAAATTTTGTTTTTCACATTGGAAAATCAATGATTTTTTATATTACCTAATCACATTTGGTGTACTATTATAGCATTGTTTGGATCGAATCCTAATATGAAATCTTTTAAATTAAATATTTGACTACACAACACCCACTCTATTTCACAAGTAGCTACTATGAAGGAAAGCCAATATCTTGTAGAAGAAAAATAGTAGTGTCAATTGAATAATTTGTAATTAATGGATGGCAGTATTGTTGGAATGTGTAATTTCCTCCTCAAATGAAATGTAAAGGAGTAATAGAGGATTATAGAAATTGTTGGACCACCGAATAGGGTTAGGTAAAATTAATATTTAATTTTGTACAGTTCTAGAAGTCATTTGTGTAGATAGCTCTAGAAAAGTCTATTTGTCTTATGTCTATTAATTTAGATGTTTCCTTAAACAATCAAAGACCTCTATAAAAGAGGCACAATTTAATGTTTTTTCATCAGATAATGAAATCATTTTATAATTTCTATAAGTGCTTGTAGTGTATTATGTGTATAATTATTATTGTGGATCCAATCCATCCACCTCCTTTAAGTATCTGAATGACAAGATATAATTTTGGCGTATAGCTTGATGCAAACTCAATCTTCTCATCTTCTAAGTTTTAAAAGTTTTTTTTCCCTCTAAATTGTATATCATGAAAAAAGAAGTTATAATAGTGAATTTTGATGAAGTTATAATAGTTATATTATTAAGGAAATAAAACTATATAATAGTTAAAAGAAATTTATGTTTATGGTATAGTAAAGAAATCTAACTAACATCAATATTTTAAAAGTTTTGTTAACTATAATACGTGAGATATTTTAGGAATCAAATCTATTATTGAATTAAATCTTTCAAATAAAAAACATGTTTATTGTTGACATTTTTGTTTTATTACTGATGGTATTTTATTTTTCTTTCACACATGTATTGAACTTTTATAGATTCAACTACAAAATGACCATTAACCAACTGAGTGGTCAACTCTAGTAGAGAAATGTCATGCACCAGACCCTGTAAGATGGCATTGGCAAAAAGATATCCAAAGCCCTCGGCCACCAAAACATAGAGAGAAGGTGCAAGAGAACAACCTTGTCAGATAGACCTGAAGAGCCCAAAAGCTTCAGACTATCATCCATTGATGGTGATACAAGCAGAGGCATCCCCAAAAAGCATCTGCACTAACTGTCAAAAGACTGGGCCAAAACTCAGAGCTTGAAGCATAGCTATAATAAAAGGTCATTCAATTCAATCATATGCTTTGGTGAAATCAATCTTGAGGAATAAGGCCTACTTTTTCGATTTCCTAGCCCATTCTATACATTCCTAGACAACAATAATGTTGTCCAAGATATAATGGGACTTGATAAAACCAATTTTTTTCAGGCCAAACAATTTGAGGGAGCAGATGCTGAATTTTAAGAGAGAGGGCCTTGGCAATGATCATGTAGGAGACATTCAACAAAGTGATGGGCCTCCAGTTGCAAATTTCTTCAGGATCACTAGCTTTAGATATGAATTTAATATTCTCTTTACTAATGATGCTACCTAATGAGTTAAAGCTATATGCTTCATGATAAACATGAAGCAAATTAGGGTCAATTTCATCCCAAAGCTTCTTATAAAATTCATAAAGGAAGCCATCACATCTAGGGGCTTTATCATCATCCATGAAAATGATAGCTTCCTTCAAGTCCGCAAGTGTTAGATTTTGCTCACCAAAGGCATATTGCTTAAGAGAAAGCCTATTGGGAGTAATAGCAAGGCAGACTTGTAATGCTTGATCATGTGTAATAGAGGGCCCCTGAGCCGTAAAAACTTGCTCATAATGACACACAAAAGCCTGGAGAATGTTCAATAGGTCGGTGAGAACTTTTTGATCTTCTCAAATGTGTTTAATACCCATGGCAGAGTGGCGAGCCCTCATAGTATTAAAAAATTCCTTGGAAGCCTAATCACTGACCTCCAACCAATGGAGATGGACCTTGATCTAAGCTCCTCGAGTAGCATAGCTATCTACAACCTATTTTTGGTGCCGAAGGTTGGCAAGCCAAATTTGGAGATCCATATCAAACAAATTTATGGCAAGAGCCTTGGAGGCCATACATAGATCTTGAGTTGTGGCTTCATAAGATCCTCAGCGGTACATAACTAGCTATCTACCATAAATGCAAAGAAATCTCGTAGCAGGGAGGATAGCATCATTCAACCATTGAATCCATCCAAAATGAGTGTGGTGCCAAGGCTCAAGACTCTAGACACGCAGGATGTGTGCAACAGTTGGCGGATGGGATAACAAGGAAGTGTTGAGGTAAAATTGGGTTTTACATAGACAAGGCTAAGTTGTCTACTAGGTGATAGAAAAGAGAATGGGGGAGTGATCTGATAGTGTCACATTTGGTAAGGGAGTGACAGGTAGGGCATGCTTTTGAGAGAAGGAAAAAAGGACTGCACAAAAATAATAGCCCTATCAAGTCTCTTGAAGAGTCTGTTAGACCCAACTCAAAAATTGGACTAAGTACATGCCAAATCCCATCTGGATGGTGATGGCTAGCATTAGGATTAAAAAAGGCCTAGCTTGTTCCACATGTAAAACTAGGCCTCTCGTTCTCTAGTTGCCCATCTAAAAGGCAGGAGACTTTCCTTGTCAGAGGCCAGCTCAACCATGTTAAAATCCCCACAAGAAACCTAAGTTGTAGGTCGCAAATGATCTGCCAACCAATGCCACAGGTGTGAAGGATCAACAACATCATTAGGGGTATAAATTTTAACAATACCAAAAGAATGATTTTGAAAAGACAATAAAATCCAAACCACCCTATGCTGAGGGTTAGAACCTGATGGAGGTGGATGGATTGGATCCACAATGATAATAAAACACATAATACACAATACATGCACTTATAGAAATTATATACTCATTTCATTGCCTGATTTTTGATACCAAAATACATTACATTGTGCCTCTTTTATAGAGGTCTTTAATTGTTTTCAGAAACATCTAAATTAGCCGACATAGGAGAAATAAAATTTTCTAGAACTATCTACGACTTCCAGAACTTTACCTAACCCTATACGACTTCCAAAACTTTACCTAACCCTATTCGGTAATCCTCTTGGAATTTCTAGAATCCTCTACAATTCATTTGAGTTGAAATTACACATTCCAACACTCCCCCTTAATTTCAACCTCAAATGTTATTAAATACAAATTCCAAAATGCTTTCTTTTTCCGAATGCCAAAATGCCATTTTCCAATAATAATGCCTTTGTTAATGCATGCTTGTCACTTGCCTCATCTACCACAAATGTTGGATTTTTTTTCTTCTTCAATGCCATGCCGAAAACCTTTTTATGCTTTGATGCCATGCTGAAAACCTGTTTCTTCTTTGACTTGCTCTAATCCTTTTCCAAATGCTGCTGCATTTCTTCGTACTCTTGAACATTTATACTTAAATAGACTTTTGATCACACTTGTAATCTTCTACCAACTCGATCCGTAGCTCCATCCACAATTCATTTTGATACAACCTGCCATAGAATCACTTTTGCAATTTCTATTCCAACACATCTTTTCACTATGACTCTTTAAGCCACAAATATTACATGGATTTAGATCCCAACATTTGTCTTTTGTGTGTCCTTTCCTGTTACAATGTGAACATTGCAAAATATTTATGCCTTCAACATATTCTCTTAACCCTTTATTCATCTTTCCACTGCCTGCATCATATCCAAGACCTAGATATTTTGACTTGACTGTAGCCTCAATCGGATTCCTTAATCCTTGTTCATCCTTTCCTAAACCTTTACCTTTGAAACCCATTCTTTTCATAATCTTCAAGCCAATACTATAATTATCATAACAAATATAATCTGCAAATTTCTTGTCATTTACTTTCTTACACTTTTCATCACAAACACTTTTAGTTTCAGAAAAATCACATTCACTCAAATCATTTGTGTCACAAGATACATAACATACAAATGGTTTTACACTCAAACATTCTTTCTCTTGTTTCAAAGTAGACAGATCCTTCTTTAGCATACTCTTTTCCTCTTCCAATTTCTTCACATTTTCTTCTAAATTTTTGTTCATTTTCTCAACATCATCAAACAAATTTAACTTTTCTTCTAATTCTTTATTTTTCTCTCTAATCTTATGTGTTTCCTTCACCTGCCAATTATGTACTTCTTCCACAAATTTTAGCCTATCCTCTAGCTCTTCAATTGCCTCTATATGGACACTAATTTCATTTAACAATTTAGATTTTTTTTCTCTCATTTAATTTCTTACTTTTTCCAATTCCTTTTGCAAAATATCTTTTTCACACAATAATTTTGTATTTTCTTTCTTCAACATCACTAGTTCTTCTTCTAACTTGTTTGTCTTCTCTTTTTGAACTCTACCAGATTTTTCCATTGAACTCAACAATTAAACACACTTTGCTCTATTTTTTTTGGAAAATTCTAAATACTTTTTTACTTCTAGAATTAAATCTTCAAATAGCTTGAAACAAACCTTTAGACAACTAAACTTCTCACTTCTTAGTTAACACCATTTTTTGACTATGATCTTACTTTCTTTTAAAGACAAAAGTATAATTTCTCAAATGCCATTAAATAACTACAAGAATTCAGACCATACCTTTTTTGCCAACTTGCCCTCTTTCCTACTCAACACTACCTGTGTGGTCTTCTTCAAAACAACTATCATTCTCATAACACAAACAATCCTCCACCATTTAGCAGCACCAACACACTTGCTCTTTTATCACAATCTAAATTTTGTCCAACCTTCTATCCAACCTAGCTCTGATTCTGACCTAGCTTTGATACCAATATGATGGAGGTCGATGGATTGGATCCACAATGATAATAAAACACATAATACACAGTACAGGCACTTACAGAAATTATATACTCATTTCATTGCTTGATTCTTGATACCAAAATACATTACATTGTGCCTCTTTTATAGAGGTCTTTGATTGTTTCCGAAAACATCTAAATTAGCAAACATAGGAGAAATAAACTTTTCTAGAACTATCTACGACTTCCAGAACTTTACCTAACCCTATTCGGTAATCCTCTTGGAATTTCTAGAATCCTCTACAATTCATTTGAGTTGAAATTACACATTCCAACAAAACCATGGGAAATAGTGGAGGAAATTAAACGAGGGGAGAGAAGAGTAACAACACCACCTTGACCTCAACACAAACCCTATGCTGGGGTTGAGTGTTGAAAAAATTGTCGAGATCAAGGCACACAAACTTTCCAATGGTTTGTGCAAATGCAGTTAAAAAATACCAGCAAGTAATGGGAAGCCCAAGGAACTCTACCCAAATGGGCACCTTAACCTTCCGATCATCAGAAACAACAAAATATCATGAGTAGCATTGAAAAACCAAGAGGGAGGACCTGACAGTCTAGGGACCTCACACAAAAACATGTTCAACTTGGCATGTATTGCCAAAGCTAAGAAAAAAAGCCTTTGGTAAGGTTTTGGATGCCTTCAAGGAGAACACCCTGAGGTGTCCAAACCTTGGAAACCATTCTCGTAGCATGCCATTATCTCCAGAAGCAACAACTCCTCCAACACCAACATCAACTACTGGGTCGGAGAAGGCCAAGCTTATTATAAATGAAAACTTATTCCCGCAGTAAATGCAATATGATAGATGACGGAAACTAGTGACAATTCAAACAGAAGCCCTACAAACCCTAGCAGAGATCATTCCATGAAAGAAAATGACTTTCTACCTAACATTTCCATTTTCAATAGTATATACTCTATGAAATCAATTATCTTTAGATCTCTATTCATGTCATAAATAGTCTTCCACATTTGGCATATCATGCTTATCAGAATATTTTGAATTACCTTTAAACAATATTATAAGAGATCTCAAATCACATTCTCCTTGATGAGAGGTCATAATAGTTTTTTAAATTGAGGAGTTTTAGTTTTGATTTCAGTATATGTTCTATATATTCCAAAAAACTTTATTAATTCAAATAATTTAAAATATTTTATACAAAATCTATTTAACCATTCAACCATTTGATTTTTCTATTTGAAACAAAGTCTCTTGTCACTTTTGCACCATTTATGAATCAATTAAAATTTAAAATCTATAACTTCAATACTCTTATGATAGATTTCTGTATACACTCCAAGAGCTTACCATTTGCATTTGAGTGAATTTTCTAAAACTCAAAAAAAAAAAAAAAAAGTGCAAATAATTGTATATTCACGAGACATCATTTTTTCAATAGAATCATATCAAACAACTTATTTTCCTTGTTTAGAACTCTACATTTTGCACACAAATCTACAACCATGAGTAGGATCTGGTGGAGATTGTAGAATTTGGTTTTGTATTTGGATTTTGCATCTGTACTTGATATATACAATATCCAAGAGAAAATATCTACTTCACATTTGTGTTTTGCATACCATCTTGACATAACAACTTACAAATAAATGAGATCTATAAAAGAGTAATGGGTATTCGCCAAAATTCTAATGTTGGATGATGCTACCATAAGTGAAATACAAAATCTTTGCATTAACTTTGAGCTAATACACATTTTATTGGTACGAGACGAACTTTCTAACTCATTACATAGATCCAAAAACCATATCTTTACTCTTGTTACCATTTGTTAAGATCGAACCATTATTCCTCTCCACGTCAACCATCTCAGAAGTTGATCCCTCTTCTTGATTCTTTTTCAATATATTACAAGCGCTGCATCTACAACAAAAATAAATTAGCGAGACTCTGAAACAATTAACTGAAATAAAAGAAAAGGAAAGAAAATATAAATGAAAAAGAAAAAACAAAGGCGGATGGATTCAATTTTGATGAATAGTTGTTTTATGCCCCGTGCGAGTGAACTTGCATTGTATCCCTAGTCTTTTTTCAGATATTTAATATTTCATTAATAGAGAAGGTCTATTTATTAAAAAATAGTATTTTAAAATTATTTTTAGGTGGGAGTTTAAAAAGTGGGAGATTTAAAAGCTAAGCTTTCAAAGACCTATTAACGACCATCTTGTTCCATTTTCTCTGCTATCATGTGCAACTTCCGTCCATGTATAACATGATGAATGCAATGCATGATGTTTTGCCTCTTATGTATCTTAAGGCATGCACTTTTCTGTAAGAGCTTAGCTTCTCCCTTTGGTTTGCCCGTCCATGATTCTGGGCTTTGGATGCACTGTCTCCTGCCATGTGTTCGATCATGATTTATTTTCTATGAACTTATTTCCTGCAATCTATTTTACGCTATCATCTTTTTCGGACATGGCTATCCTTCCTATAAACTGTATAGTTGATCAGTTTTAAAAAAATCTAAAATATCATGCATTTGATCTACATAGTTTGTAGTTGAAAACAACAAAAAAAATTGATAAAAAAACACTATATGAATGTGGCAAAAAAAAAAAAAAATAGTTTGACTTTGTTTTGTCTTTAGTGCATTTTATCTCCGGATTAGCGTGTCCCATCCTTTTCTGATGTTCATGTAATAGAAGATATATATATATATATATATATATATATATATATATATATATACTGGACTCACAATTATAATGTTTCGGACTGATGGATCAATTAGTCTCTTGACAACTATCATGACTATTCAAAATTGTCTATTATGAATTAGAAATTGATTTAAGATTATTTTGTTATCAGATGAAATATTTTTCTACTCTATTTAGGAGTATTTTGGTTATAGCTTGCTTATGAATATTTGATATTGATTTACTTATCTTTTAGCATTTCTTTATATTGAAGCTTATTTATCAATAAATATTTCTTAACTATATTTAAGGTTTGGGTAATGCAATCTTTTAAATCTATTTATTATGTTTCTAGTTATTATAATTTTTTATTATTTATAAATATTGTCTATTAAAAGTTTTACAGTATGCCAACAAATACTAAATCCTACTTCTTACTTGTAAATTACATGGAATTTCCATAAAATAAATTTGTGCCAAAGACCATAAAAAGGATCCATTGACTATCTAGCAAACTAAAATTTGAATTATAAATAAGAGTAACATCACGTTTCTTTCATTGTAGTTATCATGAATGATTGATTCCCAATCTATGGATGGATGGTTTAGCATCTTCTGAATTGCCTTTCATCCTCTTCAACTGTCAACCTTTGATTTAAGAAAAAAAGATTGTTCAGGTCATATAAATACTGTGATATATATGTATAATCACATGAACTTTTAAAATTAAAGCTATACTTTTATTGAAGTGAGCTGAACTACTACAGCTACCTTATATATATAGATAGATAGTGGTTTCTTACTTTCATGTGAACTTATCTCGAAGTGTCTATGAAATCTTGCTTTCATGTGAAAAACTGACCTCAAAATAGTGCGGTGGTATTTTGTCAGGTAGTGTTATAATGTGAACTTGGCCACAATCTTGTTTTTCCCGCAAAACAGAAAATATTTATACACAGTGGAGTTGTGGCCCGTCTGATAACTTTTATCTGTTTGGTGGGATTTATTGCTGCAAAATGCCATCCGGAAAAGTGCGGATCAACGAGAGTGAGTTACCCATTCTGGATTAACAATTCTGGTTGTGGACACCCTGGTTTTCAGATCAGCTGCGAGAGAGATAATGATACTAAAACGATGGCTCCATTCTTCTATGCCAACGTAGGTAATTATAGCAAGGGGATACTGAAAGGCAATCATAAAGATGGGTTTACTTATCCATACAAGGTAATGGAGATCGATTACACAGGGCACCTCATCATAGACTCATAGTATATCTATGCGTGGACGTGTGGACACATATCAGGGCAAACCTACTTTGGTCTACCTTCAGATGGGTCTTTCACTATTTCAAGCTCCAACAGATTCATAGTTGTGGGCTGCAATACATCTGGTACATACAGTTTTGGGGACTCGGGAGAGGTGAGATGTGTAGCAATATGCGAGTCTCAGAGTAGTCGACCATACTGCCGCTATGGTTGTTGTGAAATTAACCTTCCAAATAACTGGCCCTCTATAAATTTCACGGGCGGAGGTTTCTTTCATAACTTCAATACTAGTGCCAACAAATACCAATCCAAATGTGGATTCTCCACCATATTCGACCCCTCGACCTTCATCAATAAAACAAGCGATTTTTTCTGCGGAAGAAAGAGTGATGTTTCTTATGGTCTCCGCCTTAATTGGGGTATCGGCCTCCACAAGTGCACCGAGGCAAGAAATACAACAATTCATTCTTGTGCCTCCAATGCAAAATGCATCGACTCTCCTTTAGGAAAAGGACATGTATGCAAATGTCTTCCTGGATATGAAGGAAATGGTTACTTGAATGGAACAGATTGTACAGGTATAACTTTTGGGTTGTTGCATTATTGGCTTATGTTTTATGAGTAGTGACTTAGAAGAACTCTTTCTTATAGAAATGAAGAAAACATTCAACATTTATTGCATTTAGGTTATGTTTGCTTGAAAGGTCACCAATTTCATTATCTCTCCGGCTCAATCACACTTAACCATGGAATTTTCTCTATGGTTAACCTCCAAGAATGTTCCAATACCTTAGTGAGTATTGTCTGGATGTAATAAGTGTTAAGTGTTATATTCATTCCCACAAGAAATAGAAGCTTATGAACCATTACTCATGAAACATAGATCAATAAGTTTAACTCAAAGTCTTCACAACTGAATCTTGATAGCAATAGCATAATTTGACACATAGATCAATGAGTTTAATTCAAAATCTTCACAACTGAATCGTGATAGCAATAGCATAATTTGATGGGACAGGCCAATCTTCTGACAAAATGCACAATACAAAGGCAAACCTTTTTCCCCCATATTCTAGTGTTTTTTTTTTTTTCACCAAATGTTTTGTCTTTTGAAGTACAAACTATGCTGTAATTTTCAGAAAAAATCATGATGTTTTTTATTTTTTGAAAATTGGTCAACTATACAATTTGTAGGGAGGATAGGGGTGTCCTAATTTGACTTATTGTAAAAAATAAATAAATCTATTATTTATGTATTTTAGATCTTTGTTCAATATGTTGTATCTCTCAAATCTTATTATGATGACTTCTAATCATAGTCATGATGACTGCTCAGATATAGATGAATGTAGTAGTAAAAAATTGAATACCTGCGTAGGAGAAGAGACAAATATGCCATAATTTGGTAGGTTCCTACAATTGTTCATGTGCAAAGCGACACAAGGGAGATGGCTTTCATAATGGTACAAGATGCATGCCCACAAGCTCAAATCGTGTTGCCTTCCCTGCAATCATAGGTAACAAATATTAGAATTACTTCCTTTAATTGTTTGCCTAAAGATATTTATAATCTACAATGTATATTTGTATTTTGACATCTGGTAAAATGCACAGGATCAGTCTCTTCGATTGTGTTTGTCTTTTTAGCAGCATGTATTTTGGTCTGGTGGCTAAAACACAACTTGAAGGTTGTGGAAGCTAAGTATTATCAGCAATTGCAGCAATTTATTGCTTCAAGAGTGGGGAGAGAAAGCCTGAGAATGTTTTCTGCAAGAGAGCTGGCAAGAGCTTCTAATAATTATTCAACGGAAATGGAGCTGGGAAGTGGCAGCTTCGGAACTGTGTTCAAGGGAATTCTATCAGATGGTAATCTTGTGGCCATTAAAAAGTCCAAGAAAGCTTACAATCTGGAGGATGACCGTGAGTTTCTTAACGAGGTTGCAATTCTCTCCCAAATAAATCACAGAAACATAGTGAAATTGTTAGGGTGTTGCATCCAGGGTAAATTTCCTTTGCTGGTATCTGAATTCATTCCAAATGGTGATGGAATGAGGCAAAGGATTGATAATTTAAGTCACAAAGAAACAGAGCAAAAATGTTAAAACATCAAACAACTTTATTTCAGCAATTAAAAAACACATTTTAATCATTTAAACTAAAATCTGGAGCTGCACATTACAATACATTGTTTTTTTTACTACTGTTGCTACAGTTGAAATTACACAGTTTAAAGAAAAAAACTCCAGCACTTTGTCTTCTTGCTCTATTTTTACTCAATGACTTCTGCATTTCACACTACAAAAACTCCAGCACACTAATTAAAAGAAACAGCTGAAGAATGTCCTAGAAGAGAAGAAATTAAACATAGCAAAATAAAATTTGGAATCCACCACATGGTGAAATAAATGAAGTATTTGATGGAGTAAAAGAAATGCAAAAACAAACTGTAGCTGCCGGCAAAACAATACGGACAAGTAAATGAAGCAGTTGGAGATTAAATTTCAACACTCCCCCTTAATCACAACTGCTGTCCATGATTCCCAAATTGTCTCTTTGATGCTCAAAACTTTACTTTCCTAGTGATTTGGTGAAGATGTCAGCATACTGATCATTTGATTTGCAATGCTCCAAATAAATTTCTCCATTGCTGATTAGTTCTTTGATAAAATGATACCTTGTGTCGATATGTTACTTCTTTTATGAAAAACTGGATTCTTTGACAAAGCTATGGCCGAATTATTATCAGAGTAGATTTTAGTTGCCTCTTCTTGTTCATAGTTTAATTCTTTAAGCATCCTTCTCATCCAAATTGCTTGGCATGCTACCCTTGTGGCTGCTACATACTCTGCTTCAACAAATGAAAGAGTAACAATTGATTGTTTCTTTGAAGCCCATGATACTATGCCTGATCCAAAATGAAAAACATAACCAGAAGTGCTCTTCCTTTCATCTATACAACCTGCACTATCACTGTTAGTGTATCCTATCAATCTGAAATCATTTGAACTTGAGTAGAGAATTCCATAGTTCTTTGTTCCACTAACATATCTCAAAATTATTTTTCCTTCTTTCCAATGTGAAATATTTGGAGTTTGCATAACCTTGAGATGAGACTTACTACATACATTATGTCCAGTCTTGTGGCTGTTAAATACATGAGACTACCAACAAGTTTCTTATACAAGGTTGGATTTACATCTCCTCCTTTATCTTTTTTGCTTAATTTTAATCCTGTCACAATTGGTGTTGGGGCTGATTTGCAATTGATCATATTAAACCTTTTCAAGATGTCATTTGCATATTTAGATTGTGAAATAAAAATACCTTTATCATTTTGATTCACTTCAATGCCAAGAAAGTACCTCATTAAACCCAAATCAGTCATCTCAAATTCTTTCTTCATGGCTACCTTAAAAATGTCAATTGATAAATCACTGGTGAAGATCAAGTCATCAACATATAAACAAACAATTAAGATCTCACCTTGCTCATTCATCTTGGTGTATAAAGTAGGCTCACTGCTGCACCTATTAAAACCATTTTCCAAGAGATAAGAGTCAATTCTACTATACCATGCTCTCGGGGCTTGTTTGAGTCCATAAAGTGCCCTCTTGAGCTTGTAAACCTTGTTTTCATGACCCAAAATCTCATATCCAGGTGGCTACTCCACATAAACTTCTTCTTTTAAAATGCCATTGAGAAATGCTGATTTCACATCCATTTGATACATTGCCCACTTGTTTTGAGCTGCTATGGCAAGTATAGTTCTCACGGTGTCAAGATGAGCCACCGGTGCAAATGTCTCATTATAGTCAACCCCAAACTGTTGTGAATAACCTTTTGCTACAAGCCTAGCTTTATGCTTTTGCACATCACCATTTGCATTCAATTTAGTTTTATAAACCCACTTCACTCCAATCACTTCTTTTCCTTGTGGAAAACTCATCAACTCCCATGTGTCATTTTTTTCTATTGCATTAATTTCTTCATCCATTGCATTTATCCATTTTTCTTCTTTAATTGCTTCTTCAAAATGAGTTGGAACAGCAACATGTGAATACAATGCAAAAAGAGAATTCTGATCTGCACTACTTTCACTATCATCTTGCTCATAAATGTCTCTGAAACTTCTAAATTTTTGTCTTCTTAAGCTTGCTAGTGTGGGGTTTGACATGTCACTTGAATTTATAGATTGTGGACTTGATGGACCAGCACCAAAAGTTTCGATTGAAGATAGTGTTTGTTGCACATTTGAAGGTGTATTTGCTTGTGTATGTGTTGCTGTCCTTATGTTTGATGATGACATCTTTTGACCGCTTTGTTGAGTTTGAATGGGTGTGGAAGGAGCCACATTTGAGGAATGCCTGCTGGTATAATTTTTTCATTTTCTTCTTGTGGTATGCTGGCTATTATGTTGATTGTTTTGTCTATACTTCGATCCCATGCTTCATCTTCTACAAATTTCACATCTCTGCTGATTATAACCTTCTTGCTGATCAGATTGTATAACTTACATGCCTTTGATTCATCACTGTATCCAACAAAAATACATTTTTCTCCTTTGCTATCCAATTTTCTTCTCAACTCATTTGGCACACGTGCATAAGCCACACATCCAAAAACTTTTATATGAGAAACACTATGTTTTCTTCCACTCCATGCTTCTTCCGAAATCATATTCTTTACACTTTTGGTTGGACATCTATTCATTATATAGACTGCACATGATATAGCTTCAGCCCAATACTCATTTGACAAATGTTTAGCATTCAACATACTTCTAGCCATTTCCATTATTGTTCTACTTTTCCTTTCAGCCACACCATTTTTTTGTGGGCTATACCTTGTGGTAAATTGCTTGTGGATTCCATGCTCTTTGCAAAAATTTAGAAACTCATTTGAGATGTACTCACCACCTCTATTTATTCTCAATGCTTTGATGTAGTAACCACTCTGTTTTTCAACAAGTGCTTTGAATTGACAAAAATATTCAAGTGCCTCATTCTTATGCTTTAGAAAGTAAACCAATGTTTTTCTTGAATAGTCATCAATGAATGTAATAAAATAGAAACTTCCACCTATTGAAGGTGTTTGCATTGGACCACACAAATCTTAATGAATTATCTCCAATGGTGCCTTGGCTCTCATTGACATACCGGCTAGAAATGATTCTCTATGTTGCTTTCCTAAGATGCACCCTTCACATACTCTATACGGTTTCTCTATTAAAGGCAATCCTTTCACCATGTTTTTCTTATGAAGTAGATTTAATACTGAAAAATTTAAATGGCCAAATCTTAAATGCCAAAGCCAATTTTCATCTTTAATCTCTACTTGGAAGATCACTTGAGTGACTGCTGCAACTTTTCCTTCATTCATTTGTGAGTTCATTGAGTTGTCTACTTGAGAGAACTCTACATTCAAATATAATCTTATCTTTAAAGGAAACATTCTATTACTTGTCATCTGAACCTTTGCTATGAGCTGATTGCTTGGTAATTTGTCTAAAATTGTGCACTTTCCATTGTTAAAAAATACTCTATACCCTTTTTGAATAAGCTAACCAATGCTCATTAAATTGTGTTTTAAATCAGGAACAAAATAGACATCATTCATGTGTTTCTTCTCCCCCATTTTGGTTAGAATGTTGATGCTTCCTTTTCCTTTGACTTCTACTTTGTTGTCATTACCCAAAGTTACATCATATTTTACACTCTCATCCAAACTAGAAAACATTTCTAAATTTTCAGTCATGTGATTGCTGCAACCTGAGTCTAAAAACCACACATCCTTTTTATTTGCTTGTGCTACATTGCATGCTAAAAACATAGTATTTTGATCAGCTTTTTTATTTTGATTTTCTTTTGTGAAATTTGCATCTTGATGTTTAAAATCAAATTGCTTTTTCCTACATTCATTCATATAATGGCCAAATTTCTTGCAATAATGACATTGGACTGCGGATTTTTCATACCTTTGGTTTTGAGGGTGATTTTGTGATGAGTATTGACTTGGGTTTTGGGTGTTACTTTTTCCACTTGAACTTGACGGACTGTTGCCCCTTCTACTTGTGTTTGGTGAGCTGCCTCTTCCACCTCTATAAGAATTTCTTCCTCTACCTCTAAAATTTGTTCTTCCTCTTCCTCTACCTTGACCAATTGAAACTTGTGAGTTGAAAGCATGCTCTAATGATGAATTTGTTGACCTGCTCAGCCTGTGCTCATGAGAGATAAGTGATGCATGAAGCTCATCAACTGAAAATTGTGAAAGATCTTTTGTTTCTTCTATGGCCACTATGATAGATTCAAATTTTGTAGGCAAACTTCTTAAAATCTTTTCAACCACTCTCTTATCTTCAAGGGTTTCACCATGTGATCTTATTTGGTTTACCAGTCCAATAATTTGAGTGAAGAATGAATCTACTGATTCATTGTCCTTCATGTAGATTGTTTCAAAATTTCTTCTCAACATTTGCAATTTGGCAGTTTTAACCTTTTCCATACCTTGATAGCTTGTTTGGACCTTGTTGCTGCTGCAATTCTTGAAAAAATGCTCTCATGCACACCTTGGAGAATAAAGAAAAGTGTCTTTGAATCCTTCTTTTTATTATCTTTCAACAAATCTTTCTCTACCCGAGACAAAGCATTGTATGCTGCTGCATCTGCTGGTTTTATGAAACCATTTTCAACAAGATCCCACAAATCTTGTGAAGAAAATAAGGCCTTCATTGTGACTACCCAGTAATCATAATTTTTGCCATTAAACTATGGAATTTGTAGACTTGTCAAGCTTGTGCTTGCTGCCATTGTTGACAGTGGAAAAAAATTCTATCTTTTGAAATCCTTTTAAAGAAAACTCCTTCAAATAACTTTTAGCTTCAGACCCACTAAAAAACCTTCAGCTCTGATACCACTAATGGAATGAGGCAAAGGATTGATAATTTAAGTCACAAAGAAACAGAGCAAAAATGTTAAAACATCAAACAACTTCATTTAAGCAATTAAAAAACACATTTTAATCATTTAAACTAAAATCTAGAGCTGCACGTTACAATACATTGTTTTTTTTTACTGCTGTTGCTACAGCTGAAATTACACAGTTTAAAGAAAAAAACTTCTGTCGTCTTGCTCTGTTTTTACACAATGACTTCTGCATTTCACACTACAAAAACTCCAGCACACTAATTAAAAGAAACAGCTGAAGAATGTCCTAGAAGAGAAGAAATTAAACATAGTAAAATAAAATTTGGAGTCCACCACATGCTGAAATAAATGAAGTATTTGGTAGAATAAAAGAAACGCAAAAACAAACTGCAGCTGCCGGCAAAACAATACGGACAAGTAAATGAAGAAGTTGGAGATTAAATTTCAACAAATGGAACATTGTTTCATCATTTACACTCCAAAGAAGGGTCTTTGCCACGGGCTTCACGTTTGCAGATTGCAATCGAGACAGGGGAGGGCTTGGCATATTTACATTCTGGTGCATCTCAACCCATTTTCCATCGAGATGTAAAATCATCCAACATTCTTTTGAATGAGAAACTCTCTCCCGAAGTTGCAGATTTTGAGATTTCTCGTCTCATTTCTAGTGCTTCCAATGACAAACATCTCACCACTAATATTATGGGCACAAAAGGTTACTTAGATCCGGAGTATTTCCAAACATATCAGCTCACAGATAAAAGTGATGTATATAGTTTTGGGGTAATCCTGGTCGAGCTTTTAACATCCCTGCAACCAATCTCCACAGCAAGGACCGACAACGAGTGGAATTTATCTCATCTTTTTCTGTCGAGACTTCATCAAAACCGTCTCACAGAAATCTTGAATAGAAAAGTATTGGAGGGAAATCTGCAACAGATGGAAGACGTGGGAAGGCTGGCAAGAGAATGCCTTCACTTGGAACGGAGGAAAAGACCATCGATGAAAGAGGTCGTGGAGGAACTTTTGTGGATAAGAGGCGTCACAAGAAACACAAAATTTGAGGGCAGTGTAGAGTGCAATGATGGAATATCTGAGAAAAATGAAATTCTCACGTCTTATGAATTCAACAATTAGACTTTTCCATCTCTTCACTTCATTGTTTGAGATGTCCACCCTGTCTGGACGGATTGACTTTAAAGGAAAGCATTTCTAGTGCATGTTAGAATGTGTAGTTTTTTATCATTATAGTAAATATCTTGTTTAGTAGTCCTTAGAAATGATATAATGCAGTCAAATTTATAGAGCGTTTCAGTTAATGAATCGATGGCTCTACAAGTGTTGGTTTCACGTCATAACTTCAAAAATGTCAAATCTATAGAAGATTTCATGGTGCAATAAGTAATGGTCTTTAGTAGAGTGGATGTTTAACAAACCAATAACGCTGGTCAAGAGCTCTCAGAGAAAGCTGGGCATAGTCGCTCTGTCATGGAGCAAGATAAAACCATAACCAGAAGCATCACTTCCATCAGCAGCGGCACATCGTGGGTTCTTGTCGTGCATCTGTTTCGTTATTTTTATTTTATTGACGTGTATTGTAAATTTGTGTTTTTGAATGTGTACTTTTATTTATAACTTTCAATAGCAGTTATTATAGACAGATTAAAGTCTCAATTACTATGGTTTAAGAGAGAAAGTTAGAAGACAACTATATTCAAACCGATAATGGACTAGTTGACTAGCAGGCATAATGGACCATATTGCAAGTTATGTCACTAAAGAGTTTTGTCTAAGTAGTCAATTTGTTAGAATAATGTTTATCCACATAGCCGTAGATGGACATTTAATATGTATTCTAAAAAACTCTTGAACAGTCCATAGAAAGCTCCAGAATTCCTCTATCGTAGTTGATTGTAGAAAATTCTAGAGGCTGTATAAATCATATAAATACACCAGCCTCCTTTCACAAATGTATGTGAAAAAAATTATAGTGATGTGCTAAATAAATTTGTATATTTGAGTGTGTAATTTTACTCTATTCAATCTTATTTGACTGCTATGTGATGCTCTGTTTTGCCCTATTTTTGCTGCCATATTCTGTTTCATCTCACTCCATTGCTCATTTCAATACAGTTGGAGAAGAAGCAAAGAGCTCAATCACTTGGAAGAAGTTGGCAAGGACTAAAGAAAATGATAGCAATCAGGGAGTGTTGATTGGTAGATAAGTATGATTTGAATCAGACAAAGGAAATTAGGGGCACTCGTAGTAGAAAATGTAAGGAGATGCTATCAATTGGAGTTTATAAGTAAATCATAGTTTTTGATTGAAGTTCTTGTTTAAATCTTGAAGCAGAGTTCTTGTAGATAGTGATTATCTAATTTTGAAGTAGAGTTCATGCAAATAGTGAGCAGAAGATCAAGGTGCTCATAGATGGATTGAATTGGCAATAGGTTGCATATATTTTACAAAGGTTATATATGCAAAAGTATTTATTTGTCCTTGTCCTTAGGCACAATACTTATGTTTTTGTGTACTTTTTTTTTTTCAATTGATATTTTCTTTGATAACCTTGCACATAGTTATATTCTAGAGTTTGAAATGATGTTTTCATTAAAATTATTTTCCTTTTTTGTGTGATTAGACAATCTGATTTTTCCTAGTAATCTATTTGATTTTCCATGAATAAAGATAAGAAAATTATTATAAGCATTCCACCTATCAAGCTCATGATTTGACAATTTATTTAAAAGGTGTTTGTTTCTCCACTATCAAAACCTCTAATTTTGCCACATTCATGCTCACGTGTTTCATCATCACTATAGTTGCTCATGGTTTGTAATGAAAGGGAAGGAGCTCATATGATGCTTCTACTAGTTCCCTTGAATCAGATAGCAAAATTTATTTTCATTCTTTTGGAGGTGAAAATGTTCGGTTGCTTTATAGACAAGCTTTCTTGAGCCATCGATGATGACAACCTTCATGACAGCTTCATCTCATTTAAGTTCTTGAATCCAAGATAATCAAGAATTTAATTTAAATTTTAGTTGTTATAGTTTAGGGTTTTGTAACATAATTATATAGTGATTTTAGTTTTTGGGTTATTGAATAAAGTTTCTATTTATATAGATTTTATTTTTAGAGGTCAGTTTGAAGAGACGTTGTGAGATCTAGTGAATCAATATCTTTTTTTTTTAGATACTTTTATCTAAACAAATTCTATGTCTAAAGAATGATACTGAATATTCCTTATGTGATGATATAACTAGGGTTTTAGTTTTCCAAATTTTAAATTTGACTATTGTGTTTGAAGAAATTTATTATTGTATCTTATGATTTAGGGTTTATTTTTGCATATTGTAAGTATAACAAAACTGGAAGATTGAATCCCATGTATTTGGCTTTGCGACATTTAGCGATGAGAAGGTGATGGAAGCCATTGAAACCAAGAATGGCATAGAGCTATACATGGGAAATATTAGTGTCAGTCAGGCCTACCTCATAACTGGTGATTGAGGTAGTGTATATTGTTGTGATTGTGGTAGCTACACAATGG
Source organism: Cupressus sempervirens (assembly GCA_028749045.1). NCBI lineage: Eukaryota > Viridiplantae > Streptophyta > Pinopsida > Cupressales > Cupressaceae > Cupressus > Cupressus sempervirens. The sequence goes on along the minus strand of CM053785.1, from coordinate 20,576,484 downwards.
TGACCTTGAGATCCCAATGAAGATATTTTATTCACATTTGTATAATTTTTCTCTTAAAATTATTTTTCATCTTTTTCAAATTGGTTAAATTCTTCATTTCTCTATAATGGGGTTGATCCCAAGAAGGCATGGGCTCATCTACCATTACTATTGTATAAGTCAAATGTGCTTGCTCTGTTGGCCTCCTGCAAGATCCTTAGACAAAAGCAAGAGCATAGGAACAAGAAATAATTTTAAGAGAATCTACAACTCTACAAGATTAAAACAATCTCTATGCCATAAAAAAGAAAAAAGGAAACTATGTATACAAGGTGCACCAAGATGGTGTGCAAAATGGGGTATAAGTGGACACATTTTTTTCTAAATTTAGGTAAGCTTGATCTTGGAAGACTCATTTGAGGGTCATGCACTCAAAATGAGAAAATATATAAAACATAAAAATTGTAGTACGTTAAATCTAGTTACTAAAATACTAATTTTTGTAAATATTGGATAAGATTAAGAGGGTCAAACCCGGCAACAAAAATTTGTTCCTATTTTTTGCTCAAAAACATAAAATAGTTGTTTCTATGCACTCAACAAAACATATAGTTATATTTAGTATTTACAAAAACCCTTTGGTAGGATGATAAGTAAGAGTGAGATCTAGAAGTTGATAATTAATTTAAAATTGATATTCATGTACAAAATTCAAATGGGTTGTAATAGTTGATTTGAATCAATTCATTTTATTCTTTGATTCAATTAATTCAATTTGAACCATCACCATGAGATATAATTCTAGAATTAAAAGATTGACCAATTTTGGGTGATTACATTTGCCCCTCTTTGATTTGATGTGTGAGTAGCACATTGATTTAATGAATGGTTTGATTTGAAGTGTAGAATGAGAATTGAGATCGGTTCCAATTTTGATTGTATGAAGATTGATTGATAAGATTTTTAATACTATCTCGAGAATAAAGCTTAGTCCTCTGGAGTTAAGGTTAGAGTGTCCCAATACCAGTCCATAAAACAGATGACAAGATGTATCATGAGTTGTAGGAATATTTGAGTTGTCATAAGTTTGATTGAGATAACTGATAGAAAGTTAGTTAGTAGAATGATTGATAGGATAGTTAGAAGATGGTATGAGATACAAAGAAGAAAGATGCCCCTAGCAATGAGGACTTTGACTTTAGATTCGATTGACAGATTGAAGTAAGATTTGAAGAAATAAGCAAGATTTGGAGTATAATTTTGAAATAGAATTTTGAAGAAAGATTTGAAGTAAGATTCAATGATGTAATCATCCTACCCCCTCAGGAGCAAAATTGAAAGATGATACTTCAAAAAAAGTGATGTAGAGTAATAGATGTGAAGATGTAGATATGATGAGCGGTTTAGACGAATATAGAATAGATCAGAATAAATTGTAGAAAGTGTAGAGTCCATTTGGAGTGGTGTGAGGGTCCATATGACCATGTTTGACCAAGTTTGACAATGATTTTCTCAAAGTTTAAGAATATCAAATTTTGATTTTGATCCCAAAAAAAGACTCATGATAATCAAATTGAGGAGGGGATGGTGAAATGAAATTTGTGTTGAATAGTCTACCCCTTTTTTTGTTTCAAAGGATAGTAAAAGAGCTATAAGAGGCATTTTGTAGTGCAAAGATGAGATGAAATAAAAACCTAAAATGAATGCAACCCTAGGACTTACTCACTGAATCAGTATGGTTTAATTTTCATCATTGAGCAATATTAAAATTGATATAGTACAATCACCATTGGTTCAACCATGGCAATATGAATACTTTATCATTTTGAGCCAATAAATGCATGAAAAAAAAAAATTTACAATATTTACAAAATGTACAGTAATTGCAAAATTCTCATAGTAAAGTAAACACCACAACCAGAAAAAAAAGAAAAAGAAAAAAAAAAGTACATGTTTTTCATCCTAGCTTCTCTAGTCTCAAACATCATCAAGTTGCTAGAAAAATCATGACTGAAAAAAAAAGTAAACATCATGTAATCTTTGTGCATGTTTTTGGCATTTTAATTTTTTTTTGAATTTTGTGATATATTGATATTTTTGATAGTTTTCAAAAAATTTTAGTTTTTTTCTTTCTTTTTTTTTCATTTTTTTTTCAAGTTTGGTATAGGTGGATTGGCGTCATGTTTGAGAGTCATAGTTTGAGTGCGAGAAATCTCTATAGTAAAGTGATAGTAGAAAGATGTAGTTAGAAAAACTGGTGATTGAAGCGAGAGAGAGAGAGAGTTTCTTAGAACACTAAAGGAATCTCATTGTAGTAGAATGACAGTAGATAGACTTAGTTAGATCAACTAGTGATTGATGCAAGAGAGACTTTCTAAGAGTATAGGACATTTCCCCTTAGAACAAGCAGGTTGCCCCTAGACTTGTGACCAGATTCAATCCATGTAGGTATGAGCAATGTTTTGAAGTTAACTGAAAGCTTATGCACAAGCGAAGATGCTCAAGGACAAGATAGCTAAATCATAAAAACTTGCAAAGAGAAAATCACTCAAAGCAGGAAAAAAAAAGATAGTTGTATAGGAAAGTTGAACATTTTTTTATTTAAAAAAAAAAAAATTAGATCTTTTTTTTTTAGAGATATCTAGCTCTCAATCATGATCACATTGGTTTGTCCCCAATGTCTAGCAAGGTGTAGGATAAGATGTAGTAGCAAGTTGGTGGATAAGTAGAGATGGATAGGCAAGGAATATGAAGCAAGTGAAAGTGGTCCTGAAAAATCCTCAAGAGTACCCATGCTAGGTAAAAGGATATAACAACATGGTGTAATGGAAGGTAGCATGTAGGATATTGACATGATGTCATGAAATGTAAGATATCCAAGAGAATGGACATGTCAAGAGGTTTCTAAGAATCTTTTTTTTTTTTTTGGATCAAGGCCAAAGGGTAAAGTGAATAGGATAGAAAAGTTTGGTATGGAGGCTATGAGATGTGGGATACACAAGATCATGATAGGGAAACCAATAGATAAGATAGCCAATGCTCATAAGCAGAGCAACTTTATCAAGATCAAAGGTGAAAGAGCAAATAGATGGGTGATGAAAGAATTACACATGATGCTTGTTTGCCAAGTTTTCATCATGGTACTATCCAAAGTGCCACATGAATTGGTTTTCACCATAGGAAATTTTTATTTTTATTTTATTTTATTCCTACCAAGGTGCCACAAGAAGTGGTTTTCACCAAGGCACTTTTTTTTTGAATTTTTTGAATTTATTTTTTATAGAAAGAGTCCAAGCCTTTTTCAATTTTAATAGTGCTCCTATTAGAAGGATAAGTCATTATAGGCCAAGACCATAGAAATGTATGCTCAAAGATGTTGATAGGGTAATGGAAGGGAGATTGTAGGAAAAAGAGACGTAGACGGATGATATGATTGTAGGTTTTGAATGGATAGATGGAGGATGGATAATAGGGAAGTGTAGGCTTCAAAAGATTGTAGAAGGGTAGGTGTGAAAGTGGGAAAGATCAACAAAGACACGCACTTTTAAGGGTAGTGGAGTGATTGAGTAGATATGGATGAAATAGCTTGATGTTTTGATGTAGGAGAAGGTAGAATAACAATTTTGGAGGAAGGTGGAGTGGAAGGTTTTGAAACCCTTTTAGGAAGATGTTTGAAAGAAGATGGAGTGGAAGTCTTTGGAAGCTTGAATGTCAACTTTGATTTGTTTTCAATATTCAAGCCCTTCAAAATAGACTTGGGAATTCATATAGCTTTTGATTTTTCATTAGTTGCTTTAGATCATATTTCTTCCATAATGGATTTAGGAACCCATATTTGCTTTGATTTTGCAATAATGGACCTTTGTGGTCTCTTTTGTGCATTTCCTTTCTTAGCATTCACATGTTGATTAGAAGAGACATAGTGATTTTTATATGTATTCTTGTATATGTTCTTAAGTTGATCATCCAAATTGCTTCCAAAAGGCTTGAGATTTGTGGATGAAGAAGGTTGATACAATTGGTTTAGATGGAAAGCTTTATGTGAAGGACTCAAAGATTTGTATCTTTGTTGATCTTGAGGTAGGGTAGGAGGAATAGGTAATGAACTAAGAGTAGAATTAGGAGATGGAGGAACATAAGGTCCCAAAATAGATGGAAGGTTTTAAGGGTTTAGCTTAGATGGATAAGGACAAAGAATAGATTTAGAAGATACAAATGGATAATGGATAGGGATATTAGCATCCTTAGAGCGAGCAACATGACCTAGGCCATTAATAGACTCATGAGTAACTTTTATAGGAGCAACACCGTTGATAGGAGCAATTATAGCTTGAGTATAGATTTGAAGTGGATGTAGAGAAGTAGAACAAGAGGGTGAGAGAATACTTTGATTTTCACAAGGAATTTTAGGTAGCATAGGAAAAGTATCTTTCTCTTGATCTTGACTAGTCTTGTTAGGGGTGGTGGAATGAATATCATGATTTTTCCTATTAGAGAGGCATGATATGGGAGATGGAGGACTATGTGGCTCTTGAAATGGAGGGATGACATGTTGAGGGAGATGAGAGGGTTCTTGATCTTGATCTTTAGCTTTTTTAGAATCCTCTTAGCATGGAGTTCTAAGGACAAGGTATAATGCGGAGTTTGCATGGTAGACTCTTGAAGAGATAGTGAAGGACTAGTTGGAGTGGGAATAACAGTAGTCAAGCATGAAGGTTTTGGATATTTAGTATGAGTAGTACGGAAGAGGTTTGTAGCTAGGTCAAGATTAGCTTGTGTTTCATTTAAAGGTATCCCTTGAGGGTACACATAATCAATAGTAAAAGTAGTGGGTTCTTTATTTGGTGGAGGTATGTTGAAAAGCTTAGATGCTTTAGAAGGCGATGGTATGTTGGAAGAAGTACAAGTCACATTCAAACCATTACTAGACATTGTTTCATGATGTTGATCAAGCTTGAGAGTACTACCTTTGAAAGATAAGTTCTTAAATTTTGGAATTATGCCAGGTCATCAAATAAATCTTGGATTTTATTTTTCAATTCCATGCAATGTGAAGTTTCACGTAGATTATGTCTATGATAGGCACAATATTTACTCATAAAGCATAATCCAACCAAAGTAACTTTAGGTAAAACAATGAGTTTCATTTGAAGAAGTTCATGCAAATTTGATTCATAAGGTTTTCCCAAAAGGGTGAAATCACACTTTGGTTTAGGTCCCCAAGGTTTTCCTTTGAATATACTTCTAGATTTATTGGGTGTTTGTGCATTGTTCTTAGATGGCTTGGATTCAACATCATAAGAAGTTGATGGTTTGGTATCATTGGAGGAAGGAGAATAATCTTGCCAGGAGAATTTGTTTGATGATGTGTTATCTTCTTCCTTTAGTCTTTGAAGTTGAGTGCTCATTTTTTGGAGTTTTTTCTTCATGTTTGCAATAAGTATGTCTTCTTCCTCACTAGGAAGGTTGGATTTAGCACATTTGTTGTTAGCCATTGTAATGTCCTAGGTTTATGTGAAGTAGAAAAACTCTTTTCCACCCTTAGTTGCAATAGTCATAGGTAGAAAAGTTTGACAGGTTTAGACTAAGACCACACTTAAAACATCATCTCAAAGTAGGTGTACGTGATAGCAAGGGTGATGTTTTCCAAGGTACAAATAGTCAAAAGAGTGATGGCTCGAACAATCAAGATAATTGATTATCGTGAGAACAAGGTATAACAATATAGTAGAACAAGTAGAATAGTGAAGTAAAGAGACTAGTTCAAATGTGGGTCACAAGTGTTCAATCAAGATAGTTTAGTTTCAGATTGTTGCAAATAGAGTTGTGTAGAGAGTTTTCTTAACATAAACCAGTGAAGATTCAAGAAGATGGTAGAGTTAACATTTTCAAGCAATTTCTCATCAGATGGTTAACTCACCATTTCAATAGTTTTAACTTGTTTGATGTTTATGCAGATTTTGAGCTTTGAATAGTCAAGCATGCCAAACACATCACCAATCCTATGAAGATTTTCAACTAGGATATACAAAAATCAAGTATGGGGTGTCCTTGATATACACAAGATGAAAGAAAATAATGCCACACTGTCAAGAGGAGACAATAACCCAAATCTCCACCTTCACTTCCTGTAATGATGCAAAATTGGTCATATCCTTAAATGTAGAATTATATCTTGAAATGGAATAGGTTCAAACAAATCAAACAAGTCAAATCAATTTGAACCCATTCAATTATGACACATTAATATTAATTTGAGAATAAACATTAATGAGTCATTATTTTGGAAATAAATTTAATATTGATAGGGGACCCCTTATCCATAAATGAATATTCTATTCATTATGGGGGACAAGGATATTTCTTGTTTATTCTAAGTGGAACTTACACCTAGAATTTTTTATTCTAGTGGAACTTACACCTAGAATTTTTTATTTTAGTGGAACTTACACTTGGAATTGTTTATTCTAGTGGAGGTTACATCTGAAATTGTTTATTCAGCTCCCAACCTCACCATGGTTAGATCAAACTCTACCCAAGGGACTTGCCAAATCTATAAATGCAAGAATCATTTGGGAAGAAAGGGGAGGGGAAGAAGTAATGAAATGTTGTTGAAACATCATTATATTTCATACTTAGCTTGCATATTCATGTTTTCAATTCTAGCATACTTTCATACATGCTCACTTAATTGCTTATCTTCATTTGGAATGAACATGCATATTCATCTAGGGTAAATACATTGCAATCCATCCTCTACTCAAATCCTTCATTCTAAGCATGGTCTATGGTTATTGGACTCTCAAGTCTGAGAGTATCAAGTTGCCTCATCTAGTTAGAACGCAATAGATTGCCTTGTGTATGCACATTGAATGAATAGTCTCATGTTCACTTCAATGTGATAGCACACAAACAAAGATCATATTGAAGTGTGTGTGGACTAAGAAGCCATATTTCATGCTCACATTTCTAGCACCCATCATGGAGCTTGAAAGAAATCAATTTTTCTAGCCTCTCTCATTGAATTTTTCATTTTTTTAAGCTTGCTGTCATGCAAAGTTGCAGATCCTTGCACGAAGAAACTCACTAGCCTGTGCCAAGAAATAGGTAGATGAACATGAAGAAATAGGTTCTTGTGCCCTTTAGTGCACTTTCTCGAATGACTCTCTATACATCCTCATGTGAAATCTTGTATGCTCATGCAAGAATAACACTTCCTCGTGCGGCACAAAGAGAATCTTTGTGTGTAGTGTAGAGAATCCTCACATGAGTTCTGACATCAGTCTTCCTATAATCTACATTTCTTGTTCTAATTCTATGATTTTTATGATTTGATCTCTATTTTGAAACATTTATTTTATGATTCCTAACTTGTGATGCAACATAAAAATGGTTTGCAGGATGTTTTGATGAGGAACTTGAAACAATGACTCTAACACTTTGATTGTAGGACACTTGATGAAGACATTGATGTGGAAAATGCTAATGATTTTATTGTAGGGTGTGTGTGAAATAAAACTAAAGAAAACATTATGTCTTTGAATGCTTTCAAAACATAGACTAAATAGGGCTTGTGAACTTTGTAGGGTGCAAGATAGGGGAATAGGGGAGTATGCTCTTTACTACTTGGAAGTGATGCCCAAGAGTAAATTAGAAACCTAGAAGCCTTTGAAAGATGGCCCGAGGGAGGCAAGAAAGGTAGTGGTTCTCCTAAACAAGTCCTAATAGAAAAGTTGGGATTGATAAGCTAGCTTGGTGATGAACATATTCTATTCGCTTTGAGTGAAGAGATCAAAGCTATTGGATTTTGCTCAAAACAATGAGCTATTCTAAGTTTCCTTATTCGAATTCAACCTAAGTTTAATCTTTTGCAGATGTGTTATACTATTCCTCTGAGTTGTAGTAATCTCAATAGTAATCTCAAAACTTAGACTTCTTTCTTAGCTTGTCATTTATGATCTACACATGGATTAGTCTTGTGACTCATCATCCTATCTTGCTTTCTAGTGTTTGTCGAACCTTGGGTCATGATAGTAAAAAACTATTGGTTTTTCAAGCTATTTCTTTGACTACTCTTACATAGGCTCACAATGTGATTACTATACTTCACTTACTTTGAGATGACATCCTAGTGTGATCATTGATCGAACTTTGAATTTAGTCCTTGTCTATGACTATTATGACTGGAAGTGGAAACATGTTGCCTCCTCATAGACTGAGATGGGATAGAGGTAGAGGTTAGACCCATGATAGAAGTCACATTTAGACTAAGTATAGGGAAACATCCTCACGATCTAGTTCTCCTAACAATTTTCCTAGTGCTCAAAGAAAATTTGACAGAAACTTGCAATATATTAGGAATCTACTATTCCAAGAAGATCTAAATGCTAATAAGATACCTATAGATACACCATCTAAATGATTGTTTGAAATGTTTATACAACCTACACATATTGAACATATCCACATCCCTACAATGATGGATCAAGATAGAGAAACATGTGAAAATAGTGTGAGAACAAACCAAGATGATTCTCAATGAAATGAAGGGAATTTTTGTCCTTACACATATACAAATGATGATGGGGATAATGAAGAGATATCCCTAGAAGTGATAGAATGATGCTATAAAGAAAAGAATTTCCAGAAAATGATTGATATCTTGCTCCAAGAAGAGAAAGATAAATACTTTCTTAAACTCACTTAGGAAGGAGAAAAACTCCCTCGACATTACAATGTTGAAATGATTTTCACTCAAGAGGAAGAAACTGAGACATCAATATTGCAAAAGCAACTCCTAATCATGCAAGAGAAACTAGCTCAAGTGTTGTAAGATAAAGACAAACTGGCTAAACAATTCATGCTCAATAATATTTGTCCTTTTCCTTTTGACAAGAATTTGCATTTGCCTCCTTGTCCTAGAGGAGTTGAGCTGCCTAAATATGAAAAATACCTAGGGACATCCAATCCTAAAGATCACTTGAGAGAGTTTGGCACTCTATCAATGGAGTTCATGCACAACCAAACATACCTCATGCACTTTTTCCCATAGAGTTTAGGTGGTCAAGCCATGGAATGGTTTTCAAGATTGCCTACGGGAATCAAAATTTTTGATGACATTGCAAACATGTTCGTTCAGCAATACTCACATGACATACAAAATCTCGTTAACATAAGAGACTTGTGCAACCTCAAACAAAGGAATGGAGAATCTTTTCTATCATTCCTTCAAAGATGGCGGCAACTATATACTAAATATTTACGCAAAATCCCTAAGACTAAAAAGTTAGACATCTTAATGGATAATCTCTTGCCAAATTTTGGGTATAAGATACAACTTCAAGGTCCATGCACTTTTGAAGACATGATCATGGAAGCCATACACATTGAGGAATTCATGATTAAAAAAGGAGAACTTACTCTCCAAAAGGATGCTAAACAAGGACATTCCTATAATAGAGCCAAGTCTAAATTTGTCCACAAAAATTGAGAGGTACATGATGGAGTGGTGGACAATATCACTCCCAAACCATCTAAAACCACATTTAATCCCATAGATAACTTAAAAGCCTCTAAAGCTACCAAACAAGTGACTATGAGTAATAAGACAATTGGAAACAAAGCCAAAAATAACTCTTGGGTCTCTCCAGCCCCATGAGAATTCACACCTCTAGGTGAACCACTTGACGTGGTTTATAAAACATTACTCAAACACAAAATCCTTACTCCTTTGGAGTTTCCATGTCTTTATGATCCACAACCTTGACCTACATGGTGGGAAGAGGATTCCTATTGTGACTACCATTAGAACAAAGGACATAAAACTAGTAACTGTATCAACCTATGTCATAAGATTCATGATCTCATTGATGATGGTGGCCTAGTTGTGGATCGGCACAAGAATAATTTTGATCACAAAGCTTTTAAAGAACCTTTTCCACCTTATGATAAAGGAGAAAGCTCTAAACAAAAAGGTGACAACAAAGTTAATTACACATATGTTGACGAAGATGTTGTCCACATGGTCGAACCTATGGCATTTGAATATTATGACGTTATCACAATTAAAGGAAAATAAGATAGCGCCAAACCTAAGACTCCATTTTTCCTAAAAGGTGCAACATTTACTCAAGAACCATTTGAACCATGTGTCAATGCGGTCATGTGCTTGTGAGCTAAGTTGATTCTGAAAAGCCCTAGGCCTTCCACTTGTGAAGAAAAATGAAATGAAGACAATGCTACTGCTGGTCCATCTAGCATAAACACAAAAACTATGACATCCTCTATAACTACCAGTTATAAAATAATCAAACAATTGCAACAAACAAATGCACAAATATTAACCTTTGAACTGCTTAAAATCTCGCCTGCTCATAGGCAAATTCTTGACAAAGCCCTCAATGAGGCAAGCATACCTCAAGATCTTGATCTTAATAGGTTTCATTCCATGGTGGGTCATTTGACTTCACTTCACTACATATCATTTTTAGAAGAAGACGATAACTCTTTGAGTTATCCTCATAATCAACTATTACACATTGAAGTAATGATATATCAAAATCATGTCCAAAGGGCGCTAATAAAAAATGGAGATGGTCTCAATATTTTTTCCACTTCCTTACTTAAACAACTAGGTTATGTAGAAGAATCCATTGATCCTCATCGCAAAATAACAATTAAAGCTTATTATGAGGTAGAAGACAAATCCCAAGGTCTTGTGGTGTTGCCTTTAGAGTAGGTCCTATAGAAAGAAATGTTACATGTCATGTCCTTGACATCCCTTTAGCGTATAACATCTTGTTAGGATGACCATGGATTCATGAGATGCAAGTAGTACCCTCAACATACCATCAATGTATAAAATTCCTATTCCAAGGGTCTGAAGTTACTATACTAGCTACTCCTAGTTACACCTACAACATGTTAAAATCCACTGACAATCTTGTGTCTACCAATAAAGAGTCTATAGATAACCTAGTCATTAAATTACAAGAAATAGAGTAGACTCTCAAACTAACTAAAGTAGATACGGGAGAGTACAATGTGGAGCTGGTCCTATCCTTAACTTCTCTTCACGATCTCCTCATCATTATGGGAGACCATCTGAAACAAGGAAACCCTCTATATTTGCACCTAAAACTAAGTTCAATGGGTCTTTTGTCAAAGCTTCAAAACCCCTAGAAGATGAAGATGAGGATAGAGTTGTTGCAGCATGGTTATAAAAGGATAAAACCCTAGCTGATCTCATAGATCAGGCTCACAAGATAACACCAGAAAAATATGGATGGGGTCTTAAGATGATCAAGCACCTTGGTTACAAAGGAAAAGGTCCTATTGGCTGAAATAATGATGGTCATATTGATCCTATTGAAGCAATGTTTTAGAGACCTACTGACACAACAAGTTTGGGATTCAAGAAAATCCCCTTTCATCTAGGGGTCAAAAAGTTTATTACAGTGACTGATCCTTCATTTGAACATGAGTCTTTACCTAAGTTAGATGATGAAATTGAGAGCTCTGATGATGAGGATACTTTGCCTCATCCTATTCCACTAGACCTTGCTACACTATTCAATGAGCCAAATGATGTTGTCCATCATGTCAATACTACTAAGGTTAACAGTGATAGCTCTGTTGATACTAATGATACTTACCAAAGTGGCATAGACTCCCATGAGTATGAGTTTGATTCTCTCTTAGAAGCAACTTCTAACAAAGATATAGATCAAGTACACACATATGAAAACCAACTTGAAGCAGGTGAACAATCTAGGGTTGAGTCTAATGAGTTACATCATTCTATTATTGTTGAGTTTTCAATTAATGAGGTTGGAACTCAAAGGCTCTCGAACACACCTTTGGATGAAGTTGCTCTAGGCCTCGAATTACTTGTCCATGCATTTGATGACTATACTATGAATGCCATCAAACCTATCACTTCTCTTTCACTCACACATCCCGAGCTAATAGACTGGAACTCCTAATCTACACCTATTGAAGTCCTTGTATTCTAGAATGACTATGCTCTTGCCTACTACCTAAACACTATCAAACTGGTAACATCTTCCACTAGTCAAAAAAGTGTCAACATGGCTGAAGCTGACATCAAATATCTTAGTGAAACAATTAAAAGAAAAAATAAAAGACATTCTGATGGTGAAAACCACATTGTGGTAGTATCAAAACCAAAAATAGTGAAGAAAAAAAAATGTATCCAATGGTGAAAACCTCTCTAAGGTGCCTAAGGATGAGATATTTGATGCGCTCCTAAGTCATTTTCAAGAAAGATGACCAGTATTGATAGAACCAACATAGCCTGTCAATCTCAAAATGAAAGAGCATCCTTAGATTATTCATCTTGCATAGTCATTGTTTGTAGAAGAAAAAGAAGAATTTGTCACCTTTCTTTTGAGAAAAGAAGATAAACTTTGCATGGTCTTACTCTGATATGCTAGGTTTAGATCCCAATCTAGTGATGCATCATTTGTCCATTGCACTAGGGTTAAAACTGGTCAAAAAAAAGCTTAGGAAAATATATCCACATGTGGCATTGCTAGTTAAAGTTGAATTAGAAAAGCTTCTAAAAGCTGGTTTCATCCATGCCATTGACTATGTTGAATGGATCTCAAACATAGTGCTAGTTTCCAAGCATGATAAGTCCATCTGAGTTTGTATGGATTTCAAAGATCTCAAATTGGCATGCCCAAAAAATGATTTTCCACTCCCCAACATTGACATGATAGTGGATATGATAGTAGGCTATCAAATGTACTCACTCATGGATGGCTTCTCTAGCTATAATCAGATAGATATAGCACCTGAAGATCAAGAGAAGACTACTATCACCTATGCTTAGGGTACCTTTTGCTGGAATGTGATGCCATTTGGTCTTAAAAATGCAGGTGCCACATATCAATGAGTAGTAACTACAATCTTCCACGACATGATGCATAAAAAAATGGAGGAGTATGTTGATGAAACTTTAGTCAAAAGTGCACAAAGATCCACTCACCTCAAAGATTTTGGGTCTATCCTAGATCATATGGAGAAATTTAGTCTTAGATTGAATCCAAAGAAATGTGCTTTTGGTGTCATGTCAGGGAAGTTGCTTGGCTTGAAGAATCCCCAAAGGAGATATCCTAGCCCCCAGCTATACAACCACATAGTGGAAACACAATAACAAGAAATAATAATGCAAGATATGATACCAAATTACAATATTTGATTTATAAAAGATAACTGATTACATGCAATATGCCTAGTTGTAAGGCCTTTTGGGTTAGGGCCAAATACAAAGAGAAAATTATAGAATTAGTTCTACAAGATCCAAAATGATCCAAATTACAACCAATCTCAGCTAGCCTAGATCTATAACACAAGAACAATCTGGAAGAAAACCACCAAGGAAAATCTAAGCTTGTGCTCACAATCCTACCAAGCAATCTCCTTGTTTTCTAGCTACAATCCTAGCTTTGCTCTTCAAATTTTCCTTTTCCTTCATTCCATATCAACTCCATAATCACTAAAAGACTCCCCATGACCCCTACTTATACCAATCTAAGCCACAAGTCAGACCAGAACACAAATTAAATACAATTACATAAATTTAATGCCACAAGTCAGCCTACAACAACAATTAAATGTCTAGAAATTGATATACTAGTAAAATTGTGATATCTCCTAGCTCCAATTGAATTAGAACTCATGCTTTGAAACATAGGTCTTCTATAACTACTTAAATGCAAAAATTTTGATTCCTCAAGGAAAAGTGTACATCCATCCTAGAAGTTACCCACATAAACTTATTGCACAGTTTACCAAAAATTAATATTGTAGGAGAATTTCCATATCTCCAAATCTATAAAGAGTTAGAACTTGTGCCCTTGATCATAGATAGTAATCTAGGCCCTCTTCAATCCTTGAATTATATAGTCTTTCATTCATTAAATAAAATTAGTTACATACTATGCAATAGGCACCTAGAAACTAGAAAAATGCAGTTTCAACAGCAAGGTTCAAACAGTTCAAACTTCAACTCAATCCATAAAATCTCTATGAAATCATGAGGAAAGGTTATCCAATGTTTCTCCAACACATCCCTAACCATGAAAACATAGCTCCATCAAAATATAAGCTTGGTGCTCCTCAACACTTAACTAAAATCCCTCCAAACATGTAGGATTGCAAGAAAGCCTAGGATGCTCCTACATCATACACCCCAAGTTCAAAAAGATGTTCTAGTAACTGGAAGAACATCTTCTAGGATTCAACACATAAATACAAAATTGGCTCTTCACATACACATCCTCAAAGTCTTTAACTTGCACACTCTTTCCCTTGTTTTTCTTCTTCTTCTTCACATCCACCATAGGTGTTCCATAGGTCTACTTTTCATGCTCATCTCCAACCTTCTCAAAATTTGCCAACTCAACGTAGCTGCCAATGCTCAAGTTCCTCCTACTTAGTTCTTAATTTTGCAAAAGAATAAGAAAAAATTCCTACCACCTTTCTCAACAGTAAATACATTCCTAACACAATCATGTATAACCCTACAATCATACTGCCAAGGTTTTCCAAGTAACACATGACAACTATTCATATCCACAATATCACACAACACTTGATCCTTATACTGCCCAATCTAGAAATCAACAAGGCATTGCTCCCTTACTTCCAAAGCATGCTCACCTTGCAACTAGCCAATCCTATAAGGATAAGGATGTCTTATTCTCTTCAAACCAAGTTTCTCAACCATCTCTTCAGCAACAAGGTTATCAGTACTACCACCATTCATAATCACTTTGTAAACTTTACCACTAGACTTACAATGAGTTTCAAGTAAACTAGTCCTTTGACAAGAATCCAATATCCTCTCACCAATCAGTACTCATTGTGCTAGCAAAATTTTTCCTTGCTCAGGTTGACTGCCCTAGACTTCAACCTCATTCACAATAGTAGTTGTCCTACCAATCAGACATTCAAAAGATCTATACCCTTCTTGACCACACTTGAAACAATTATCTCTGAACCTACCTCCAACTGCCCTCTTTTTCTAATCAGTAGGTTTTGGTTCACATTCTTCTTTTGGTTTAGCTTGTACTGAACTATCTTTCTTCTCCTTCCCTCGAGAACTACCTTGATTCTTCCTCTTTAGCTTCTCTCCTACTCTCAAAGCATACTGATAAGCATCCTCAAAGCATACTAATAAGCATCTCAAACCATTAATATATCGAGCTACCTTCTCTTTTGTCAATTCTCTATGGCTAGACCAAATAGTCATCTTGTAGAACTCCTTTGTATAATCTTTCATAGTCATATCCTTCTATTTCAGATTTTGCAACCTTTTAAACAACTCAAGTTCATAATCAGTAGGAATGAACTTGGCCTTCAACTTAGTCACCATCAATTTCCATCTAGCAATCTTCATTTTACCTTCCTCTTCTTTGTCTCTTTGTAGTTCCTTCCACCAAAGAGAAGCATGTCCCTTCAACTTAGTTTGTGCCAACCTTACTTTGAGTGGATCCTTAATATTCTCAACCTAAAAGTAGTCTTCCAATTCACTAATCCAATTAATTAGGTCTTCAAGATTCAAAGTACCTAAAAAATTAGAAACCTCCATCATATGCTTCAACTTCAAATGAGATCCAAGTCAAGCAACCCTATTTCCCATAGGTCTCTCCATATGATCAGTTTTGGCCTCACCACATGATTTAGCAAATTCAAAGTCTTTAGAAGCTTCCTCATAACCATCTTCAATACCCACATGTCTGGGTACACCTCCTAAAGAACTTACAATTTCAGCAATCATGTCACTCTTCATCAATGCAATCTCATATCTGAATTCTGCTCTCATCTTCTTTGAGATCTGTTCTTCGATAGTATCACTAAGATCAACAATTGCCTTAGGGTCTAGTCTTCTTTGAGACATCTTCCAAAATTTTGGAAAGCCCTAAGCAATAAATCCACCAATGTAGAAGATCAATCAGTCGTAAGATCAACCTTCTTCAACCCAAGTCATGGTGCAAACTGCCTCAGCTTCAACGATCTATCTACACACTTAGGAACAACTAGGTTCTGATACCACTTGACATAGTGCAAGGTAGGAGAATCCCTAAAGGAGATGTCCTAGCTCCTAGCTATACAACCACACAAAAGAAACACAATAGAAAGAAAAAATAATGCAAGATCTGATACCAAATTACAATACTTAATTTATAAAAGATAATTGAATACATGCAATATGCCTGGCTATAAGGCCTTCTAGGTTAGGGCCAAATACAAATAGAAAATTATAGAATCAGTTCTACAAGATCCAACATGATCCAAATTACAACCAATCTTAGCTAGCCTAGATCTATAACACAACAACAATCTGGAAGAAAACCACCAGGGAAAATCTAAACTTGTGCTCGCAATCCTACCAAGCAATATCCTTGTTTTCTAGCTGCAACCTTAGCTCTTCCCTTCAAATTCACCTCTGCCTTCATTTCATCTCAACTCCATAATCAATAAAAGGTTACCCAAAACCCATAATTATACCAATCTAAGCCACAAGTCATCCTAGACACAAATTAAATACAATTACATAAATTAAATGCCACAAGTTGACCTGCAACAATAACTAAATGTCTAGAAATTGATATCCGAGTAAAATTGCAATATCTCCTAGTGTCAAATTAATTATAACTCATTATTTGAACTAAATGTATAATTTTAGGTCCTCTATAAACCCTTAAATTTTCGAAGTCTGATTCCTCAAGTAAAAGTGCACATCCATCCTGGAAGTCACCCATAGGAACTTGTCGCGTAGTCTGTTAGAAATTGATACTATAGGAGAATTTCCATATCTCCCAATATATAAAGAGTTAGAACTTTCAAACTTGATCATAGATATTAATCTAGGCCTTATTAAATCCTTGAAGTGTGCAAAATTTCATTCATTAAGGAAAATTAGTTACATGCTCTACAACAGGCACCCAAAAACTAGAAAAATGCAGTTTCAATAGTAAGGTTCATAGAGTTCAAATTTCAACTCAATCCATCCAAAATCTCTATGAAATCATGAGGAAAGGTTCTCAAATGTGTTTCCAACACATCTCTAACCATGAAAACATAGCTCCACAAAAATCTAAGCTTGATGCTCCTCAACACTTAACCAAAATCCCTCCAAACATGCAGGATTGTAGGAAAGCCTAGGATGCTCCTACATCATGGCTACATTATATCTATAAAGGGAATTGAGGTGGATTTGAAAAAAGTTCAAGATATCATAAATATTCCTCCACCTCAATTAGCTAGATGAGAGGCTTATAGGGAAGAATTTAGTCTATCCACCGCTTCATTTCATAACTAGTTGTGAAAACATAACCTTTTAATAAAAGTCTACATAAAGGTGTGAAATATGGTGCAAGAGCACAGCGCAACAGGAAGTTTGGTGGCAAAAAGAAGATGGCATACAACATACTAAAAGGTAGAATTTTATTATAAAATATAAATGATAATCAATGGGTTGTGTTTTTAAGATTTTCGGCCTTATTTCCAAGATTAGTCCTATTTTCCATGTATTACAATCCAAATAGAACAAATTATAGTAAGTTGTATGTGTTTCACAAGAAATTGAATGTTGCAATAGGAAGATTAAAAGTTTTTGTCGCTTGGTAGTTTTCTTTGTTTATGGTAGAAAAAACCCAATGTCATTATAACCGATGGAATATCAAAGGTCATAATCATATAACTGATAGGAATAGGAAGAGTCATTGTAACTATCCATAAATGCAATTATAAAAGGGCATGAGTGATTTGAACAAAGGGATACCAAGGGAATAGCAAAAAATGTAGTCTCTTAGTTCTTTTGGGCTATTGATAGTCATTTTCCCTTGTTGTAGTTTTCTTAGTTTTCAATAAAGTTTTAGTCTTTTTTTGTTTCTATTATTCCTTGGTGTGATCCTCAATCCATGCTGTCAGTTATGGAAGCTTCATAGTTTTATTGGGTTTTAACATAGTTTCTAATTTAGTTATGTGGAATGGTTTAAAAGATGCCGATTGTATATGGAAAAGTTTCTGATTATGTAATAGTTTTGGATTTGCATTTTAGAGCCTTATTTATATGGGAATTCATATGTTTTAGAGTCCTTATGTTTCTGTCATACAACAACTAATTGGCTGCAGGAAGAATTTAAGATTCCTATCATTTTATGACAGAATTAAATTTTTACAGATTTGTAGAAAAAAATGCATGTGTTAGCACATTTGCCTATATTCTATTTTTATGATAGCAAAATAAGAGAAATATATTTGGGTAAAAGAGTTCATTATGAATTTATTTGTGATGTATGAGTCCTTTGATGTAATCTTGTTGAGTGTTTAATCCCTCCTAGATGAGATGCCTCTGCATCAAAATATTATTGGAATGTCAATTGTGATAAGAGCTTTACACAAATAAAATAGTATCTTGGTAATCCACTAGTGTTGATGTCTCCTATTTAAGGGAAGCCTTTGATCCTATATATTTCTATGATGGACTCCTCTCTAGGTATTCTATTGGCTCAAGAAGATAAGAATAATAAGGAACAAGTTATTTACTACCTTAGTCAAACATTGATCTCATATGAAATAAACTACATTACAATTGAGAAAGCTTGCCTAGCAGTAGTGTTTGCTTCCCAGAAGTTGTGATACTATATGCTTGCCCATACTACATGCCTAATAGAAAAAATTTATTCGTTGAAGTATTTACTTAGTAAGGCTACTCTCATAGGAAGCTTAGCTAAATGGGTCATGATCCTGAGCGAATTTGACATTCAATATGTTGAATGGAGATCTATTAAAGGGTAGGCAATTGCTAATCAGCTAGCAGAAGCACCAATACAAAGTCTTCTTCCATTGGGCATTGACTTTCTTGATGAGTCAATCTTATCATTAACACATCACACTTGGGTGATGTTCTTTGATGGTTCTTTCACACAACAAGTATCTCGTGTAGGAATCTTGTTTCTAACACCACAAAGATACTCTCTACCAAAGGCATACAAGATTTTATTCCCTTGTACAAATAATATTTCTGAATACAAAGCCTTAATCAATGGAATGAAAATTGTTGTTGAATGGCAGGTAGATCAACTCAAAATATGTGGTGACTCACAGGTGGTAATCAATCAAGTCAATGACATTTATTAGATCAAAGATGAAAAGCTAGTACCTTACAAAAGGATGGTGGATGATCTGAAGATATGTTTTGCACATGTCACTTTTAAGCAAGTTCCTTAGGTAGGTAATAAGGTTGCTGATGCAATGGCTATCCTTGCTTCAATGCTCTAGATGCCTGAAAATAATTTTTGACATCAGTACTTGGTGGAAACGTTATCCTACCCAACCTATGATTTACCTAACTCCTAGATGATCTGTTCTATCATAGGACATGATTCATCTCACTACTCTTATATCTTCTCCTTCCTTCATGACTAGATAGTTCCAAATAATTTAACCTTTAATGAAAAATGTCACATAATTTGCAAAGCTTCATAGTATATCATCATTGCTAACAACCTATTTAGGAGAGGTCTTGATGGAGCACTCCTTAATTGTCTAGAATCTGATGAATCAAAATGCACATTAATAGATGTACATGAAGGTATTTGTGGGAATCACTCAAGTGGTCTAACACTAGTGCATAAACTTAGTAGAGCTAGTTACTATTGGCTAGAAATGGAGAAAGATGCAATCTAATATGCCAAGTCTTGTAAACAATGCCAACTCCATGGTAATCTAATTCATGCTCTAGCAAGAGAGTTCATTCCATCTATCATGCTATGGCCATTTCAACAATGGGATTTTGATCTTGTGGGTCAAATTCATCCATCATCTTCCAATGGACATAAATTCATCATTATAGCTATAGACTACTTTACTAAGTGGGTGGAGGTAGTCCCTCTTTCTATAGAAAATGGAAAAATTGTAGCTTTCTTCATTATGAATTACATTATATGCAAGTATGGTGTACCTTCCTCCATCATCATTGATAATGTAGGATAGTTCAAAAATAAGGATCTTAAGGCATTGTGTGAAAAAATTAAAATCACACAACATTGGTCTTCTATTTATTACCCCCAAGGTAATGGCCAAGTAGAGGCATCCAACAAGGTGATCCGTAAAATCTTCCATCACATTGTTAGCAAATCTAGAAGGGACTGGAACCTTCAGATTAACCCAAATTTATGGGCCTATAGAACAAGTATCAAAACTCCAATGGGTATAATGCCCTTTTCCTTGGTGTATGGAATAGATGCTATGCTTCCCATTGAGGTTGAGATCCCTACTCTAAGAATCTCCATGAAAGGCCTCATTATTAATGATGACTATCGAATATCTCAGCTTCAAGAGCTAGAATTGCTAGATGAATGTTAGCAAGTGGTGTATGATCATATTCAAGCTGATTAGCAACGTATGTCTAGAAGCTACAATAAAAAAGTTAAGCCACACGACTTCCAAATAGGTGATTTCTTTCTAAAAGAAAGTCCTAACAATCAGCAACATAGGGTACAAAAAGGGAATTTTGAACCTAACTAGATTGGTCCATACATAATTACTATGGTGTTTAGGTCTTGTGCTTACCAACTATCTACAATCGAAGGAGAGATGCTCAAGGATCCCATCAACACTCTCCACCTAAAGCGGTTCTACAGCTGGTTTGATTCCCAAAGCTCTTTGTACACACTTACAAGTCTTGAAAAAAGCCTAAAAATTGCAAAATATCCTGAAGAATTGGTTATCCTAATAAAAGCTTAGCCTTAGATGCCTTGGTAGCACCAAAAATAGTCCCTTTGTTTCTTTTCCTACTTCTAGTGCTTTGCATTCTACTTTGGTGTGTTGTTTTTTCCTGTACATAAGCTAGTCCTCTGAAGCTCAAAAACATTTGTAAAACTTTAAAAATCTCAAAAACATCCATATATTCTCAAAAAAATCAAAAACATTTACAAAACTCTAAAATTTCTTAAATAGTCATGATCTTCTCAATAGGTGTTGTCCCTTCAGTAGATGACCACACGAGACACTATTTAGACCAAAATGAATCAGCAAAACTCTCAGTTATAGTCAATACTCTATGCATAGTTTCTTTGAATCAAGTTCATCCCCATCCTAGGGGTGATACCATTGGACTCATTAAGAATCCCTCAAGCTTCAGTCACTGATTTTCCTAACTGTGTCTGCCTATTGTTGCTTAGTTTACTATCAAGATTCTTCTCCACAAAGATCCTCTTTGCGCCAATCACTAGTTGTCCTAGTTGTGTCTGTTTACTGTTTGACTTCCATCACAAATTGTCCTATAACTATGTCTACCTACTGTTGTCCTTTTCTTGAAGAGATTGCATCATATCATATCAATCTTCTAACAACTTTGAACTAAAAATGATAACACTGTTTGAGAAATGTTGAGCTTTTCTTTGCATGTGGTTCTTTTGCTTTGTCATTCCCCCATAAGTGACTCAATGATGTCTCTTTTGGACTAGAGTAGCAAGGACTAGGGGCATGATTTTTCTTTATTTGCTGCTTATTGGTTTAGTCCCAATGATTTGGAGGATACATATGAAATGAGTGTCTACTGTAAGAGCCTCTATCTCATGTTGGATGGCCATCTATACCTCGACTCACTTTATATGAATTCTTTTGATAGGGTTGGTACTTCTCCTTTCTTTTTGGAGTGAATTCTGTGTGCTACTATAAAATCATGATACTCATCCTATTAAGTGAATGCATGGGTCATTGTGAGCATGCTTACCATATTTCTATCTTAGGTCATGAATGAAAGGGTCATTGTGGACAGAACACTACTAATTACTTAGCATCAGAGGGATCTCCTATGTGTCTAGCATGTTTTTCATGCAAGAAACATTCTAGTCATCCCAGTGTTTATGCTTTGATGCTTATGTTTACTTGCTACATTAAAAGGGAAAAATGTTCTACTCATTATGGCTTCCTATGCCTTGAATGCTTACATTTAATCCTCACAAACTAGACACATGTTGTATACATCTTTGCATGATTGCAATGTTAGCATGAGTTGAAATACATGCATGGGTCTAACTCAAAGCTATGTGATGATAAAAATATTATGGTTCCAATAACCAGTCCTAAGGCTTGCATTTTTCTTAGGTTGCATTTCATTTTAGCTTTGCATTTTGATACAACATGGAATACAACTTCACTTCTATCTCTCAATTTGAGTGAGTCTAAATATGGCACAACCCATCTTCACATTATAAGAGTTCTATGCTTCAATCAATCTTGGTAAATCTACTTAATTACTTGCACAAGGAGAATACGTAAAAACTTGTGTCATATGTTAGTCACATATCTTAATGGCATATCTACACTATGAGATCATACATTAAATAAAATGATATCAATCACATCTATCTAGCTCATAAATGGACAATCATTAGAGACAATGGTGTAACACATGTGTTAGAATCTGAAAAGATTAACAACCCAGAAAACTAGTGCAAAGAGTAAATATCTAAACTATGAATGCAAATGATACAAAATCAAAATAGCAACATAGAGTTAGTCTCCAAGAGAGTAATGAAAATGCTAGAAGCAAAATAGCATTACGAGGATGCAAAAAAGAGAGATGCAAATACAAGCCAAGTAGCATGCTTATATAGGCTAGGAAGAGGGAGGAGGTGGCAACACCAACCAATGAGGAGCAACCATTTATCGGACTAAAGATAGCAAAGTATCTTTCCAAGATAGCTAATGGATGCTCAAATGTAGGAAGGTGACACCTCACAACCATTCACCTAATAAGACATGCTTTATTAACCTAAGCAAGATTATTAAAAGTGTAGGAAAAACCTAGCAAAATAGAAAAAATAAAAAACTACACTAACACCCCCCATAAGAGAAGCTTAGGTGGATGTAGAAATGGGTCCTGGCAAGTCAAGCCTAATGAGGTACCCATGTACATAAGATTTCCCAAAAGAGAGAGAAAAGAGACCCCTCACACAAAAAAATTCAGGAGTCTGAGTGAGAGGAAGAGCCCCCCCCAAAAGATGAAGCATCTCGCACCCCCAGCAAAGCTCGCAAATGAAGGAACTTTCTCTCAGTGAAGGGTTTGGTGAAGATATTAGCAACTTTCTCTAAAGTCGGACAATAGCAAAGGTTAATGAAATGACCATGGATGAGCTCCCGAATGTA
This sequence comes from Cupressus sempervirens, assembly GCA_028749045.1. Lineage (NCBI taxonomy): Eukaryota > Viridiplantae > Streptophyta > Pinopsida > Cupressales > Cupressaceae > Cupressus > Cupressus sempervirens. The sequence goes on along the minus strand of CM053785.1, from coordinate 20,553,312 downwards.
GTGCATGTGGACCTCTATGTGTTTGGTCTGCTGATGATGAACTAGATTCTGTGAGATCTGAATGGCACTTTGGTTGTCACAAAATATGACTGATGGCCGTCTGATCTAGATACCAAACTCAGTGAGAAGATGTTTAAGCCAAATGGCCTTAGTGGTGGCATTTACAGCCCCCCGATACTCAGCCTCAGTAGAAGATAGAGAAATAGCAGATTGCTCATTGCTTGACCAACAAACAGGACCTGACCCAAGTGAGAAGCTATACCCTGAAGTAGACTTGCAATCCTTAGAATCACCTGCCCAATTTGAATCTGTGTAGCCCACCAAATCAAGCTCAATACCTACTGCATAGTGAATCCCACAACTATGAGAACCTTGAATGTAGTGAAGGATCCGCTTGGCTGCTTTCCAGTGTAACTCATGGGGCTCCTGCATGAATCGAGAGACCATGCCTACAGCAGAGGAGATGTCAGGTCTCGTATGAGTCAGATAAATGAGACTCCCAAAAAGTTGGCGATACAAAGTGCCATCAACAAGTGGAGAAGAACATTGAGCCTCAAGTTTGACTCTAGAAAGGAAGGGTGTCGGAGCAGGCTTACAGTCAGCCATATGAAACCTTGAGAGTAAATCTAGAGCATACTTGGATTGTGTGATGGTGATCCTAGAAGGAGACTAAAGGATCTCAATCCCGAGAAAGTAATGCAACAAGCCCAAGTTAGTCATCAAAAAACTTTCCTGAAGGGCCACTTTGACAACCTTAATGGTGGGTGAAGAACTTCCTATGATCAGCAAGTCATCAACATACAAAACCAAAAATAGAAGTGAATCACCGTGTTGCAAAATGTAGACATTAGGATTAGAATGGCACCGAGTGAACCCAACTGATAGAAGGAAGGAGTCCATCTTGGCATACCAGGCTCGAGGAGCCTATTTGAGGCCATAGAGAGACTTTCAAAGATGACACACAAGTAAAGAATCTTGAAGGAAGCCCTATGGCTGATCCATGTAGATCTCTTCATGAAGGTCACCATGAAGAAAAGCACTCTTCACATCCATCTGATGTACTTCCCAATGATTAGCTGCAGCAATGGTAAGAACAATTTGAATGGAATTCATTCGGGCAACTAGGGAAAACGTCTTAGAGTAGTCAATCCCAGGAACCTGGGAGAATCCTTTGGTGACCAAGCGAGCCTTGTGTTTTTCAACTAACTCATCTACTACAAATTTTTTCTGATAGATCCACTTACATCGAACAAGTTTTCTTCCTTTAGGAAGAGGGAGAAGATCCCAAGTGTGGTTCCTCATCAAGGAACTATACTCTTCCTGCATAGCTATATCCCACTCAGAAATACTAGAAGCCTCATGAAAGGACTTTGGATCTGAGGCAATAACAATGAAGACATGTGGAGCATCCTGGAATTGTGAACGAGTTCACCTGGTGTCTGATGGATCCCCAACCCAATCACCTGCATACTAGAAGGTCTGTCTAGCCCAAAGTGGGCAAGAAGATGGAGGATCTAGAGGGTAATCATTAACCTCTGAATGATGACTAGGAGAGGAAGGAGGTGAGTTCTCTGAATCACTTTATACATCAGAAGTAGAGGTAGAAGACTGTTCAAGTGAATCTGACTCATCAGAAGATCTGTCATGTATTCCAAGTGACTCTAATGTCAAGGTAGAAGGAGTTGGAGAAGTGATAGAAAGTGAGCTTGAAGATCCCTCCTCAAACTGAACACTCCTCTCAATGAATAACTCATGTGTAGTAGGGTGGAGCAACCGATAACCCTTTCCACCATCAGGATAACCTACAAATATGCAAGGTCTGCTTTGGGGATCCAAGGCCTTATGTTTCTCTGTAGGAATGTAGAACCATGCAAGGGAGCAAAAAACTCAAAAGTGCTTAACTGATGGTTTTCAACCACTCCAAGCTTCAAAAAGAGTAACTCCCTTCAAGGCTCGATGAGGAACATGGTTCTAGATATAAAAAGCACAGTTAATGGCTTCTGCCCAATACTATGGTGCAAGAGATCTAGAGTGAATCATACAATTTGCCATTTCCTTCAAGGATTTATTCTTCTATTCTGCAACACCATTTTGCTAAGGATTGTATGGAACTGAATGCTGTAAATCAATCCCCTCTGAACTGCAAAATCTTTCAAACCGATGGTTGACATACTCACCACCATTGTCTGTGTGCAAAACCTTGATGGCTTTCCTAGATTTCTTTTCTACAAAATTTTTGAAGTCTTGAAAATGATCAAATACCTCTGACTTCTATTTGAAAAAATACACCCATGTATATCGAGAAAGGTCATCAATGAATGTGAGGACATATCGCGCCCTGCTAAAAGAAGGATGTTGAAATGGACCAGCCAAATCACTGTGAACTAACTCTAGTATCTGTGAAGCTCTCCATGCCTTACTTTTGTCAAACTTTTCCTTAGGATGCTTACCAAGAATGCAACCTTGGCAAACACCTCCTGAGAATTGAACCGAAGGCAACCCTGTGACCATGCTCTGTTGGTTGAGCTGATGCAAATAGTGGAAGTTAAGATGGCCAAATAGCTCATGTCATAATTTACTCACATCATTAGAGTGAGTGAGCAAAATAGATGAAGGAGGATCAGGAACAAAGTGAGAAAATAGATAGAGCCATGACTGATGATCTACTCTTCCAACTGCAACTACAGAATCACTATGCAACTCATGTATCTCCACTGAATCAGGAGTGAACTCAACCTGCTTGCCTAAACTTGTGTGAGTGATTTGGTATATTTATAGGAGATTAGTTGATGATGAGGGTACACAAAGAACATCATGGAATGTGTCATCCCCCACATCAATAGACCCTCTCCCACACACCTCAATAGGAGTGTCATCACCCATCAAAATAGAAGGCATAGTACATGGCTCCAAGGATGCAAGTTCTTCCTTAGATGAATCCATGTGGTGTGAAGCACCTGAATCAAGAACCCAAGTGGATGGTGAGGAAGCAACTGCAACAAGAGCTTTGCCCTTTCCTTTCCCCTTGTTTTTTTCTTTTGCCTTGTTAGACTCTTCATTAGAACTTTGTTTGATAGACTCAAGAACACTAATATTATTCTTCTCAAGAATGTATGCCAAGTGATCAATTTGTTTCTTCAAAAATTTATGTTCATCATGATCGGGTCTTTTACAATAGACATATTTAACCTTTTCGTTCTTAGGCTTATCACCCTTAGAGGATGAGGTATCAATAGTTGCTTTTGAAGCAATTGGTATCTGATCCTTCTTTTCCTCACTATTATTTTGTTTCTCATCCTTACTATTGTTGTTACTACTTTGTCCTTTTTGTTCTTTTGTGCCTTGGTTGGTTGCTAAGGCATGTGACCTAGAGGACTTAAGAGTGCCCATCTGGATTAGCTTGTCCTGTTCTCGAGTGAGATTGACAGCAAAATAATCTAGAGATGGCATGGTGAATTGAGTACCAAGTGCACCCTTAGTAGCATAGAAGGTAGAGACAAACACAGAATATTCTGAACTTAGCTTAGAGAGAATACTGAGACTCAGTTGTTCATCTTTCTTTTCAATTCCACATTGTTTTAACTGCAACCTTAGTGATTTCAATTTGGTGAAGAAATCTTGGATTGTGTTGAAATTGCCTGGACTCAAACTAATTAATTCATTTTCCAACATATGACCCCTCATTGAATCTTGTGTGCCAAATAATGTTTCTAGCTTTGTCCATACTTCATTTGGTGTATCCAAAGACTCAATGTGAAATAGTAAGTCAGGAGAAACATACAAACACAATGTTCCATATGCCTCATCACATTTGTTAAACCACTTAGGCTTGTCTTCATCTTTAACAGGTTCAGTTTCAAGTCCCATAGTTATCCTATTTAATCCAACTTTCCTTAAGTGAATTTTCATGCGTGATTTCCACTCAAAGTAATTGTATGGAGTTAGGATGGGCATATTTTTTTGATCCATGATGAAGAAATGCAAAGAAATACTAAAAAGAAGAGAACCCAACCACGACAATGCCCCCCCCCCCCCCGTCCCCCCCCCCCCCCCCCCCCAAAGAAATATCATTTGACACTTTATTTTAGTGCATTTACAACTACCACTAGAAAGAAATACTTAGTGGTCTTGATTTCAATGCATTACAAACCCTCAAGAAGAGCATATGCTAAAAGTGAAACTTGGGCATAATAATCAAGGAAACAAATAGCACCACTATGATCTAATCAAAAAATCATGCACTTTCAAAAAAAGAATCGCCTCAATATGAGGTTTTATGAGAAAGTTATGATCCTCCGAAGTTTCTAAAATGAGAATTGTGCATAGTCACAGCTGAGAATCTGCAATTTTTGAAGAATTCATGCATGAAAATCAAAAAACAACTCCACTAGTGGATAGAGCACAAAAAAATAGCCAAGTTCATAACAAGAATCATCAAAATCGGAGTCCGTATGAGCAAGAATGATACATTTGAAAATTGCATTCAAATCTACGACTGCCAACTGAGAGGGGTATGGATGTAGCCTTTCATGCTCAATTCTGCAAAATATACAGCTTGCATGCAAAATCTAAAAGACACCCAGATGGTTTTTTGGGGCTGTGAATAAAACTTGAAAAGCATTTTCCTTGCTGATGTATAGAAGATGTTGTTGTAGTGTAAATCAGAAGCCTTTAACAGTAAAAAATGGCTCCAAAAAATAAGAAACGACCCCAAAAACCAAAATATGACATGCAAATGCTGGATTAGCTTCTTAAGTCCATTAATGCCATGCTGAAACCTGCAATACTGATTGAAAACTCCAAATATGCAAGTTGGTTTTCAGATTTGAGATTGAAACCCCAGAGAAAAATCATTTTTGTCAAAACTTTTCTGATTCTCAAAATCATCCAAAGATGCAAGAGAAGAGCATACTTTGTTTTTCAAAAACTACAATAAAATTTATTAGCCCCTCCCGAATTTCTCAAATAAAGAAACTAAAATCTACTCTTGCATATAGAAAAGCTCTGATACCATGTTAGAATCAGAAAAGATTAACAACCCAGAAAACTAGTGCAAAGAGTAAATATCTAAACTATGAATGCAAATGATAAAAAATCAAAATAGCAACATAGAGTTAGTCTCCAAGAGAGTAATGCAAATGCTAGAAGCAAAATAGCATTACGAGGATGCAAAAAAAAGAGATGCAAATACAAGCCTCGTAGCATGCTTATATAGGCTAGGAAGAGGGAGGAGGTGGTAACACCAACCAATGAGGAGCAACCATTTATCAGACTAAAGATAGCAAAGTATCTTCCCAAGATAGCTAATGGATGCTCACATGTAGGAAAGTGACACCTCACAACCATTCACCTAATAAGACATGCTTTATTAACCTAAGCGAGATTATTAAAAGTGTAGGAAAAACCTAGCAAAATAGAAAAAATAAAAAACTACACTAACTGTAGACACCTAAATTTGATTACACCACTTTGGTAATCTTATTTAGTTATCTCTAAAGGCATCATTAATTAAATTCCTATTTAATTAATCCTTTGCCATCCCCTAGCTGATTAATTTAATTAATCATCTATAGTCCTAACTGATAAATCAAATAACCTATTATTTATCAATTAAATCCTTTTCTTCTATCTAATTCCAAAATCCCCATTTATTAAAAAAACCTATTTGATGAATAAAACTCTCAAATCTAATAACCCCTAACCTATCCTAAATCCCCCTTTTTAGCCTAATCCACCCCATCCACCCATACTAACCAAGCTTAGCCACTAACTCACCCACCCTCATGAATGTCATCCACTTGCAAATCTCTAACATCCCTAATCTAATCCTAAACCCAAGCCTAATCCACCCCTTAATGTTGTCACATTCCCTAAACAAGCTTAGGACTTTCCTAAGCCAAGAAAAGTCAACAATCTCAACTCCCTCCAAAATATCCCAACCACCCAACAATGAATGCTCTTACAAAAGTCATAAAAACTCTTACAAGCTCTTACAAGCCATAATGAAGGGTCTTTATGAAGATATTATCCCTTGAGCCTCCTTTGTTGACTCATCCATCTGCTTTCCTCCATCCACTCACCCTATGACATGTGTCACTCCCTGATTGGTGCTAAACAAGCACAATCCATGTGCTCCCCTTTGAGTGCATCCTAACCCTTCTTAACCATTTCTCCATCCTTACATCTTAGCCATCCATCCCTCAAGCTCTTAGCCTATAAATTGAATCCCCTCCCAAGCCATTTCATCACAACCTTTTGAGCTAAAGTTATAATGCTAGTTTTGAGAAGCAAAAGCCTTAACCATACCCTTATAATGCCAAATTGAGAGCTCACAAAGCTACCAATTTTCCATTTTCATCTCCATTGAAGCTATTGGGAGAGTCATTCCATGACTCATATTCTCATTCGAGGGTTTTCACTTTACCTCTCATATATGTTATGTTTTTTTATGCTAGTTAATGCTTTGTTCTCTTGATAGATTAGTATTACTTGCTAACATATTTCTCATATACATTTTGGCATGCCCGGTGGGACCCCACTATGGGTCATTTAATCATCTATTTCTATCTATATATTGTTTTTTGTTAATAATCTAATGTTTCTTGTCATTTAAGTGAGTTGTAGGGTTTAATCTTGTTCTTGCAAGTTAAAGGAAGCATTAGGGAGAAAAAAAAAAGCTTCAAAAATCAAATTCCAAATTTTTAAAAAAAAAAATCTGCGTGTTTTAAACCCAATTCTGCACAGTGTCGTCTCTGCAGATCGATGTCTCCAACTGGATGACTGTCATCTCCAAATCCTGAACTGTCATCTCTGAAGTGAATTCTGTCGTCTACGCAGATCAGCGTCTCTGCCTGGCTTTTATCGTCATCTTCGCCTCTAACCATCATTTCTACCTAGCCAATTTTCTTATTCAAAACACACTCTGTCGTCTCTGTTGCCTCCATCAGTCAAATTATCATCTCTGCTACCGCCATCAGTCAAACTGTCATCTCCGCTGCCACTAGCAATCAAAATGTCATCTTTACAACTTATATTGTTGTCTCTGCCGCCACCAACTTAATCTATCATCTTCCCCTCTTTCTCTGTTGTCTCTGCAGATTAGCGTCTGCGCAGATCAGCGTCTCCATAGTTTGGCATCTGCGCCTGATGAACTGTCATCTTCGCCTGTCTCTGTTGCACTTCTGTTTTAAAATCTTTATTTCTGCAGTTTGTAGTTAACAAAAAAAATATATATATTATAAATCAAAATTTGACTTTTAGTGGTTCCGTAGGATTTAAACCATTCTAAGCATTTTTACGCATAGGAAAAACAACAAAAAAAGTTAAATTTTTTTCCCCATAGTTAAGCTTTCCTTTTTGAAGATTATGGGTGACTAATCATTTGCCTTTTTTTGTCTTATTGCAGGTTGGAGCAACATATTTAATCATATTTTTAATATTTTTTCGTTGAATGAACTTGAATAGTTAAACACATTTTTCTTTGAATGTATGTTGTTCAAAACACACTCTTGAATGCCATGGATTAAAATCAATTTTGTTTGGAATGCATGCTTAAAACAAACAACTTAATCTTGAATGTAAAAGATCAATTAACCATTGCAATATCTCAGACTTCAATTTTTGGTGCATTAAAAAGAACAAACAAATCTCTTTTCCACATGCAATTTAGGTAAAGTTCGATTTTTGGACATTTAAGAAACTTCATTAAGTTAAACAAAAATTTGCAAAAATAAATTTGAGTAGTTCCTTGGACTCACCTCTTTTCTAATCACCCATCAATTCAACCATTGGTTGCAATCTCAGCGCCATCTATGGGGATGGGTCTACTTGAAAAAGGTGTTAAATGTTCCACAATCTAACTCACTCACTTGGTCTTTGAATGTTTGCTTTAACTTTATCAAAATTCTTAAATGACCAAAACTCTAGACTAAATCGATCACACTTCAAGTTTGGACACTAAAATTGAACAGTTATTGACGTGGAGGGCCTTCGGGCACGTGCTTGAAATCGAATCTCACACATCTTTGTTTTAGGCTTAAAAACAAAATCACACCAACTCTTGAATGCCTTAAAGAAAATTAATCGATACTTGACGTGGAGGGCCTCCGGGCGCGCGGGTTTACTTTTTTGTTGACCCTAACTCTTCTTCTTTTATTCATTCTTCGTTCGATTTTGCTTTTTTAGCACATTTCAAAGTTGGAATTGAACATTGTCTCTTAAACATGAGTGCTTGCAAAGTCTAGATCAGCACACATAAGAGTCAGTTGGTAAAAAGAACAAGCGTGTTTTTTAGCCCAAGGTCATCCAAGTCTTCTCTCCCCTTGTTGTCTTTCGAGGCCATCTTGGGTGCATAAGATTAGGATCCAAAACCTTGTTTCTTTTTAGGAGGCCTGCTTGGGGATTTCATCAACCCTTGGATGACCTCAACTCTAGCGTTTCGGCAGAGTATAAGAACTGGGAGGTGAATCGAAAGACACCTCTCTTGGGATCAAGATTTTGTCACTCGGGCTAAGCCTCAAGGAACTTTATACCCTTGAGAAGTGAAAGAGGAGAAGTGGGTTATCGCTCCTCTCGGCTGTGTGACATCATTTTGGTTTCATCTATGGATTTGGGCCTCACGTACCTTGGATATATTGAGGACTCCCTAGCTAAACCAATTGTCAGCCTTGCAGACAACCATCTAGGATGTTAATGTGTTTGAAGTGACTAATCAAAACATTTGTAGAACACACACACTCCTTGGTGCAAGTATCATATTCTGAGAATCAAAACTTCTATCTGGTTGTTTCTATCTATTGCTTGGTCTTTTACTTATTGAATGCATGTTTTCCAAACTTGGTCAATCCTAGCTTAGGGCACACTTAGCGTAGTCACTGCCTATTCCAGAAGTTGAACAAGTTAAAGGAAAACAACCAAGATCTCTCAAAGCTAAGCAGATTCAAGAATTGATGTCAGAGCAACTCAAACTCAAACAGAAGTTTCACAAAATCAAACTCAAGCCATCTCAGGTATACCAAGAACTTTCAGCCAAGAGAAAGGAACTAACACCAAGCCTTCGAATTGCCAAACTCCACAAAATAGAGGACAAAGCTACTGAAGAAGCCCTTCAAGATGCCTGGTTAGATCGCACCATCCAATTTAACCAACATCCAGGAGTTAACAATGCTTATGCCTTACCAACTAGGCATGATTTCTATGATTAGACCCCCTTGTTTCTCCACATCTTCTTGCATAAGCTTCACTTTTGCATTAGAGTCATCTTTGTAGATAAGCTAGCCATCCTTAGTCATCCCCTTAAGCATTTTAGCTCATCCATCTCATTTAGAACCAAACCATCTAGCTAGCACTCAAAACCTCACATCCAAGCCTTCAAAATTGTTGTCACCTTGCCAAAAGTTTGCCATTCCTAAAATCTTCCAAATCCATCAATCTCACCAAGGTTATCCCTTTGACAGAGCTTTGTCTAGGGTAATCTAGCTTTGTTAGTTGTCATCCCTCATCACCTTGAGTTAAAGGTTGGGATCTACAAGTGGTCAATCTTGTGTTCTTCCTAAAGGATCATCAGTCTATCCTTAAGTTGACACAATCACCACCAAGCTTGTACATAGGAAAGCAGACCTTTCATGATTTGGCAACATATCTTTGAAGTTAGAATCCCCAACCCAATCCTCCTTAGGTTTTTTCATATAGCTTTGCCTCAACCTAGAAGATCATTTGCATAGAAAAGCCTTCCCCTTTTGCATCCATCAGCATTGTTGCATCTCATACCTAGGAAACATTCTTCATTTTTCATGCCACCCGTCACTCGCTTAGGCAAGAAGAAGAAGGAAACAATGGAGCCCTATCATTTGGATCCAACAACATCGCTCCCCTTGAGCACTCAACCATCCTTCAGCCCTGAGAACACCATACCATCACCTACTGACATTGAAGCTTTCATGAACCAACTAGAAAATGCAGTATTGGTGAATGCCATTATAGACAAAAATAAGGAAACAATCATGGCTAACTTTCAAAGGGACAACATTGGAGCCTTCAACTTTGGAAGACCTCCTCCCCTATTAGAGTTATCTCACCCATTTTTTGGACAACTCCCACCACCCATAGGCTCTTATGATTCAAATTATCCTCAATATATGCCAAAAGAAGAGCCTCAAACTAGTCCATATGATCCAATAGACCCAAACATACCAGCCTCCACTCGAATTGAAATCTCCCTTCCACAAGCCAATTCAGCCACCACCACTCCAGCATTGATCCATACCACTCCATCCCAAACCCCATTCACCCAAAACACCTCACCATTCACTCCCTTCACTATTGTTGCTACTGTTCCCCAACCCAACCTTCCAAATCCACCCATCTCCCAAATCAGTGCTAGCATCTTTAGCCAACCTCAACAATATACAATAGGGATGCCACCCATGGGGCCAAGTAATCAACCCTTCATCACCCCTAGCTTGTTTACCTCATCTCAGAACACAATTCTATCATTTCTACTAGGTCCTTGGAGCTCAGTGCCATCAACCACAAATCCACAAGCTACTACCCTCACTCCACAAAGCTATCAAACCCCACAAGCTACTACCAATGTTCTGCCTAGCTCTCAAGTGACCCAAGCTGGCTCCACCACTCTACCAAGCTTTCAAATCCAACCACCAAGCTACCAAACCCCATCAGTTCCATTCCCAAGCTTTCAATTCCCACCACCTCCACCACTAACTAATCCATTACCTTCCATCACCAACTATTTTTCTATGCCACTTCTAGGAGGAAATCCACCACCACCAACCACCAATTACTTGGCCTATTTTTCCATGCAGATACCTTCCCAAATGGGGGCACAACTCACATATATTGGTCAAACTCCTCAAATCCAAAGCCAAGTTCCACAAGCTCCCCGATCCTTTCCCCAAGCTTCATAACCATCTTATACCTTAGCTCCACAAAGCAATCCATTTATCCTATAGCCAGCCTACATCCCTCAATCCCAACCTCAAATCCAATATCAGCAGCAAGCCTCACAACACATGCAACAATATGTGCCATCTCCACCTCAGCAACCCATCATCCACCATTTAGTTGCCCAAGCCATGTACAATCCCTACTAGCCCATACCTCAAAGCCATCCATATTTCATTGCCCCATTTAGCACATATCTACCTCAGGGCACTCCTACATTGGGGGCACCCCAGCCATCACCCATTAATTCAGAATTGGAAGCCATGGAAATAGCTTTGAAGAACATCCAAGAGGGAAATGATCCAAAAACCTTAAAGTTTGAGAATGTGTGTCCTTACCCATTTGACAGAGCCATTACCATGACACCATTTCCCGAGCATTTTGAGACATCCAAATTTGAAAAATTTAGAGGAAAAGGAGAACCCGTCGCACATATCAAAGAATTTTATATGCACTGCCAAGTAGTGGGATACGATGATGTCTTCCTCTAGCACCTCTTTCCAAAAAGCTTGGCTGGACCAGCTCTTGAATGGTTTTATAGAATCCCCTATGGCATAATTAAAAATTTTGCTGATTTGTCTGAGGCATTTGTAGCCCAATATGCCCATCTTGTTGAAATAGAACTATCAGTAGTTGATCTTGTCCACACTAAGAAGAAAGGTGGAGAAAGCCTTCCTGAATATCTACAAAGATGGCAAACCCTTACCACCCGCATATCTTGTACCTTGGCAGAGTGCGATTTGATGAAAATGTTTATTGATAATGCCTATCCCAGCTTGGCTCACCACATGACCATGAACTGTTTGCAGACCTACAAAGACATCAAAGAGAAAGGAATGATCCTTGAGCAAGTACTCATTAAAGATGGTGTGGTCAAGATTTACAAGGAAGCCAACCAAAATCAATCACATTCCAATGACAAGTCTAGGTATTGGAACAAAAAAAAGCACGTTGCAACAGATGGCATCACCAACACTAGACATGTGAATATTGTTGGTCCTTCTCAAAACCAGTCCAACCCACCATATCAACCAAACAATCAGCAAGATATCAACTACCAAAACAGAATAACCAAAGCTATCAAAACTACAATCCAAGACAAAACTTTCAAGGGTCTAGCAATGAAGCTAATGCCATCAATGTAGCTGCAGGACAAAAGACCAGATTCCAACTTGCACCTAGACACTATACACCCCTTGGTGAGCCATTGGATGTCATTTTTATGAAATTAGTCAAGGAAAACCTCATCAAATTTCCTCCTATCTAGCAAATCGACCCAAGCCAATCCAAAGCTGCATGGTACAAAGATAATGAGTACTGCAAATTGCATAGGGTAAAAGGTCACACCACCCTCAGATGCATGAAACTGAAAGATAATGTGTAGAACCTCATTGATCAAAAAGAAATCACCGTTGGTGACCAAACCTCTCCCAATGCAGGCTTACAGATCTATCAGAATGCTTTTCCTCCACACAACAACCAAAATCTTGGAAAAGCACCTATCCAAGCCAACAACAACAACACCAACAACACCAACAACTGCCAGCCAAACCAATAGCATGGGAAGAACAATGACCACACTTCATCCTATATAGACTATGGTAGCCTTATAGGTTGTATATCTGAGAAAGAGCCTTCTGTCAATGTTATCAATATCCAAGGACCAAACAATGAGTGTGCAGTCACCACTCCAAGAGCGCAATTTAACATCGTAGGCCCACCCATTCCACCAGCACCATCAGCTCCATCAAAAAGCTAGTACAATATCTTGGAACACCTTGGGAACATGCCAGCCCAAATCTCCATTTTAGACCTTCTCCACACTAGTCCTGTGTACAAGAACATCCTTGATAGTGCTCTCATAGAGTCTCATGTCCCTTCAGATATCAATGCTACTGATTTTCGTAATCTCGTTGGACATCTATCCTCCTCATCTGCCTTATCATTCAAACCCACCGACATACCCGTGGTCGAGCCAGATCACACCCTTTCGCTTTGCATAGCCATCATGGTATCCAATTTTGCTGTGAAAAGAGTAATGATAGATAATGGATTAGCCTTGAATATTTGCACCCTAAAATTCATAAAAAAAGCTAGGTATACTGACGCAAATATCATCAGTGAGGTTATCACCACCAAAGCTTATGACAACTTGGAAAGAACCACAGAAGGAACTATTTTGCTGCCAATCAAGGTTGGGCCAGTCATCCAAAAGACACTTTTCCATGTTATTGATCTAAACCTACCATTTAACATCCTCCTTGGTCACCCATGGATTCATGCCATGAAAGTCATTCCATCCACTTACCATCAGTGCGTCAAATTTTCGCATTAGGGCACTGAGGTAAGCATCCATGCCGATCTAGAACCATTTGCTTACTGCAATGCGGTTGAAGCCTCATATACAAATCATTGCCTTAGAATTGATATCGGCACACCCATCGCTGGCTCATCCCACAAACCATCCTTGCCTCCACCTTATCTACCATCAAGATCAATAACAAAGGTTGTAGAGAGTATAGTCTATCAGATGCATTTGCTGTCGAGGTACTCCCACTTGACCCACATGCCCATGGATGACTAACATATCACAAAGCTAAGGAGATTCCACCTCCTTGATACAAATAGTTTGGCCCAACAACCTTTGTATCCTCAAAAATCCCTCTTCATGAGGAGCTCCCTCCGGATATCAACAATTGGTTACATAAGGATGCACCTCAAAGAAATCAGGCATGCCTTGATCACTTCAGCCAAAAGTATCCCCAAGAACATAATCTCATCACTGACAAATGGAACTATCAAGGTGGTGGTCTAGGACCAGAAGAAAGAGGCATTCAATGCCCCATCGATGCACACAAGTGGTAATCGAAGTCAGGTCTTGGCTTTGGCATGCCCACAACTGAGGGCACCAATATGGACGGTCACGCTTTTTTGAACATTCACCATGACCTTGTCAAAATTGAAGACATTCCTGAGGAAGTTGAAAAGAGAGCCTATGATGATATCCTAGACCAAATCTCCCTCAGAGACTTTGTTCTCCAAGAACTATCCATCCACCTCATTGACCTACCACTCACCCATCCATAACTCATAGATTGGGACCAACCAAGTGTTATACACATTGATGAGTTCACATCAGAGGAAGCACTTCTGAGATTCATGGGAGCTGAAACACCTCACAAGAAAACAAAGCCAGATTCTGCCTATATCTATAAGCTAGATCCCAAGGGCTATTTTGGAGAAAATCCCCAACCTAGTTCCGATACACCCAAAATTGGAACTAAGGTGAATCCAAGACTAGCTAAGGTAGAGAAGAGAACCCCTCAACTAGGAAATCCAGAGCCCCAATTAGAACATGAGGATTTAGCATTACCTCCTCAAGATAATCGACCAAAGATATCTTCTATTCTAATTGAAGATACTAGAGAAGTCAACATCGGTTCTTCAGAGATCCCTAAGCTTGTTCACATTGCTGCATCCCTATCACAAGACCAAGCTAACCTCCTCTTTGAGGTCTTAAGAGAGAACATTGGTCAATTTGCATGGTCATATTAGGACATTCCAAGGCTTGATCCAAAGCTTGTAGTTCATCATCTTGCAGTCGATCCAAAGATCAAGCCCGTCAGACAAAAGCTTAGAAAAATGCACCCTAAGGTGGCATTATTGGTCAAAGCTGAATTAGAAAGAATGTTAGCTACTAAGGTTAGCTGACCTATTGACTACTCAGAGTGGATCTCTAACATGGTCCCCATCACTAAACCTTTCGGTGACATCAAAATCTGCACTAATTTCAGAGATCTTAACAAAGCTTGTCCAAAAGATGATTTTACCTTGTCCAACATAGATATGATCGTAGATCTTATAGGTGGACATGAAATTTTGTCCCTCATGGATGGATTTTTTGGGTATAATCAGATCAACATTGTAGAGGAGGATTAGCATAAGACATCATTCACTACCCCTTGGGGAACCTTTTGTTACAACATGATGCCTTTTGGCCTAAAGAATGCTGGGGCTACCTATCAAAGAGCTATGACAGCCATTTTTCATGATCTCATCCATAGCATTTTGGAGGATTATGTGGATGATATCTTGGTCAAGTCTCATACCTTCATGGATCATCTTGTTGACCTAGAGAAAGTCTTTGATAGGTTATCCCAATATCATCTCATGCTAAATCCCAAGAAGTGTGTCTTTGGGGTCACATTTGGCAAGCTTCTAGGCTTCATAGTCTCTAAACAAGGTATAAAGATCGACCCCAAGAAGGTCAAGGCTATTTTAGATGTGCCTCCTCCCTAGACACTATGACAGCTTTGCTCTCTTCAGTGAAAGCTTCAATCCATCTGGTGCTTCATCTCCCAACTTGTAGATAAGTGTACACCATTTTCACATTTACTAAAGAAGGATGAGAACTTCAAGTGGGATCCTTTATGTTAGCACAACTTCAACTAGATCAAGCAGTATCTCACCAATCCGCCTATCTTGGTTCCACCAGTTCCTGGTTGCCCCCTAATTTTGTACATATCAGCAATGCCTACTGCTCTAGGGGCACTTCTAGCATAGGTTGATGACTACGGTAGAGAAAGAGACATATACTATATCAGTAGAACCCTAGTTGGTTATGAACTCAATTATACTCCATTGGAAAAAGCTTGTTTGGCAGTTGTTTTCTCAACTCAAAAGCTTTGCCACTACATGCTAAGTCATACCATCCAATTAGTTTCCAAAATTGATCCTCTCAAGTATATGCTCTCTAGAACAACACTTATAGGCCATTTGGCCAAATGGGTTATGCTCCTTAGTGAATTTGACATCCAATATGTGGATAGAAAAGCAATCAAAGGGCAAGCTATAGCAGATCACCTAGCTGATGCACCTCCAATAGATGTATATCCTTTGATCATAGAATTTCTAGATGAGCATATCTACCTAATTGAAGAACAACCCCCATGGAAGCTTTATTTTGATGGTTCATACACATCTCATGGATCAGGGGCAGGAATATTGTTGGTCACACCTCAAGGGGATTACATTCCAAAAGCCTTCAAGCTACAATTCCCTAGCACCAACAATATAGCTGAGTATGAAGCTCTTGTAGCAGGATTAAAGATAGTTGTAGAATGGAACATCACTGAGTTACAAATCTTTGGTGATTATCAGCTCATCATCAAGCAAGCCCTAAATGAATATCAAACTAAAGATGAAAAGCTATTACCCTACAAAGAGCTAGTTGATCAGGTAACCCAGCATTTTACAAAGCTTCAGTTTACACAAGTGCCTTGAATATAGACAAAGTAGTAGATGCTATGGCTACTATAGGCTCGCTCTTGGAAATTCCCCAAGCAGCTACACAGTATGAGTTTTTAGTCGAGCAGCTCCTCACACCTACCTATGCGAATGATGACTCAAATTGTGTTTGTATCTTGGTTGGTCCCCAATCCCCTTGGTACCATGAGATTCATGCTTACCTTAATGATGGTATCATATCCCCTCACCTCACACGTACCCAATGCCAGAACCTCATCCAAAAATCATCCTGCTATGTTATCATAGCCAATACCCTATATCGTTGGGGTTATCACGATACTCTCTCTCGATGTTTAGACCAAAATGAGGCCGCAATGGTGTTAAAAGAAGTACACTCCAAACTTTACAGTGCCCACATGAGTGGTATTGTCCTAGTGTGAAAAATCCTTAGAGCAGGCTACTATTGGCCTACCATTGAAGAAGACTCTTGTGACTTTGTCAGAAAGTGTCTCCCATGTCAGCAGCATGCAAATCTCGTGCACGCTCCAGCACAGGATCTACAACCTATTGCACCACCTTGGCCTTTCGCTTGTTGGGGCCTTGATCTAGTTGGAACTATCACACCCCTCTCATTTGATGGACATAAATGGATCATAACAGCTACAGACTATTTCACTAAATGGGTGGAAGTAGTCCCCCTAGTCTTAGCTACAGAAGTTCAAGTCTCCAAGTTCATCTTGTACCACATTGTTTGCCACTTCGGCATCCCATCCACCATCTTCACCAACCATGGAGGTAACTTTTAAAATCTCAACATGGAAGAATTATGCACTTCCCTCCACATCTGTCACCACTTTTCTAGCCCATATTTCCCACAAGGTAATGGCCAGGTAGAGGCAACTAACAAAACCCTCCTCAAAATCCTAAAGAAAGTTTTCAATGATTCCGGCCATGATTGGCACCTACAAATAAATCCAGCCCGATGGGCCTATCGAACCTCCTTTCATACATCCACAGGCACAACTCCATACTCCTTAGTCTATGGTGCCAAAGCGGTACTACCCATAGAGGTTGAACTTCCCTCCTTGTGCATATCTTTGCAAGGGCAAATATTAGATGAAGAATATAGAGTAGCCAGACTCACCCAACTAGATCTCTTAGATGAGAAGCAACAAAAAGCATATGATCATCTCACAGTCTATCAAACTTGTCTGAAAAGAAATTTAACCAAGAAGGTGCTCCCATGACACTTTCAGCCAGGTGACATGGTCCTCAAAGAAAACATGAAAGTCCAAGTAGATCGAGAAAAGAAAGTAAAGTTTGAACCTACATGGCTTGGTCCTTATGTTGTCACTGCATCCTTTGGCTCTAGAGCCTATCAGTTATCTACACCGAAAGGAGAACTCTTGAATGATCCTACTAACATCATTCATCTCAAGAAGTTCTATGCTTGAAAATCCTTGGTATACCTAGCTTTTGAAAAAATAAAAAAATAAAATAGTAAAGAGAAATAAGCGTCCAATGGTGAAAACTTGGCAATTCAAGCGCCTTGGATAGGTACCTTGGTGAAAACCTGGTAATTTAGGTGCCTTGTGTACTAAATAATAATCCATTATCTATCACTATCCTATCCCTCATCCATTCACCCACCATCCCATAAGACACACCTGCTTGTTCCCTTGGTGTTCCAACCAAATATCCAAAATCTAATGAAGCTTGTAAAATACCTCTTGTACAGCTTGTAAATCTTGTACCTCAGCTTGTAAATCTTGCACCCCATCTTGTAAATCTTGTATTCCCCCTTATAGCATTGCTTGTATATCCAAATATTTTCCAAAGCTTGTACCATATTCCAGCTTGTAAATAAACTTGTATCCTATCACATGCACACGAAGAATCCCATTTTCCTTAAGCTTTTCGCAAACCATCTACCTATCCACCTATCAACTATTGCAGACATCCCACCCTTCAAAAACATTTCCATCTCACAAAACCCCAACATGAACACAACCTTGTACATTTGTAACATATCTTGGTTTGTCAACTTGTACATCCTCTTTAGGTTAGTACCATTGTATCTATCTATATTTTGTGTCAGTTCATCCTTGATCAGCCTCTTGCACACATCACACATCTTGGTTAGCTATTCCAATGCATCCTTTAGCTAGATCTCTTGTCACCAAAGTGTTATCCTTCTTAGTTCAGCTTGCTAGATGCATCATCTAGATCCATCAGCTTAGGTGCTCTTTGATAGATCCTTGTAGGATATAGCTTTCCTCATGTCTGATCTTGGTCTGTTAGTACCTCGTCCTACCCATGTCATTGACAAATGGTTCTCTTTTGGATTTTTTCTTTCTTTTGATTTGGAATCTTCCCTTTTGGGTCTTGAAGTATCTTTTCCAAGAAATCTTTTTGTTCCCTCCTCAAGGTTGCCATGATCTTCCATATCATGGTATGCTACGAATGGAGCAATCTGAGCATAAGGTCTGGATCATGTCTTTTGCTTTTTTTTCTTTTCTGCTTGTGGGTTACCCAGTGTCGGTTCCACTCTAATTCTTTCGAGATTCATGTGTGATGCTGGGGCAATCCTGGTGTGTTTTTTTTGAGTCAATCTGTCAGTCCTCTAGACAGTTGGTGAAAAGGCCTTGATGTTCTTGGTAACCTTGGCAATTAACCAACAATCCTATAGCAAATCTAGTGCTCAACTACATGGTGGTACTTCTCTTTGAAGTATCCCCTTGCTCAAAAAGCTTCAATGGACTCCCTTCATCTCCATTATCCCCCATCCATATCCAGCATCCATCTCTCCTACCCTAGCTTGTGCAACCATATCTCTCAGAATCAACCATCACTTTTAGCTTTAGGGATCCACAATCCTAGTCTTAGGGATCCACCAAGCCTCATCTTTTGAGATCCACAATCCTAGTCCTAGGGATCTCCGAAACCTATCTTCCGCCAATCTGACTCTTTGAAATCCTGTTGCATCAGCTTTTTCCATCCCATCATCCATTTCCCTATCCTGGATTCCTTTTATAGTGCTCTACTCCTTCATCCTCCCCCCCCCCCGAAGTCTTAAGCTTGCTTCCTCTTGTGCCTCTGATTCTCCCTTTATCATTCTCTCGTAGTGAGAGTTTGAGCTAACTACACCTCTTCTCTTAAGCCAATCTGAGTCTCCTTGCTCATCTTGAATTCTTGTATTTTTCAAGAAGTCTTCGAGCCTCATTTCTCTCTCTGCCACCTTCTTGAGGGGGCATCATCTAAGTCTAGTATCTCCTCTTCTTATCCGAGACTGGGGCAACCTTGTCGCTAAAACATCTTCCTCATTTCTTCTTCATTCAAACTTCTTTGAAATAGTGTTGTCTCAACACTATGTCAAAGAGGGGCAAAATGTAGACACCTAAATTTTATTACACCACTTTGGTAATCCTATTTAGTTATCTCTAAAGGCATCATTAATTAAATTCCTATTTAGTTAATCCTTTGCCATCCCCTAGCTGATTAATTTAATTAATCATCTATAGTCCTAACTGATAAATCAAATAACCTATTATTTATCAATTAAATCCTTTTCTTCTATCTAATTCCAAAATCTCCATTTATTAAATAAATCTATTTGATAAATAAAACCCTCAAATCTAATAACCCCTAACCTATCCTAAATCCCCCTTTTTAGCCTAATCCACCCCATCCACCCATACTAACCAAGCTTAGCCACTAACTCACCCACCCTCATGAATGCCATCCACTTGCAAATCTCTAACATCCCTAATCTAATCCTAAACCCAAGCCTAATCCACCCCTTAATGTTGTCACATTCCCTAAACAAGCTTAAGACTTTTCTAAGCCAAGGAAAGTCAACAATCTCAACTCTCTCCAAAATATCCCAACCACCCAACAATGAATGCTATTACAAAAGCCATAAAGACTCTTACAAGCTCTTACAAGCCATAATGAAGGGTCTTTATGAAGATATTGTCCCTTGAGCCTCCTTTGTTGACTCATCCATCCCCTTTCCTCCATCCACTCACCTTGTGACATGTGTCACTCCCTGATTGGTGCTAAAAAAGCACAATCCATGTGCTCCCCTTTGAGTGCATCCTAGCCCTCCTTAACGATTTCCCCATCCTTACATCTTAGCCCTCCATCCCTCAAGCCCTTAGCCTATAAATTGAATACCCTCCCAAGCCATTTCATCACAACCTTTTGAGCTAAAGTTATAATGCTAGTTTTGAGAAGCAAAAGCCTTAACCATACCCTTATAATGCCAAATTGAGAGCTCACAAAGCTACCAATTTTCCATTTTCATCTCCATTGAAGCTATTTTGAGAACCTTGAGCATACATCCCACATCCACATAATAGACTCATCTCTAAATCAAGTGACCATTCTCATTGGGAGAGTCATTCCATGGCTCATATTCTCATTTGAGGGTTTTCACTTTGTCTCTCATATATGTTATATTTTTTTATGCTAGTTAAAGCTTTGTTCTCTTGATATATTAGTATTACTTGATAACATATTTCTCATATACACTAACAACATGCACATGATACTTGACCCAAAATCTCTCTCTCTCTCTCTCTCTCTCACACACACACACACACACACACACACACACACACACACACATATCTATATCAAAAGAATACATCAATACAAAAAAATGGGTGCTACTTAAATGCTATTGATAGAAAGTGGTCCAAAATGGTGTTGGCACACCAATAGATACATAGTTAGTAGAAAATCAGAGGAAATCAAGATAACTCTCCCTCACTCCCTCACCTCTGGGAGGAGGAGGAGAAAGAGGAGGTGGCATATCTAGTCTTGCTGGAAGATGTGCACCACCAGAGACTCTTGGTACCTATACTATGAGATCAGGCATTTTTGCCACATAAGAAGAAGAATAATAAGATGCCCTAGTTGACTAGAGACAAGTCTCATCTTGCTGGTGCTCCAACTACTCTCATAGTAAGTGAATATCTCTATCTCACTCTACTAAGTGTGTGTCCCTCACTACAAGTTGGATTTGCATCTTTGCCAGCTATCATTACACTATCCTAGCTTGATCCCTAGCCCTCCTAAGGGCATCCTAGGTGCACATCAAGAAGTCTGCATCCTATGGATCTACTATCAACCGGTATGGCATCTCCTCCTCACCCAAATCTAGCTAAGTTGACTACTCCTCAACTTGTGGCCTCTATGTATCACTTCCACTCATGCTATGGGCACCCATCTCACCATGAGGTCTCCTATGAGTGGCCCCACTACTACTAGCACTGGGATCCACTCTCATCTATCAAGAAGGGATTGGGACCTATGTAGTCCACTATCATGGCTCATGTTATTGTGGATGTCATAGCAATGGAGCTTGTACTAGCTACACTGGTATTGCCATACTCATAGGATCTATGAACCTAGGAAAGGGGTGGCTCATAAAATACTCCCTATATGTTGGTGTCATATCCCTATCTACAATTGGGGCCATGTAATCCCATCACATAAGGTAAGAGCCCACATCTTGATCATCGATCACCTAGTGTCTAATTTTACTAACCATCCCTTCACCTCCTTTGAGGCAAAGCAAGCATAAGTGCAGTACTCCTAGGATATGTCTTGTGGCCGGCCTTACTACTACCACATGCATGTCAATGAAAATCTCTTGATCACCTAGAAAGAATGGCCAAAAAGTGGCTAAGAGGAAAACATATATCTGAGCTCTACTTGTGCATCATCCCAAGCCTTTGTCTCTCTCTAGGGCTGCCATAGTAGTGCCACTAGATCATCTAGCTACCCATGCCATTGATTGGTCTTACCTAGAGTAGTCTAGGTCATCTGTCTTCTATACCTACAAATGTATGGCTCATGTGGTTGTCTCATATCCTAACATATGGGCCTAGTGATGGGAAGGTGCTCCTATGCCCATACTTGTAGTACATATACTCCTATAACCATGGACTTCACCTCCTTATAGGAAATCTCATGCATCTCATGGTATATATGGGCTAGCATACACTAACTCCATCCAAAGCGTGTTGGGTACTCTAACATCCTCTACAACATTTGACACCCCCTACACTTGAGCCCATGCTACCCTCAGTCTAACACCAGATTGTAGCTCAGGAAGAATGCGAGAACCTTGGCCAATCTATAAGTAGGACCAAAAATCTGCAATAGATCATGTCATGAGATGGCTTGCCCCATGATGAAATAATCTTGAAATATGGCCCATAGTGCCTCTCTACCCAGACATGGCTATGTCTCGTACTCAACCCATGGTCCATGGAAGGGAATCCAAAGTATCCTATATATGTCCTTCGGAGTGACCATCATCTCTCCAAGTGGTAGATGAAAAGTATTTGTTTCTAAATGGAAATGCTTGACAAGGGCCTTCAATAATCCATGATTCACCACAAGTGAGGGGATATCATAGATATATGCAAGACCAAGAGTATCATTATGAGTGAGCTCTGTTGCATCTAATTTTTTGATGAAGGCCCCGATGGCTAGATAATGTGATCTAAAAGAGATATCCTAAAAGACCACCTGCATGTACATAATCAACATGAAATCGATCAGTACTCGATATATGTGAAATGCATATTGCTACTACTATGATCTAAAACATCAAAAAGTATGCTAAAAGGATGCTTGACGATGAATTTAAACACATAATTTTCATTTTACATATCAAAAACACTCTTTGTTGTTGCTAGATTTCATGTGAGAATTCACAGTCTCATGTGAGAAAGTGCGTTCCTCACACGAGAAAGTGATTTCCTTGCACGAGGAAATGCTTTTGCACACAATAGAAAGCCCTCTTAGGGTTTTCTCAAATGACATTTGGGTGTCCCTCATGTGAGAAAACCTAGAGACTTGTGGTAGTTTCTTGCACGAGCTTTTTCCTAGGCACACACAAGAAAACTAGTTCTTCATGTGGAAACCCAACAATAGTTTCCTCAAAGTGGCTAAAAATTTACAAATTTTTAACTAAATGTGTTAAGTTTGAAATTTAATAGTGGTTAAAAAAAGTACTTACTAGAGGTCCGTAGTCTATTGGCTAACTATGATGCCTCAAATGCTCGAATCTATGCGAATGCACTAGGACCACCATGATTTCTTCCTCAAAGAACCTCCTTTCACAAAAGTCAAATGCACAAATGATTTGAAAATGACCCTTTTGGGCCCTTATAGAGCAGTTGAACTAATTTTTCAAAGTGCTCCAATCAAGGTAAAAATCATCCCCTAGCTAATTTGATAGCTCTGAATCCATTTTTGGGACCAAAATCAAAATCTGACGCATGTAAATTGCTCAAAATCATAGTCTAAAATTTTGGGACTGACGTGATCACACACTTGCACAATCTGATTTCCTAATACCATGCCAATCTTCGCATATCATCGAAACACCATTGCTTCAAATTTTTCCTATTTTTCTAAAAAAGGTCAACTCTAGTTAGCTGTGGTCAACCATGACCCCCAAATCAATCTAAATTTCCTTTTTGTTGAGGAACGATCTTTTGACTTTACTCGTAAAAGGGGGCAGTATGATTATAACACTGCTTATGATATCATGATTGAAAACTTATCAAATATCTCAAAGTATGATTTCAAATCTGAACATAATGTCCTGATCAGGGCATCTCAACACTTGGGGCAACTTCATTCCCCTATCTGGCATCATACACTATCTATTCAGTCAAGTTTATAACATTCATTGTCACAAGTATCTAAGTGTTCTACTTCAACTCTTGAGGACTAAGCCTTGTTTTAGGGATAGTCCTAAAACTTACAACATGACATTGTTATCTATTTTCAAACTAGTATTTAGGTGTTCTATCTAAATTCTAGAGAATTGAGCTCTATTCTAGAGATTATTCTACGAATCTCAATTGAACCAGTATTGCTAATCAAACAGGTATCGGGGCATCCTAACCCTAATTCTTGAGAATTAAGTCTCATTCTAAGGACAATTTGACAAATCGTAGTGATCTTTGAACCAAACAAGTATTGGGGCATCCTAACCCTAATTCCTAATAATTGAGCCTTGTTCTGGGTACAATTTGACAAATCACAGTAATTTTTGAACTAAATAAATATCAGGGCATTCTAACCCTAATTCTTGAGGATTGAGTCTTGTCCTGAGAACAATTCTATGAATCAAATCTTTGAGTTATTAGACTAGTATCTAGGTGTTCTATCTAGACTCTAGAGAGCTAATCTTCATTTTGGAGATAACCCTAGAATCTCATCAATTGGTCTCAATATCTACAGACCTAAAATAAATCTTAGTTCTCATTCGATGCTTCAAATTCATGATTGTCTTTGAATCAATGCACTACTCGCACATCAATTTTAGAGAGGGGCAAAATGTAATAACACAAAATTGGTCACATCTTTAAATGCAGAATTACATCTTGAAATGAAATAGGTTCAAACAAATCAAATAAGTCAAATAAATTTGAACCCATTCAATTGTGATGCATGAATATTAATTTTAGAATAAGCATTAATGAGTCATTATTCTGGAAATCAATTCAATATTGATAAGGGACCCCTATCCATAAACAAATATTCTATTCATTATGGGGCACAAGGATATTGCTTGTTTATTCTAAGTGGAACTTACACTTGGAATTATTTATTCTAGTGGAACTTATGCCTGGAATTGCTTATTCTAGTGGAACTTACACCTATAATTGTTTATTCTAGTGGAACTTACATCTAAAATTGTTTATTCATCTCCCAACCTCACCATGGTTAGATCAAACTCTACCCTAGGGCCTTGCCAAAATCTATAAATGTAAGACTCATTTGGGAAGAAAGGGGAGGGGAAGAAGTAATGAAATGTTGTTGAAACATCATCAAATTTCATACTTAACTTGCATTTACATGTTTTCAATTCTAGAATACTTGCATACATGTTCACTTAATTGCTTATCTTCATTTGGAATGAACATGCATATTCATCTAAGGTAAATGCATTGCAATCCATCCTCCACTCAACTACTTCTTTGTAAGCATGATCTATGGTTATTGGGCTCTTAAGTCTGAGAGTATAAAGTCGCCCTGTCTAGTTAGAAGGCAATAGATTGCCTTGTGTATGCACATTGAGTGAACAATATCATGTTCATTTCAATGTGATAGCACACAAAAAAAGATCATATTGAAGTGTGTGGACTAAGAGGCCGTATTTCATGCTCACACTTCCCAAAGGTATACAATTCTTTGGGGCTTAACCAAGAGTGACAAGATTATACTTCCAAGAGAAGTATCTTTTGATTCACCTCCTAATATTTATACTTTGCTAGAAGATGAGAGTTGAGGTCATCCCAAGGGGTAATGAAATCCCCGAGCAAGCCTCCTAAAAAATAAAACAAGTCCACTTATTTCTTGTGCACTCAAGATCACCCAAAGGTGCAAGAGGAGTGAATATGTAAGTGACCTTGGGGTTTAAAAGACACTTGTTCTTTCCCAATAAATCTTTAGATTTTGTAATCTACTCTTGAAGACACTCTTGTTTAGCATGCAAAGTTCTTTCCAACTTACAGTGTCATCAACTTAAGAAATTGAGAGTTCATCAACAAAACTAAATCGAGTTTTGTCAACATAAGAAACCAGTTCCTTTATGCATTCAAGATTGAATGTATTCATTTTAAGCACCAAAATTTAAATATTTCATTGCAATGGTTCTTTGATCCTTAAGCACTCAAGAGTGTGTTACTAACATGCATTCCAATGAAAATGTGTTCTCTTCAAGAGTGTGTTTTAGCATTCATTCCAATGAAAAATATGTAGGTTTTAATCTATGGCATTCAAGATTGAATTTGATTGTTTTTGAATTTGAAGGCATTCAAGAGTGTATTTG
Organism: Cupressus sempervirens; assembly: GCA_028749045.1. Classification (NCBI taxonomy): domain Eukaryota; kingdom Viridiplantae; phylum Streptophyta; class Pinopsida; order Cupressales; family Cupressaceae; genus Cupressus; species Cupressus sempervirens. The sequence goes on along the minus strand of CM053785.1, from coordinate 20,527,238 downwards.
GATTTTAAATTTAATTGCAACATTCATTCAAAGACAAATGATTAATCATTCAAGTTCATTCCTTTCAACTTAAAATCCTCCCATGTGCTTCATTTTCGCTTTTCACATACCTGCAATAAAAAAGTTTGATTAAAACTCAAAGATTTACATCATGAATTAATATTTTTATGAAAAAACATAAGAAGAAAGATTTAAAATGAATTTCTACTCAGAAAAATCTTAAATTTTTACTATGATCTCTTGAAAGTGTCCCAAATTGACCATAAAAATTTCAGATCAAAATGTTCAGATTTATCACATAAATTAATTTATTCATGGAAAATCATAAAAGATTATTAAAAATATATCTTAAATCTAAAAAATCTAAATTTTTTATTAGGGTATCTGGACATCAACATAAACTTTCAATAAAAATTTTAGATTTAAATTCGATGATTTTGAGGGTAAATTAATTTTGTAATGAATAACCATTAAAGAATTATTAAAAATCATATTTTGATCCAAAAATTCTCCAAATTTTACTGTGGACACCAGCCATTTTCTAGAATCTAAAAAAAAATTTCAGATCAAAATACATTGTTTTTCATGCTCAAATAATTTACATATAAAAAACCATTAAAAAATTATAGAAAATAGAGTTTTTATCAAAAAATCTAAAATTTTGCATGTGATTTCGCCCTATTGTCTACAATCTTCAGTAAAAATTTGAGTCCAAAATTCATCAATTTTTTCTACTTTTTCTAAAAATTCATAAGATTACAAAAATAGAATTTTGACAATTTTTTTTTAACTTTAGAACATGAGAAGGAAGAAGAAGATGAGAAATGGAAGAAGAATAAGATGGAGAAGAGAAAGAGGTCTCTCAAATGCTCATTCCAATACTTTTGATTGTTGGATGTCTTCTTGAAGTGTCTTCAAACCTACAAAAAACAAGATAATGAGGCTTTCAAGCCTCACGGTGGGCACCAAAAATGTGTGTGAGAAATGTGGATCATATATCTGCAAAACCAACACACTTCAATAAGACATTAGATCATAGGGTTAGTATATGAAAAAAATCAAAATTGAGCACAAAACCTATGAAACCATCCTATTGTGCTCTAACTAAGGAAAGAGTATGTAAATGGAATTAATTTTTCTTAGAATTAAGCCCAAATCAGTGACAATAACACCCCTAGAATGAGAGATTCAAACTAGTGTGAATGCAAAATTCAAACTTAGAATTGAAATATTAAACTAGCATGGAATACAATCAAGCTAATAAATAAAGAAATTAAGCTAGAAATGAATTAGAATTGAAAGATAGAATGTTTAATTTAACATAATTTCTTTGCTCTAAAATTGCCTCCCTTAGCTCTTAAAATGCCTTGTATTTTTAGATTTTCCAAGGGCTTGGGGTATAATTGAGAATTTACCATGGTGAAAGTAAAAATGAATTAAAAATTATTTTAAGAGAATCCAATTTGAATAAAATATTCATTATAGAATAAACAATGAATTTCCTTGAATCCCACTCTAAATAAAATATTCATTATGGAATAAACAATGAATATCCTTGAATCCCACTTTGAATAAAATATTCATTATGGAATAAACAATGAATATCCTTGAATCCCACTCTGAAGAGAATATTCATAAGTCAAATGGGGTCCTCTTTCAAATATTAAAATAATATTTGAGGATAATTTCTTATTTAAATTAATTGAAATTGATATTCATGTGCAAAACTAAAATGGGTTGTAATAGTTGATTTGAATCAATTCATTTTATTCTTTGATTCAATTAATTCAATTTGAACCATCACCATGAGATATAATTCTACAATTAAAGAATTGACCAATTTTAGGTAATTATAAGATGCATCGCCATGAAAAATGAGGAAACCTACAACATTATTATTCTTGAATGCCAGACAAATTAGTGCATCTCTTATTGAGATGAAATAAAAATCGATGTTCGACATTGATAGCCAATTTAGTGTCAATCTTGAAAAAATGAAACATGATGGTAAATGCTTTGGTGAATGTAGGCACCATCTTTATCAAAACTTTTCCATGACATACTAGTCTAGTTGGAGGTATCATCATCATCACAAGTTTTCCATGATAGTCCAGTAGTTGTAGGTGTCATCTTTGTCACAAGTTTTCTAAAGGACATGTGTGCATTGAAGACCTTTTGTCACTACTTGAGCTAGTAGTACATATGGGTCATTATTCATCATAATCATTTGGCATAGGCTCACATGCATATCACATGTTAAGTGTAACCAAGGTGAATGTTAAATAGGTCTTCCCAATCTCAACAATCTCAAAAATCATCAGAGTCTATCAATATGCCACCACCACCAGATTTGGAGGGCGTGGAATGCAACCATCATTATCATATGTGGTATAATTAATTTCATATGTTGCAATCATTTAGTCACTTGTAAACATGAGCTTGTTTTCATTGTAGCAAATGTTTGTATAAGTATTCGGGTTTAATTATATAGTTATAACAATACATGTTAATGGGGTATGTAGGATGGGTTAAATATTGTTATTTATGATAAATAAATATTTCTTTTGGATTTCTCATGAAGATTGTGTACAACCATTGAATCCTAATTCACAAAATTCCTCAAAGTGACAAGAGAAAGAACAAAACCTAATTGGTAGAGTTGGAAAGATGTACCAAGTCAAGAAAAAAATAGCATTTTTGAATCAAGCAAGGGTTGGTATGGTTTCTAATAACTAGAATGCTTTATTTTTTGTCATCCTTCCTATATCTTTTTATAAGATCATGTTAATTTGTGTTTTAGTGCGCCTTATTTTTCAAGGTATATATAGAGTTTATCACTAAACTTCGTATTTCCATTTTCATGTAGGTACTATAAAAGGACAAGGAGGTCTAGTTGGGAGAAAGCTAATTGAGAAATTGTTAGTGTTCTTTTGGAGTCTATAGCTTGTGAAGTCAATTAAACCTTTGTAGTTATGTACACTTTGATAATAACAACTAGAGATGATCAGACATAGCACATTATAGTGATTGTACATTGGGAAAAAGACATTAGGAGGATTTTGATACTAAAATATAATCCATACAACCAAGGTGAATGTTAACTAGGTCTATCCAGTCTCAACAATCTAAGGGATCATCATATCTCGGCAATGTGCAAGACTCTTGGAACTCAAAAACTATCATAAGAAGTACAAAAAAAGAAGGTGTATGTTTCAAATGTCATATACTGGCATAGGATTTTAGTAGGAGAAGTTCTATTAACAAAGGTCTATATATGATTATCCTTGGATATCTTGCTGATCCATCATTCAAATTATCACTAGATAGAAGGCATCAAATTATTAATGGTCTTTTGGAGTCTATAGCTTGTCAAGATGATAAAGCCTTTGTAGTTATATACACTTTGAAAATAATAACTAAGGATGATAACACATAGGACATTGCAGTGGCTATAAATTCCTATGTACATTGGGAAAAAGACATCAAGAGGACTTTGATACTAAAATTTGATCCACATAACCAAAAGGAAAAGATGTGCTTGTATATAAATTGATTATTAAATGTCTAGTTCAAGAGAAAATATTGCAGCAATCAAGAATAAAACTAGCTATGGAGAATCTTGTTATGAATTTTGTTAAGAATGAAATTATTAACCAATTACTTAGGATTAAGAGAAAAATCCTACCTAGTTAATGGAAAAGAGAAGGAAGAGATTCTTAGACCCATTATAGAAGTTACAAATAATGACTTGAAAAGATAGAAAGGAGAAAGTAAAAAAAGGAAAGAAGTAAGATATGTCCCTTTAACTCTACTCCTCTCTTTCATCTCCTTCACCTCCCTTCTTTATATATCTCACTCTCATTGCTTCTAGTTCTTCATTACCTGATGGGGTTATGTGAGAACTAGAAGATTTAACCAAAAGGAAAAGATGTGCTTAGCAACTAGATTTTTTGGTAATAATATTATTCCCTTTAGAATCATTGGATAAAGAAAAACTAGAAAGCAGTCTAGGCCTTCATCTTATGAGGATAATGGGGGATGTTCACCTTAAAATACTTATTGTTTTACAAGTTCTTGGTGCCAATGAAAACTGCCAAATGGTGCTATTTAGACTTGAAAATTTATTGGGCAATGAAGTTTTAAAATTGGGGATCTAAAACTATTTTTCTACTAGATCTAGATTTCAATTCCTTTTTGGATCTAAAGGATCAATCATATGCCTAAAGGATTGGCCAAGAGAAACTATGATTGTACATAAATTGATTGTTAAATGTCTAGTTCAAGAGAAAATATTGCAGCAGTCAAGAAGAAAACTAGCTATGGAGAATCTTGTTATGAATTCTGTTAAGAATGAAATTATTAACCAATTACTTAGGATTAAGAGAAAAATCCTACCTAGTTAGTGGAAAGGAGAAGGAAGATATTCTTAGACCCATGATAGAAGTTACAAATAATGACTTGAAAAGATAGAAAGGAGAAAGTAAAAAAGGAAAGAAGTGAGATATGTCCCTTTAACTCTATTCCTCTCTTGCATCTCCTCCACCCCCCTTCTCTATATTTCTCACTCTCATTGCTTTTGGTTCTTCATAACCTAATTGGGTTATGGAGAACTAGAAGAAAATCTTCTAGTTCTTCATAACCTGATGCGGTTATGGAGAACTAGAATCAAATATTCTAGTTCTTCATAACCTGATGTGATTATGGAGAACTAGAAGCAATGCTTCTAATTCTTAAAATGTGATCATGCTTATAACACAATAACATTATGTAAAAATTCAAAAAATTTAATGTTTCTTCCTTGACTTTGTAACAAGCCAAGACCCATTTTCAAATTTGATCAATGTTTACTACAATTGGAACAGTTGTTGTTTTGTCATTAATATCAAATATACTGATGAGAAATGTTGCTATTTGATCTAAATGTCATATCTATTTTGATTGATGAAGAGGATTTGAAGATTTACTCATAATAATAGCACCTAGAGGAAAGGTTGAGCTATGAAAAGGAAGATACAATGGATATTTGAATAGTTAGAATTTGATAAGACAAAGTGATTATTTATATCATTGATGTAAAGCTTAATCAAGCAATAGAGTAAAAGAAAAAGGAATGCTAAGTGATGCTAGTGACAACCAAGCCATAATAAGTGCTAATAAAATTTAGTGTTGACCAAGCATCAACATCAACCAAGCAAGCTAGTTGATGCTAAGCCAAGATTTCTACAACAGCCAAGTGATTATGTGATGACCGTGTGCTAGAATTTTGTAATTGTTGAGTAATAGTATTTTGAATGTGTGAGAAGAATCATGATTTCCAACCAACTTAGTTGATTTCTTGGGATATGGGAACCATGTTGAAGATAATATTTATGAGATGGATTATTAAATTCAAGGTGGTGATTACGTATTATACCTAAGATTATATTCAATGGAAGAGAAGTTTCTAGAAAAGAAGATGGACAAATATATTGAACCTAATGAACCAGATCATCAACCCTGAGATCAATGGTGATCATGAAAAATGGAAAAGTCATAATTATCTATTTAAGAAGGTATAGAGCCAAGCCTTAGAGATATGCACATAGAGGAAGGTGGAATAGAGGTGCACAAGGATGATTGTAGAGTGTAAGTGTGATAGGGAAGCAAAAGAAATAATTATAAAAATGTTGTTGAAGTTGATAAGTGAAGTTGAGTAGAAGGATTAAGTTTTTTGGAAGGAGAAGATTAAATGCTTGAAGGGTTTCCAAGTGAGTTAAGAGACAAATTTGACAAGGAGGACTTATTAGTAAATCAACATGTGAGCTGAACAAGTGATCTAAACCTAAAAAAGTGAGTTATAAATCATATAGATCAAAACCCTACAATTTTCTTTCTAATAATTTTAAATAGTTTGTATTGAAATCCTTTTAATCAAAGGTTGACCTCACAATCATTGAAAGACTTAACAATCTATATAAATCCTTTAGCAAGGTGACATTCTAAATGAAATGATAAAATACCTTTGACAAGGGCACTCCTAATAGGGTGATTAAATCATCTAACCAAGTCACATCTAACATTGTGTATTGTAACCTTTAACAGGGTTGGCTCCTAATAGATCTCACTTCAAACAAGTGAAAAGATAGTGACATGTTGCTAGTGATTTTTCCCAAATTAGGTTTCCACATAAAATCTTACTGTCAAACTTGTGCTGAATGTTTTATGATATTTTTCATTTACATGTTTACATTCAGCAAAGTTTGATATAATAGGACAGTGAACTGGTAGTGTTAATGTTTTATAGCTTCTATTGGATAAAATATAAGATTAACCTCTTTGATTATATATATATATATATATATATATATATATATATATATATATATAATTGCATGGATTAATATATAATCTCATAATATCCTATATCTATAAATGTTCTATAATGTATTAATAATATATATCTTATAATGTTTATAACTATGATGTTCTCATATATATTTAATATATATATATAATATTTTGATGTATATATATATATATATATATATATATTCAATCATAATTATGAATCTTATATTCGTCTTTGATCTATTACCTTTCCCATCAAATTATAAAGCATAATGCACTTTATGTACTAGTGTATAAAGGTGATCAGAGTATGCACCCATCATGTTAATCTTCACATGTGTGATTCGGTGTTCCATCCTTCCATGTATTACATACCAATTGCATATGAGGAGTTTGTCCTTTGTTGATTTAAATGTATTTGTTTCTGCCTGCACCTTGATCAATGTGTCATGTAGATAGGGTCATGTCCTCTTATCTTTGCCACCTTTCATTTATGTATAAATTTGTGACCATATCAATTCCAAAGAGAAGTACTCAATCTCAGACATAATTAAATTTTCTATGTGAAAGGTGGTGGAAATAACATTGATTATTTAACTATCTCAAAGGTTCTTTATATAATATAAAGAGTATATTTTGCAAGAATATTTATATAAATAATTAATTTAAATCTAGTCATGAAATTCAACATGGTATCAGAGCCGATTTATAGATGATCCCAATTAGATTTATTTTACTCAAGTGCCCTAAAATATTCATAGTTTTGTTTCCTTCAAAATGGTGAATGATATAAAAGTGGAGGATAGACTTGACAGTGATTCAAATTATGTAGCATGAAAATTATGAATGAAGTTAACCTTAAAAGATAATGATCTCAAGCAATTCATTGAAAAATATGATCAACCAAAAGTGAATGATGGATTAATTAAATGGGAAAAAGATAACACTAAAGCAATGAAATTAATTGTGGATGGTGTTAGGGATCATATACTCCCTACTATCTTTGAATTAGACACAACACAAGAAATTATTAAAACACTTGAAGAAATGTTTGAGATAAACAATACAAAGAGAATTATAACCTTGAAAGATAATCTCTCCAACATTAAAATGAAAACAAGAGAATTTTTTGCCTCATATTTCATGAGGATAATAGAACTAAGAAACCAACTCTCCAAAATTGGCTAGATTTATGATGAAAAGGAATTAACAATGATAGCTCTCAAGGGTCTGCCATCATCATGGAAATATTTTAGACAAGGGGTATATGATCGATCAAAGCTTCCTAAATGTGGTCAACTAAAGGATGACTACATACAAGATGAGGGCATGTTAATATCTCAAGGTGATATTCCTATTGGAGGTGATATTCAGGCTCTCACAGCCCAAGTTGATAAAAACAAGAAACCTAAATTCAAAAGGAAAAGAAGACAGGTTGATTACTCAAAAATGCAATGATTTAGATGTGACAACTATGGTCACTCAACATTCAAATGCACTAATAGATTAAAACATGAAGTAGCTTTTTCCAAAATTAGTAATTTTGATACAAATCTAGAGAAACATCCATTCTAAAGAAACTTTGAATATCCTTATCATGTAAGAAGTAATGTATTAAGAGGGAGTTCTCTTTATATATTCATTGAATTGTAAAATAAGCTTGTTAAAATTTGTTAAAATTTCTAAGAGGGAGTCTTAGAATATCAAATTATTGTACTATGCTAACTATGTGTATTTAATTTTAATCATTATTTCTATGTGCCATGACCTTTCTATTTTGAGAATGTTATTACAGGTAGAGGGAGTTTATAAGGAACTCTAATGATTGATATTCAGAGGAAGTTGAAAACATCCTTATATATAAAAATGATGGGCCTACCCCTGCGTACATCATGAGGAAGTGACAATTTCCAAATGATGTCACTTGTATTTGGAGAATTTATTGTAAGGTGATGATCTTATAACAACTTGTATTATGAGATCAAACAAATTGAGTAAATGGTGGATGTCTTGCATGTCAACATTCTAGAATGCCATTACTCAGAGTATTTGGTGAATATCTTTGATATTCTAGGAGGCCAATACTCTTGATATCATATGTGATATCAAACCTTATTTTTGATTAAATGGTGAATATTATATGATATTATAGGAGACCATTACTCGTGATGTCAAATGTCTTATGACACCTTAAATTGAGTACTTGGTGAATATTGGATGTCAATATTCTGGGAGGCTAATACTTGTGATGTCAATTGTGATATCAAAATATTGAATATCTTCTAATCAATGATATTCTTATATTGAAATGATATATTATTGTATGTATATCCTCCCTAGCTAAGAGGGAGTGTTAATTGTAGAAGTTGATTAAAGCCAACTTTACAGCTCACCAAGATCATCTATATGCAAATAACCTGCTGAAGAGAAACTAAAGAAGGAAAGGAAGGGCTTGGAGAAACTCAAAAAAGTGAGAGAAATTATATTGCAACAATGAAAAATGAAATTTCTATACAAAAATGCAATGGGAGAGCCTATTTATAAAGGCCTCTAGGAAGGTTGTAGAACAAGCTAGAAAGAGCTAGGAGATAAGGTTGAAAACTAGGCATACATCCACAAAAGGTGGATTATCCTCCATGTTAGTGAGAAGATAAGTATGATTAAGTAGGAACAAACTCATGTGTTGTCAAAAACTCCTAGATGATAGCTAATAAATAAATGTATTTATCCTAAGTAAACTTAAGTAAAGCGTAAATAATAATTATTTACTCTAACACCCCCCCTTAAGTGCAACTTAGGGGGATGCACTTAGGCTTACAAAAGCTAAGATGAAATGAAAAATCGGTCCTAGAAACAAGGCCATGTTAGGTATCCATGTACAAATGCAAAGAAATGTAACCTCTGAAAATGGGGAAAGAGGGAAAATCACATGGGAAAAACCCTCCCTCAAAAAGAGTTAAGTACAAACATGCTAAAAAAGAATGAAGGAAGGAAGGCCTCAACAAGACCTCCCAAGGACAACTTTCATAACCCCAAGCATAGACCACAACTGAAGATAGTGTGGTGATGCAAAAGGTCTAGTGAAGATGTCAACAACCTGTGCATCTATAGTAATATACTCCAATCTGATAACACCATCCTAAATCAGCTGATGGATGAAGTGCATATGCAACCCAATGTTCTTGGTGTGTTGATGCCCCATCGAGTTGTGAGAAATGTGAATAACACTCTGATTATTGCACCACTAAATAGTGGGATGATCTAGAGGAAAACCAAACTTAGTCATCAACTATCAAAGCCATAAAACCTTCTAACTAGCAAGTACTATGGCCTAGTACTTAGCCTCTATAGATGAAAGTGCATGGGCAGGCTACTTCTTGTATGACCATGTGATAGAACCAGAGCCAAGAAAAAACACAAAGCCAAAAGTAGACTTTGCATCATTGACATCACTGGCCCAATCTAAGTTAGTGTAGCCAACAATGTGAGTAGTCCCTATGGTGTAATGAATGCCATACATAAGTGTGCCCTGAATGTATCTCAAAATATGCCTAGCAGCTTGCTAGTGACTCTCATGAGGATCCTAGGAAAAATGAGAAACAAGACCAACTGCAAAGGAGAGATCAACACAAGTGTGTGTCAGGTACAACAAGCTACCAACCAACTACTGATACAAAGTAGCATCCATTGAAGGTAAAGAGAAGGAGGTAGACGAGGTGACACTAGACTAAAAATGTGTTGGACCAGGCTTGCAATCAACCATGTCAAAGTGTTGAATCATATCAAGAGCATATTTCTACTAATAAACAAAAAACCAAGTAGAGGATTGAACAATCTAGAGATCAAGAAAATAGTGTAGCAAACCAAGATTAGTCATCTCAAACTAGTCCATCAATGTATTTTTAACATCCTAAAGCATAGATGATGAGCTACCCATGAGGATAAGATCAACAACATATAGGACAAGAATCAAAATCTCTATTCTAAGACACTAAATGTACATGGTAGGATCCGAATGGTAGTGGGTGAAGCTTGTAGAAAGTAGAAAAGAGTCTATCTTCTCATACCAAGCTCAAGGGGCCTATTTGAGACCATACAATTAGTGTCAAAGTCTACAAACCAAGGAAGAATCCTGCAAAAATCTCAAAGGTTACTCCATGTAAGTCTCCTCAGTGAGATCACTGTGCAAGAAGGCACTCTTCACATCGATCTGAAAAATAGGCCATCCCTATGAAGCTGTGAGGGATAAGACAAGGTCGATAGAATTCATCTTGGTGTAGTCAATACCCTTAACTTGTGAAAAAACCTTCACAAAAAGATTAGTCGTATGCTTATCAATCAAACCATTAGGAACATACTTAGTATGATAGATCCATTTGCATCACACTAGCTTTCTTTCCTTAGGAAGAGTACAAAGATCCCAAGTATGATTCTTCATCAAAGAAGAATATTCATCCTCCATTGCACTATCCCACTTAGAGTATCCTCTCACTACTTAAAATGTCTAAGGATCATCACAAATAGCATGACTAAGAAGACTGGATCCCGCAGTATGAGAATAGCTACAATGGGAAGTGGAAGGGTCACTAGCTAGAGATCTTGTAGCCTCAACTATAGCTCGAACCCATTTAGGCATTAGGGGAGGATCCTAAGATAGAGGTAAATGATTATCACCAATATCATCATCCTCATCATCCATGAAAAAAATTGTAAGAGAGGAGGGAGTAGTGGGAGGTGAAGTAGATGCTAGAGGTGAGGTATGAACTACAGGAGGGCTCTCATCAAATTGGACATCTTGTCAAAATAGGACTTGTCTGGAATTAGGATCAAGCAACCTATAAGCCCTAACATCCTCACAGTAGCGAATGAAAATGAGTGGTCAGGTCTTTCATTGCATTGCTTTCCTTTGAGCATCAGGTACAAATGCCCATTTTGAACTCCCAAAAAATTGGAATGATGATACATCAGGCTTGACATGAGACCAAGCCTCCTCAGGAGTCATATGTCAAACTACCTTGTGAGGTATCTAATTTTGAATATAATTTGCAAAATTGACTACCTCTGCCCAAAAACATGAATCCATGGACCTAGACTAAATCACACAATTCGCCATCTCTCAAAGTGTTCTATTCTTTCTCTCGGCCACACCATTCTACTGAGGGGTGTAGGTCACTGAAAATTGATGCTAAAGACCATGTTCAGAGAAAAAATTCCTAAAAGCTTGGTTCATGTACTCCCCCCATTGTTCGTGCATATCCACTGAATAGAAAGACCAAACTGCTTCTCTATAAATTTCTTGAAGATTTGAAATGAATCAAAGACATTAGACTTATACTTTAGAATGTACACCCATGTGTGTCTGGAGAAGTCATCAATGAATGTAAGTACATATTTGGCACCCAAAAAAGAAGGAGTAGGAAATGACATGATGTTACTATGAATCAACTCCAAAGGTCTCAAAGTATGAGTGGCTCGCCCATGTGGAAAACAATCCCTATGTTGTTTGCCAAGTGCATAACCCTGACAAACACCATCTGTACAGGAAATCTGGGGAAACCCAAGAACAAGTGCCTATGTGTTCATCTATTGAAGATATCTATAATTGACATGGCCAAAATGCTCATGCCAAAGTCTACTTACTGAATCTACATGTGCAACAAGACATGAACTTGTGTCATCAAAAGACTCAAATCCATCAAATTTGTAGAGGTGAGATGTAGAGTCAACACTCCCAGTAGCCACAATCATCTTAGAATCATGTAAGTCCTAGATAACAACATTATGTGGTGAGAAATCAACTATCTTACTAGAGCTAGAGTGAAAAATTTGATAGATGGACAATAGGTTCATCAAAATGTTAGGGACACAAAGAATATCCTGAAGAGAATCCCCAGCTAGTGCAACAAAACTAGGACCCATAACCAAAAGTTGTGATGAGTTCCCAACAACAATCTACAAGGTAGCACAAGAAGAAAGTATAGTGAGCAACTAAAGAGTGTTTGTCATATGGTGAGAGGTACCAAAATCAAGAATCTAGGTAGGCCATGAAGTAGCAGATTGAGTAGAAAGAGCATGACCTTTCCCTATAGGGGGTATGAAGACTTAGGAGCAAAAATATGATGCTCCTTAATGGCTTCCTCTAAAGTCTCAAAACACTTCCAAAACCTAGAAATAGGATATCCATCCTTGCCACAAAAATTGTAGGTCTAACTTTATTTCTTCTTGGTCTTTGAGGTAGACTTAGCAGACTTCAAAGAGTATTTACCCTTTGGAGGGTTAGCTAGAGGTGTAGGATCAGTTTTTGGTGTATCTTTCTTCAATTTTCCTTTCTTCTTTGATTTCCCTTTAGAAGATTGAGCAACCAATGCTTGATTGGAAGAGCCAAAGGCATCCACTTGTTTGATCTTTTCCTATTCTTGTGTCAAATGATTTCAAAATGTCTCAAATGAAGGCATCTGATGTCTGTTACCCAAGGCATCCATAGTGGAGTAGAAAGTGGAAGAGAAGATCTAATATTGTCCTCACAACTTTGAGATAATAAAATAGATACACTCATCATATATTTTATTTTTCCCACATCCCTGCAAAACTGTATGTAGAGATTTGAACTCCATCAAGAAGTCTTCAATGGTGGGGAAGTTGGGTGGTGTCAAAAAGGTCAACTTTGCATCAAGCTAAGGTGCCCAGAACTCATTCACTGTGCCAAAAAAAGTCTGGAATTTGGTCCAAATAGCTTGTGGAGTGGTAAAACCATCCAAGTGAAACAATAGACTATCTAAAATTTTTAGTACAATCAATCCCATTGCTTCATCCATTTTGTTTCTATGTTGAAGAACCTCAAAGGGGCACTATAGAATAGGTTGGTTCTCATCTAGACATGACAATAGGCCTTGTGACATGAGAAGCCTAGTCATTTGTGCTTTCTAGGTGTGATAGTTGGGTGGTGTGAGTTGGGTCACAAAAGGATCCAACATTGAGAGAAGAAGATAGAAGTAGAAGGGTCTTATTCTAAAGTAAATTATAGAAAATAAAATGCCCCCCCTCCATAATTGATAAACATATCCCTCAAATACCAAAGAAAATAACTATAGAAAGCACAAAAACTGAGAAAAGAACCTAGATTCCAAATGCAAAGAAGGAGGAAAAAAAAGCTTCTACTTCAAAGCCAAAAATGGGAGCTCAAACGAACTCAAAACAAAATAAAATCAGCATCATTGTCTCCATCTCTAAACTAGCTTTCCACCATTTCTTTTAGATTAGAAAAACACCTCTGTCAGCTCAAGTTATGGCCAAATAACCAATTGCTACTCCAAAAGACAAGCTCATTGGAATATTATAGACATGGTAAAAAATTTGGCGACCATATGACTATCAATTGGATGTCACTGAACAAAAATCCAACCACTAGAATGCTAATGTCAGCAGCTAGAATATGATGCCACCTTACTAGAAAGTGATGTCTGTAGGGTGGCTCAAGCTGATGATGTAACCCCCTAGAAAAAGATGTCACACTAGAATGCTAATGTGGTAGGTCAAAGAATGATTTGTGCAGGTCAAGAATGACATCACATGGAATAGTGGTCTGGTGGTGGAACTACGAGAAGAAGCAATAGTAGAGCATTGATCACCCATGGCATGGTCAATGACAATAGCATCACAACAACACGGTGGTTCTATGGAGCAGTGGCTGAAGGCTAGTGGCACCATGGTGGCTCCACGGTGTTGCTACTGACATTGGTGGTGTCGAAGCAGTGTAGTGGTGGTGCTGCGGTGGCGCCACATTCTTTTCCTGCCTAATAAATGAATCCATATGGCCTCTTAGGAATGAAAAACAAATTTTCCTGAGGCTATAGTCACCAAAAATGGAAATTTTTATATGGATCCTGACTATAACAGGCCTTTTGAGTGCAATGGTGGCATCCATTTGAGCCCAAAATGCCCCCAAAAAATGCTTTTCCTCTCAATTGAAGAAAAAATCATAAACAAACTAGGTTTTGTATCTCTGAATAGAAGGTTCAAAAATCCTTCAAACCAAGAAGTAGCAACAAGGTTATGATACCACATAGAAGTTGATGAAAGCCAACTTTACAGCTCACCAAGATCACCTACAGGCAAATAACTTGCTGAAGAGAAACTAAAGAAGGAAAGGAAGGGCTTGAAGAAACTCAACAAAGAGAGAGAAATAATATTGCAACAATGAAAAATTAAATTTTTGTACAAAAATGCAATGTGAGAGCCTATTTATAAAGGCCTCTAGAAAGCTTGTAGAGCAAGCTAGAAAGAGCTAGGAGATAAGGTTGACAACTAAGCACACATCCACAAAAGGTGGATTATCCTCCATGTAGGTGAGAAGATAAGTATGACTAAGTAGGAACAAACTCCTTTGTTGTCAAAAACTCCTAGATGACAACTAATAAATAAATGTATTTATCCTAAGTAAACTTAAGTAAAGCATAAATAATAATTACTTACTCTAACATTAATGTTTTATAGCTTATTTCAAATAAAATATGAGATTACCCTCTTTGATTATATATATATATATATATATATATATATATATTATATATATATATATATATATATATATATATATATATATATATATTTATATATATAATTGTATGGATTAATATATAATTCAATAATATCCTATATCTATAAATGTTCTATAATGTATTAATAGTATATATCTTATAATGTTTATAACTATGATGTTCTCATATATATAATATTCTGATGTATATATATATATGTGTGTGTGTGTGTGTGTGTGTCTATATATATATCATAATTATAAATCCTATATTCACCTTCGATCTATTACCTTGTCCATTGAATTATAAAGCATAATGCACTTTATGTATTGGTCTATAAAGGTAATCAGAGCACACATCCGTCATGTTAATCTTCACATGTGTGATTGGGTGTCCTGTCCTTCCATCTATTACATACCATGTGCATATGAGGATTTTATCCTGTGTTGATTTAAATGTATTTGTTTCTACCTAAATCTTGATCAATGTGTCATGTAGATAGGGTCATGTCCTCTTATCTTTTCCACCTTTCTCTTCTATATAAATTTGTGACCATATTGATTCCAAAGAGAAGTACTCGATCTTAGACATAATTAAATCTTCTATGTGAAAGGTGGTGATAATAACATTGATTATTTAACTATCTCAAAGGTTCTTTATATAATATAAATAATATATTTTTCAAAAATGTTTATATATATAATTAATTTAAATCTAGTCATGAAATTGAATAGGTAGTAAATTTTTTTATTAGTATTCAGTAAAGACTGAGCTAGAACAGAATAGGCATAAAAGTAAATGTTTAATGTTTGATTGTTCAAGTTGTACTTAAGGACCTTGAGTAACTAATTCACACACCCCCCCCCCCCCCCCCCCCAATTTATTCTAAACATTCTAAAAATGGGTGTTTGAGCATTAATGCTTATAGAGAGAAGTTTGAAAGTACTTAAAGCTAAAGATGATGACTGACAAAAGAGAGGTATGAAAGCTAATTAAGGAGAAATTTCTTACATGGAAAACTTTGATGAGGCTACATATATACCAGTATCAGTGATGCTGCTATAAACTTTGTGAATAATGAGTATGTGAAAGTAACAGCTACTCCACTAACAACTAATCAATTGGGAAAAAAATGAAAAAAAGAACACAATCAAATAATGTTGGATATCTTCTTAGCCTTAAGCTATATCGAGTTTGATGATATAAAAGAATGTGATAGTGTAAAGAAGATGTGGGACAAACTAAAGACTATATATGGAGGAGATGACAATGTCTTTTGAGCTAAATCATAGAGCCTAAGAGGCAAATTTGATGAAATGAGAATGATGGAAGGTGAGAATATAGTACAATATTGTACAAGAGTCAAAAAAGTTGTCAATGCTATTTGAGGTGCAAATGGAGAAATGAAAGATGAAATCATGATAAGAAAGGTATTGAGGACTCTACTCCCTATATATACCATTAGGGTTTCTACAATACAAGAGTTGAGATGTAGTCCAAATAACACTTTGACCTTAGAAGGTGTAATTGGTAGACTTACTACTTTTCAGATGTCTAACTTTGATAACTAGACACCTACTACTATTGAATATGCTTTTAGGTCACAATTGGTTCTTAGCAAGAGAAAAGGAAAAAATATGAAGAGTTAAAGTGATAGTTTTGACGATGATCTTGATGAACTTGATGAACTTATTGCAAAAACATTTGGAAGTGTAGAGGTAAATACAAAGGTATATTACCTATTATTATTTTTTAAAGCAACAAGGTTGCTCATATTGCTACTAGATGTCCTGAAACATAAGAGAATGATGAAAGAAAGGATAACAAGTAAAAAGGAGAAAGAGACGACCAAGATTACAAGAAGAACAAGGATGAAAAAGGTAAGAAATATTGTTATATTGATAAAGAAGAAATTGACATTGAACTTGAAAATAATGATGATGAAGTCTTCTATGTTGCTATGAAAGAATATCTTAATGAAGATGAGAAAACTGCATTAATTTCTTATGTGAGAAAAAGTGATAGATGTATAATTGATAGTGATTTCTCTAATCGTATGATTGGTGATAAAAAAATTTTGAGGATATTGACCTATACAAAGGTGGATGTGTTAAATTTGGTAATGATATTCCATGTGTTGTGAAAGGTAAAGGTACAATTCAATTGACTAACAAGATCAAGTGTGACAATTTTACTGGGTGGAAGAACTTAACTATAATTTGTTGAGTGTTTCATAGTTAAACAAATCAAAATACATAGTCAAATTCCATCACATAAAGGCCAATATATATGATGCTAATGATATACTAATTGGAAGTGATGATTAGATAAGAAGTAACTTGTTCTATCTAGATTTATCTAATGAGACATGTTTATTTGCGCAACAAGAAGATGTTTGGTTATGGCACAAAAGGTTATGTCATGTGAATTTTGAAAATTTGATAAACATAGAAAAATGAAGAAAGTAAGAGGGTTTCCTAAACTAAAGAAGCCTAAAAATACTATGTGTAAACAATGTTAATTGGGGAAAATGACCAAGTCTAGTTTCAAGAGCAAAACATACACATCTAATGATATTCAAGAATTGGTTCATACTGACATATGTGGACCTATTGATGTCCAAGGCTATTTCATTCTATTATTGATCATTGTTCTAGGATGATGACTATGATGTTTCTTGAAGCTAAATCTGATGCCTTTTAGTTATTTAAGTTGTATTTTGCCAGAGTTGAAAAAGAAATAGGGAAGACTCTAAAGTGTTTGAGATTTGATAGAGGTGGTAAATTCATTTCCAATGAGTTCAATACATCCTACAATGACAGAGGAATTAAAAGATAGATGTTAGCACCAAGGACCCCTCCTCAGAATGGGATAGGTAAAAGGAGAAATAGATCAATAAAGAATCATGCATGAACATTGATGGTGGAGAAGAATGTATGAGAAAAGTATTGGAGAAAAGATGTTAGTACTATTGTCTATACCCTAAAAAAGTACAAGACAAGAAAGGTACAAATGCTACACCTTTTGAACTATGGTATGGGTTGTTGGAAATATGGATAGGTAATATGAGTTATGGTTGTCATTTATGAAAACATATATTTTAGGATGAAAGGACATTATATACTGTTGAAGGTTCTATAGTTAGAGATAGAAAATTGTCTAAGTGTTAGGCATTTTTACTAGCAACGCCAAGATTGTTTTTGGTATAGCAAAAGCTATAGAGATATTTGGCACATGAAAATTTAAGGGAAGGTATATCAAAGTTTCATGATGATGTAAGTAAGTGCCTAGGTTAGTGGGAATAGTATAAATAGAGTTATACGCTAAAGATAGTATGCAAAATAGAATAGAGTACACCAAGAAAAGAGGTATAAAGTGTTAAGGAATTATTTTAGTGATGAAATAATCACTTAAGTTTTTAGGGATGAGATCCCATATATTAATCCTAACTCATTATAATATGTGTTTGCATTAAGTTAACTCCACAAGAGTTTTGTAAAAAGAAATGGTATAATTAAAGTTACTCTATGTGAAGTATGTGAAGTATGAGATATATGGGAATGTGAAGTGTTTGATGAATATGAAAACTATATTCATCACATGTGAACTTATATAAGAATTCTATAATGTGAAGCATGATATCAAATTAGGCTATGTGAAGTAAGGCAGCGAAAAATAAAGAGGTTTTTGTATCTATTTCTTTTGTATAAAGGTACTATATTGCATAATTACATGTTAGGGTAGTGGGCTCTTCTTGCATATAGTTGTAATTGTAATACCAAATCCTAATAGGGTTGAGGCTTTTAATAGGACTGAGACACTATATGTAATTCATAGACTCCTAATAGGGTTAGTATCCTTAACAAGATTCTTTCATTTAATGGATCATCTTGTGGGTACCATCCCCATCAGGGATTTCCCTTGGCCATGATTTCCCTAGTTAACAAATAATGGTGTTGTGAGTTCTCTTTGTGTATGGTTTTATTTACTATTTAAAATTTTTGGTTTACTTTCATATGCATGTTGAAAAGTAATTAATAATATCCAGTTGTGGGAAAAATTTTACAGAATACCGATTCACCCCCCCCCCCCCTCTCAATATTATCTATTTCTAACAATTGGTATCAATGCCAAGTTACTCAAAAGAAGCTTAACAACCTGAGTAAGATCTCTATAGATATGGAATAGTTAAAGAGAAATCTTGAAGAAGCCCTTAAGAAAATTGATCTTCTTATAGAAGAAAGAGACAAACTAGAAGAAAGCTATGAAGATGCAAAAGATTACATTGGTAAACTGAAAGATAATATTGATTACCTAAAATCTAGAAAAGAATCAAAGGAGAAGACTATTGATAATGATGAAGTAGGACCCCAAGAAAGAAAATGAGATCTTGACACATGAGTTGGAAATTTTTGAACTTAAGTTGAGTCTGAAGAAGGATGATAAGATTGAACTAGATCTAAAATTTGAGAATGCAAACCTAAGACCCCATCTAATTCAAGTAACATCTAAATTAGGTTCTATTAAAACAAATCATGTATAATTGGAAAAGAGAATTAACCCAGGCTAAGAAATAATTAGAAAAGCTTTATTTCAGTAGTGAGAAAATTGATGAAAAACTATTTTATCAGAGATCTTCTTATGATAAGAGAGGTCATGGATATCTTGTTAGAGAGAAACCAAGAAAAGAAAACTAAAGTTAGGAAAGAACCAGATCTAGTTGTTGAAAACCCTAAGCCTAAAGAAACTAATCAAATTAGAATTGAACCAAGAATATCAATAGAAGTATCTAAAGAAGTTGAGAAAGTTAATATAACTGAGAAATGTGATGAACCAAAGAAAAAAAAGAAACTTGAATCACTTAAGGAGGTTAGACATGAATTCATAGGTAGATGTTTTACATGTAATGAAGTTGGTCATATGAAGAGAGATTGCACAGGTAAGTCTTTTAAACTTGTCATTAATTTCTATTGTTATAATTGTTATGGCTATGGACATAAAGTAGTAGATTTTAAGAAACCTAAGTTTGATAGTAATAATGCAAATATTAGAATGTTTAGGGATACTAACCCTGCAGGTAATGAAAGGAGGAGATCACAAAGAAAATCTAATGATGAAGAAAGGCCTAATGGAGGAAGCAACTAGATTGTATGTTAAAAATGTAACAACCTTGGACACATTGCAAGAAATTGTATAGCACTAGATAATCATAATGGAACCAATCAGAGAAGAAATGCACTTGTATATCAGTTATGCAATAAATTTGGACATAGTGAGATTTTGTAGAATGCATAGAAGAAATTTCAACAAGAATCCTAACTATAGAATGAACAATAATAGAAATGATAGAAGAAATGATAATGATAGCCCTAACAGTCAGAAGGAAGTACTCAAAGAGAATGTTGAAGAAGTCAAGGAATTATTTTTGAAAGAAAATGATCTAGAAAGTTCTTATATAGTTTTGGATGAATAATTTTTTGATGCACTTGAAGGAAAAATGAAATCAACTATAGTCTGCAACTCAACCCATTTGAATTAACCACTTTTTATCAAAAGAGAGCATCTAAAAGATGAAACATAAGTTAGAAGTTGATTTAAGAGTCACAAAGTTACTAGGAAGTAGGAAAGCTACTAAGGAAGCTCTGGTTAATAGCACAAGTCATTTGGTGAACAAATGAATGGAAACGAAGTCAAATAAGTTTGCTAGTTAATAGAGTAGCAGTTTCACAAATTTTGGTAGATTTCTAATTAATGTGAATTTCAATTTGAAAGATTCAAAGGGTACAAACATGAGTTCTAGTATCATTCAATTATGCAAAGAAGTAAGCAGTAGTTTAGAGTGAATTGACAGTGAGTACAGGAAAATTTAAAAACATTCATTGTGCAAACTCAAAAGTGCCCTAGTTTCACAAAATTAAGTTATTTTTCAAATTTTTTGAAGTATTTGAATCAATCAAGATGATGAATCTTATTATTTTTGATGTAAGTGAAAGGTCAAGATATCTATTGAAGAAGCATCCATTTATTTCCCAAGTGGATGATCCCTTAGGAAATTTTTTACAAGTTCCAAGAAATGTTCTTCATGTAGAGGATATTATATATCCACTATAAATTTGAGAAATTGGAGATGCTATATACACAAGGACCTTAACATAGTGTGCTAGGGTGATTTATTGTTAAAAAAAAAGTTTGTGCATTTAAAGGAACTAAACATTGAGAACCATTGTTAGAATATATAATCCACTGATATAATTGAGGGAGGAGGGGGGGGGTGTGAATCGATTATCCAAATATTATCACAAATATCAACCTTAAACAATTTTAACCATATGAGTAATATAAACTGAAACTACAACAAGATACTCATACACAATAACACCAAATATGATAACTGGGGAAAACCTTGATCAGAGGGAAAACCCTAGTGGGGATGGTATCAATAAGATGATGTACTAATATAAATGTTCCTTGTTAGAGGATGGACCCTATTAGGAGTCTATGAATACATTCAGTACATGTAAGTCCCTGTTGGGATATTCCAACCCTATTAGGAGTTGTGGAAGACAATTGGATCCACTGCCCAAACAAATTCAAGGGAAAGACCATTGAACCCACTATCCAAATGATATCTATATTATTCCTTAAAAAATAAGAGAAATGAAATGTACTTCCTTCTTCTTCTTTTGTCCTATCAATTAGACCTCTACTCCTTCTGATCTTGTAACTAGATCACAAAACTTGCATCAATAATCCCTTACATGCATTCAGTAAGCACTTTACTCCTTTTCATACTTTACACTTCATACAATGATCAAAATACTTGAACACCTATTAAAATCAAGGAAAACATATTTTATTTATACCATATCTTCATAATAATTCCTTGAGTCATTTTTGAGGCTTTCCCAATTAATTATAATAGGAGAATTAATTAATTACAATTACAATAGCACTATTAGCTTATATTCTATACAAAACTTCACACGTGTGATACTTGGGCTTGTGCACTTGCTGACATCATTAGCTGACTATCCTTTGTCACTTCTTGACTACACATCTCTTCATTACATCTTAGATATAAGATATCCAACAAACATCAAGAATTGCTTCTCCAATACTCTGTCTCTGAACTACTCTCTATAAATCAAGTACAACTTTCGTACATCTTTGACTCAAACTCTATACACTTGACCACACCATCCGAATATTGTACCAAACATATCCATAACTATGTATCACCAAAAAATCAAACCATTGTCCATACCATCAAGATCTTTGTCTACTACTCAGCTAATCTCTATAGAAATCATGATTTTTTGACATCAATGACAAACATAGTCATGATTGCAACATGTCAATACTCTCCAATACTTAGAATACTTGCCCAATGTAGTATCATCAGTATTCATACTAAAAATCTCCCCCTTTTCCATTGATGGTGACATAGATGAAGAACATCTAAGTTCCAAGAATACCAAACAATGTTCTGCTGCAATTGTTGACCAACATCAATTGTCCACATGCTAAAAAGAATCTTAAACACAACAAATGCACATAGGTGCATACTCCTTCTTCTTAGACATCAAATATATATTTCACACTAAACAATTCACAATACATCAAGTGCATATTCGATCTCTCTAAAGAGGTATCTCTTCTCCATGCCTTAGGAGATTCTCTCCCCTATACCTAAGGAAATATGTTTTTCATGCATATTCTCCCCCATTGACATCAATGTTAAAGACCTCAATCTCAAAATTACAACATATGAATTGTTAAATATCAATTGCCAATATGCTACACCAAGTCATCAACTAGCTCAAGTGTCCAAAGACACCATTTAATTCCAAATACCAAGAGTCCTCAGTAACTCAAATCATAATAGATACTCCCTAATATAGGAAGCATCAACATTTAGTCTAGGCTAAAAATAGTGCTTTGTACCACTAAACTAATGCACTCTCTACATTATCTACTCAAAAGTAGGTAGGGGCATAACCCCAAGAATACCTCTTACATACTCAAATGTATCTTTAGGAAAATGTTTCATAAAGATATATGCAATCTGATCTTTAGTAATCACATACTCTAATTTGATCTCCTTTTATATTGCTTTCTCTCTTAGCATATGATACTTGATAGATATATGCTTAGTCTTAGAATGCAATACAATATTCTTAGACATACTTACTTGTGTTATCAAAGTAAATGATGACAAGTTCTTCAAACTCAATTTTGATATCCTTCAACATCTGCTTCATCCATATAACTTGATTATAGTTATTTGCTTCTGCAACATACTCTACCTCAATAGTACTCTATGAAATACAATCTTTCTTCTTATGTAACCAAGAAACCAATTTTCCTACAAGAAAGAATGTTCCAACACCGGTGCTCTTTTTGTCATCCATACTGCCTACCTAATTCGCATCAGCATATGCACATAGAGTGATGTCACCTGATTTATCATACCAAATTCAATAGTCAAATGTCCTTTTCAAATATCTAAATATTCTCTTTACTACTATAGAATGATACTCCTAGGATCAACTTGAAATCTAGCTACAACCCCGACTACATTTTCTATATCTAGACAAGTGTGAGTTAGATACAACAAACCTCCAATCATGGATATGTACTTCTTCTGCTCTACTATATGTATCTCATCTTTGCTAGATAACTTGTAACCAAATACCATAGGTGTACTAATAGGTTTACAACTTTCCAAACCAAACCTTTTTGACAAATCTTTTAAGTACTTATTTTGTGAAATGAAAATACCATCACTGTTCTATACAATCTGTAATCCTAGGAAAAACTTCATTTCTCCTATCATGCTCATTTTGAACTCATTTTTCATCTCTTCAAAAAAATTATCACTTGCTTTATCATCACCTCCAAAAATGATGTCATAAAAAAATATTACAATAATATGAATACCATTTTCAACTTCTTTCAAATGCAAGTTATTGTCTGCCATATCTTTAGCAAATCCAAGCTTTTACAAATACCTAGCCAACCTTGCATACCAAGTTCTAGTTGTTTGATTTAGACCATATAAAATTTTTTTGGTTTGCATACCATTTCTTTCTCTTTTTATAAAGGAAAACCTTCATGTTGCTCAATATATACCTCTTCTTCAAGTTCTCTATTTAGAAAGCTAATTTAACATCCATCTAGCAAACCTTGAACTTCTTGTTCATTGCATAAGCAAGGAACAATATTATTACTTTCATTTTGGCTATAGGTGCATATGTCTCTTCATAGTCTATCTCATCTTGCTATTAATATCCCTTGCATACAAGTTTAGCATTGTTCCTTACAACTTTGCCTTGCTCGTTCATCTTGTTTCTGAATACCCATTTGGTTCCTATCACATTCTTGTCTTTAGGTCTAGGAACTAACTTCCATGTATCATTCTTCACAATCTAACCTAATTCTTCCTTCATTGCTTGAATCCAATGATCTTCTTTACATACTTGTTGGTAAATAGATTTGTTCTCTTCAATCTTTCGTGGAAATGTGACTCTTAATGCCCAGTCAGTGAACAATATCTATTTACAACAGCTAAAAAAGCCATTTTATGGTTACTGGCTTTTCTCTGAATTGGTAGGTATAGCTCCCTATATGAATGGTATGCAAGGAATTATGTTTTATTCCCAAGATTAATGTGGGGTATGCTCTTAACCCGAGAGTAGGAGAGGAAACCAAGTTTCACCCAGACAAGTGAAACTCAAGCAGGGATTTAAATGAAAGGGTGTTATGTTGATGATCTTCACAGTCTTATGAATTTCATAACACAACGATATGAAATGCAGAGTATGAAGGTATGATAATGCAAAAGGAGAAACTAATAGATACTATTGGATTCAAAATCTCACAATCTTATGGTTTTTGATACGCAATAGAGTAACATAATGCTTAAGAAATGAACTCAGAATAGATTAGAAAGATATGACGAAATGTACATAGAAACAAAAGTTAACAAAAATATTTCCCACAACCAGTTCCAATTCTCTGATTGATTTACCAGCCCTATCAAACTGAAATAACAAAATGAAACTCTGTTCATTAAACCATTCCAATCTAATATCAAAGTAAATACAACATACACAGATGGGGAAAGCGGGTAGTAAAGAAATGGCACAAAACTTTGTTGTCTCTGCAACCTGATTCACACCAAAAAAATTTCGACCCTTATTAATCATTCAATTTCTACATATAGGATGAGAAGGATGACCATTACAAAAGAATTTTAATCGATTCATCTCCTCTAGATGACAGATGGCAAAGATGCCAATGTTATCATTTTGACATAATTACAAAGTTAAATAACAGAAAATGGAAAGAGGGGAATCTTGAATCATTTGGACTTATTTCCTTTTTCAGTTTTTGCCCTATATGCTTTAGTAGCTGCCATGATTGGAATTAATTCATCATGGCTAGGTACGTGTACATTAGTGAATCTTAGGAGCCATCTTGCATGTTCTTGAGCTAACTCCTTTACCTCACTCTGCAGATTTGTCGCTTCTTCAGCAGCCATGTACACACACCTGCCAAGTGTTTGTAATTTTGATACTATGTTTTGGCTGCTCGAAGTCATCCCAGACAGGTTGCTCAAATACATTAAAAAGTTGTTTTTCATTACTTCTATGTTAAGGAGGGATTTCCCTTACCCACTGGTTTGTGATTCGGTGTGCATTTTTCCCATGAGCTGAAATGATCTTTCTTGGGCTTTGCTGGCTTTATCCAATGTTCCTCTAAGACCTTTTTTAGCTTCTCGAATCATCTCTAGCTTGAATTGCATGCTTTGGAGCCATTCATTCAGGGGCTCATTTCCTTTCTTCAAAATCTTTACTTCAACTAAGTCCTTGGCTTTCATTTGAATGACCATTTTAAAAGAGAGACGCACTCAACACCTTTCACCTCTTCTCTAGCTAAGATATTACTATTGGTCATAATGTTATCTTTCTCCATTTCTAACCGAATGATCCCATTGCCAATTTGGTCAATTAGAGCCATTCCGTCTACATTGGGCTTCTCGATCCATTCTTTCCCAATTTGGCCTAAATGCCTATCTTTCTGCAATTGAGATATGAAAGCTTGCACCTCCTCTGCTGAAGGATTCTCAGTGGTAGGCACACCAGTAATAGTTGCCAATGGGACAACTAGCTATCTGATAAATTTCCTTAATTCCTCAATCTCTACTTTCATCTTGATCTTTGACAACTTGAGGCTCTCTAGTTGCTCTTCTATTACATCATTGGTCGATCTCCATAGGCCCACCTTGGTATCGTGCCTGGCTTCTCCGAGATCAGTAGAATGTAGGGTGAAGTCTCCTGGTGTCATATCTTCAATTCTCCCTACCTTTTTTGGATTCACCACTTCCATAGTCAAATGCCCTATTTCTGTATCTTGTCCTAGTATCGACAGGGTCCTCTGTTTCTTAGCTTTCACTATTGCAGATCCTGTGCGAACTGCCTGAGATACAATATCTTTTGCAGGAGTACTTTCCTCTTTCCTCTTTCTTTTCTTCTCTAGAGTATCTTCAAGCCAATATTCAATGCTAATTATTTTGGAGACATTTCCAAGAGACTCTATATTGAACATCTTCCTCTTTACTTGAGTTGTCGCCACTGTAGCTGCTGAAAAAGGATTCTTCGAATCTCGAGAGAGAAGCCAGGATGAACTAGGAGCCTTTCCTTCTTCTTGAGTCTTCTTCGTAGCTTCTTTGGACTCATTGGATTTGTTGCTACTACTCTGATCATCTCCAACTTCCACAATTTGAATAGGGGAATCAGCAGGCTTTAAAAGAGGAGTAGCTATAGATGGAATAGGGCTTTGATGAGAAGGTAAAATAGGAGCTACATGAGGTGATGGAATTGGGGTGGATTGTGGAGATGGAGGTAGAGTGGTAGAGGAGGGTGAAATTGGAGTCGTAGCTCCATCCTTCGGCTCTTCGGCTCCTTTTTCCTCTGCTTCAGTTTGAGCTCCGATGATTGGTAGCGATCCACCTTGTCAAGTTGAAGTTATTTGAATATTCTTCTCTAAGGGTTGACCTCCTCCTCCTGTAGACTGAGCTAGTCCTTGAACCGCTGTATTTGTGGCACTTGGAGTAGCACTCTATGACGAAGTAGGGGTAGCTGCAACTAGAGAAGCTTGAGTAGCTTTACTTCTTCTCCGACCCTTCTTAGCTATCCATTAGACCCATTTTCTGGTTCTTTTGATGATTCTTGCCATCATAACATCAAAATCTTCTTCAATGTTGACATATGGCTCGAAATTGATTGGTGTATCTCTCAACTTAGTCAAATATGTATTGCTATACATATTTTGATCGTCATCTTCTATTCCTTCCACGTCCAAATTGATGCCATACATCTTCACTTGGTCCACCATGAATTTGGTAAATGCACGATCATGACTTTCCAACTCATTCTTGCAGTCCGTCGAGTAATCCTCCATGGTGATTACATGTTTGGTCATGCTCCCAATTTGAAGCACATCTTGGGCATACCCCTTTGGATCGAACATAGGCCTTACAATGTCATACTCCTCCAATTTATACTTACTCTCAAATACTTTGAGAATATTCTTTGCATCTGTTCTGGCCTCGTAGCTATAAGCTCTGACCTTAATGGGGAATTCATATCCCTTCTTCCACAGACTGGCGCTCAACATGTTCACCTGAACAGCTTGTCTCACGATCTCCATGAGCATGATCATATCATCTGGGTATCTAGGAAGCTTCATAGGGAAGCCATCAAAGTTGCAAGACAAAGATAAGAAAAGGATGAGAATTGTATGAAATAGAAACCAAATTTGCTGATGGCTGCCATCGCTTCTGGGCTGAATCTCCATTCTGGGCATCCTTGAAGTTCTCTACAAATTCTCATAGTGAAAGCATCATTAACTCTGACAAATTTTGCATAACTATTCTGTAACTATAAGAATGGGTAAAACTCATAACTTTTAACATCATCAGGAAACTCTTCAACTCTAGGGAGTTTTGGCCATAATTGGAGGGAAGCCAACATGTATATTAGGAAAGAAGACATGTAAAAAGAATTGTAAAACTTAGCTATAGAAAGAGCTCTAGCAAGATGCTCACTGACCTCATGTGCCCAGTCTGTACATTGCGTATCCAAGCAGATAACTTGCACTAAAAAGAAAAATTGTTCTACAAAATTAAAGGCTTCTACCTCACCTTTGAGTCGATGCAATAGAACTAGGATGTCCACAATCTCTGGCTTGAGGTCAGTACCGAAAAGGGTTTTAGGAACCTTACTCTTTGCTCCCCTTGGTTTCTGGAACCAAGAACTCATGATCTCCCTCCTCCAGACCATCTTCATTAGAGAGAATTCTGACATGGCCCCTCCCATTGTTAAGTCAAAAAATTCTTCTCTCTCGAGAATTTTTAGACAATTCACGACTGCTTTCCTGTCAATTGAAATCAAAACTGATTGATCGGGCAAGAGAATCTGCTTTGTGTCCAAGTTGTAATGGTTGATGCACTCTAGAATCAACTCTGGGGCTTGTACTACTACAGGGAATCTGGCTGCTTCCACTAATCCACTTCCTTTAAGTTTCTCTATGATAGGATGAACGAGCTCTGTTCTCAATCTCCTTTGAAAGTCTTGCATGTCATAGAAATGGAGTGAAGTATCCGTGATGGTTGACCATGCAGACTTAATTCTGCCCAATCCATCGAAACTCGCGAACCTTACTGCCATTTTGCTTGATGCGTGGTAATAGATATCAACAATTGAAAATGATATAAGAAGCACACTCAGCAGTTTGAAAATTATTGGAAAAACTATTCAATCAAAATAGTATCATCATAAAGCGAGAGTTTGAAAGTTTGTTACATTGCTCTTTATAGCAAACCCTAGATTTTCTTGTTAAATTTCATAAATTGCACCACACGAGCGAATTTAAGGTTGAATCCGTTGGATCGGTGAAGGTAAAAATTCTAACAGACTTATCTTTGTCTTTTCACTATTCCCATTGGCTTCAACGGTAACTTTCATTAATTACAGTCTTACCTCCCATTTTAACCCTTCTGTAGAAAAATGGAAATGGAGTACTCCCTAGAGAAAAATCTGCACGATCTAATTCTACTTGAGATAACCCAGAGAATTTGATTGATCTGCTCTCAATTCATTCCGAAAAACAATCCACGATCAATCCACATACTCACCATGCTTACAGTTGCGATTTCTTACCCAATGCAGAAAATCGCCTATGAGGGTAGAAAACCCGCAATGGAGAAGCTGATTTCCAATTTTCCACTGATGCCTTTCCTTTGCTCACCTTACCTTAGTTGCTTTATTTATATCCTTTCAGAAAATCCCAAAGTGACTTCGTCGTGGAAAAGGTGGGACCCATCATGTCGATTTCCCTTCTTGTGAAAGCCTTTGTGGAGAATTGACTTCTGACTTCGAAACCTGCCGCATAGAGGTTCTCTCCTCATTTTTTTCCGATCATCCTTCCAATCATTTCATTGAATTCTGATCGATCCAGGTGATGAGATCATGATGATGTATGAAGGATGTTTCAAAAAAACACAAATTACTTCGCACCGATTAAGTTTTTGACTGCATATACAAGGCCTTGTGGAAAATAACCTCCGGGGTGCGAAATTCGCCAAGGAGAAGGCAATACTTGATTTTTTGCCAATCCAACTTTCTTTGTCCAGATTGGAATAGACTGCAAGTAGATCATATCAAATAGCACAATCTGAGAGTCTTCATCAGGTAAGGATCTAAACTACCCACATGACTCATGATAATCAAAGAAAACCCATCTAGCTATGCATCGCGAGGGAGAAGGCCAAAGGTTAAAACCTGATGAAGAAACTCATCACCTAAGAGAGTAAAGACTTATTGACCCAACTAAATAAAACAAGCCACAAGGTACTCCACTTTGTAAAATTGGTACAAGGTGAAAAAGTGGAGCAACAATACTTCATATGCACTTTTAGGCTCAACTTGAGATATTAGACATAAATCCTCATTTACTCTATTCCTTTTCATCACACATTTGTCTTTGCTTCAAATTATTTGCTTATTATGGTGATTCTTTGTCAAATTCTTGTTAGGGATAGGAGTTGACATCTCAATTCTTATCTCTTCTCTTAGTTCAAATCTCCACTCTCCTTTTTGCTCAACAACACCATTTTGTAAATCATTGATAGTTTGAAAGAAAACTTCAGCATTCTAGCTAACAATTCTATAATTATCTTCTTCTTCATCTAAATTATAATCTACCATCTTTTATTTAGTTCCAAACTTTTCATCTATTCTTACATTAGCACATTCAACTATTGTCTTAGTTCTATAGTTGAAACATCTGTAAGCCTTTCTTTTTAATGAATAACCAAGAAACATACCTTCATAACTTCTTGGATCAAACTTACCAATGGCATCATCTCTCTTAATGCGACATTTTCTCTCAAATATTCTAAAATACTTAATATATGGTGAATGACTAAACCATAGTTCATAAGTTGTCTTGTTCATACCTTTTTTGATTTATACTCTATTCAGAGCGTATACTGTTAAAGTGACTACTTCTCTCTAAAATGTCTTAGAAACATCATTCTCAAATAACATTGCTCTCATTACTTCTATTACTAACTTATTCCTTCTTTTACAAATCACATTCTACTCAAGAGTTCTAGGTTCAGATAGTTTCCTTTTGATTCCATTCTCTTCATAAAATATGTTAAACTCTCTAGTGGTGAATTATCCTCCTCTATGAGATCTCAAACACTTTATCTTAACACCAAATTCATTCTCAAGTCTATTCTTAAATATCTTAAACTTATCAAAAGCTTCAAATTTATCTTTAGGAAATGCTACCCACACCATTATAGTGAAATCATAAAATACCTTTCACCATAGAATCTTTTTATTCTAGAAGGACCACTAAGATCTGTGTGAACGATCTCTAGCTTCTTTGTGGTAGTGAACTTCTTGCTAGGAAATGATACATTCTTCTACTTAGCCAAAATGCATTCCTTACAGCATTAGTAGGCTTTTTAATCCTAGGAAAGTCTCTAACTACAAAAGTGCTACTAACCTTCACAATATTATCAAAGTTTATGTGACAGAACCTTCTACGCTACAACAAAATATTATCCACTTTAGCTAGCAAACATGTCATTTGAGTAGGATTCAACTCAAATACATTACCTCTAGATCTAGTGTTAGTTCTAATCATCTTACCATCTCTGCCTTTGATAATGTAGATCTTCTTAGTGAACTACAAAAAATAACCCTTGTCCACCAACTTTCCAACACTGAACAAGTTCTATTTCAATCCATCAACAAAATAAACATCATTAATGTTAGTTTTACCATCAAGAGTAATGGATCCAATTCATGTTATATGATAGGATGAATTGTTACCAACTCTAACCATACATCCATCATGATTCTTGTACTTAACAAACTTATTCATATCACTATTCATGTGATGTGAACAACCACTATCAATTATCCAATAAAATTTGTTTTCCATTTGGGAAATTAGATCTCTTTCTTTTCTAATTTCTTTATCAAGATCATCTTCCTTGATAGGCACAAATCCCAATTCATCATCACTTTAACTTTGACCCTTTTCATCAAATTCTTCATCTTCATTTGCATACAAACAATTTTTCTCTCTACCTCTTCAAGGCTTGAACTTTCCCTTATGATTTTTCTCTCTTTTAGGAAATTTAGATGCATAATGACCAAATTCATTACAAGTCCAATATGTAAAGGTTTTCTTTGCATCTTTTTCTCTTCTTACAAGAAGGGCTATTCCTTCCTCAATCTTCTTGTCTTCATCAGATCTATTTCTACCACAAAAATCTCCACGTGTGCTTGTACTCCTTATTAGACAAGGTTGAATTTTTAGGGCACTAAAAGCTATTTTAACTCTTGTTAGATCTCTAGATTGTCTCAGATATGATTTTTCTAATTCTAATCTTCCAAGAAACATTTCCATTGTGAAATCCTTAGTGCAGAGCATTACTAACTAAATCATTTGAGCTATTTCCTTTAATGGTGGTGTCAAACTTTTCAAGATCTTCCATATGACTTCATCATTGTCCTTGGTTCTACCATGAGACCAAATTCATGCAAAAATTTTTGATATTCTACCAATATAACTTCTTATAGATTCATCTTCCATCATTCTAGCATCTTGAAATGCACATATCCAATTCTATAATCTCATTTTCTTTGCATGGTCATCACCTTCAAAAGTAGATTCTAATGCTTTCCAAATTTCATAAGATGTTAGAAGTGACTTTACCTGACTGTATTCATTCTCTGGAAGAGATTTTAGTAGAGCTTCTCTTGATCTCATGTTACACATGAATATCTCTTTCTTCTTCACTGCATCCTTCAAGATTTTCTTCTCCAATGATTATATGCTTACCCTTTGTTAAGATCTAATATCTAGGACCCATGCACAATAGATGAGTCATCATCTTCTCCTTCCAACTATCATAGTTGGCTGAATAAAATCTAGGACTATCCTTTTTGAAAAGATTCAGTTGATCTTCCAAAGCTGTTAAACTTATCCTTCAACGGCCTAATTCTCTAATACCAATTGCTAGAATATATAGTCCATGATATAATTGAGGTGGGTGGTGGGGGGGGGGGGGGTGGGTGAGTATGAATAAGTTATCCAACTATTATCACAAATATCAACCTTAAAAAAACGTAACCATATAAACTGAAACCACAACAAGATACTCATACACAATAACACTAGATATGTTAACTAGGGAAACCATTGATTAGAGGGAAAACCTTGATGGGGATGGTACCCACAAGATGATGTACTAATATAAATGTTCCTTGTTAGAGGATAGAACCTATTAGGAATCTATGAATACATTCAGCACATATAAGTACTTGTTAGGATAATCTGGACTCCAGTTAGGAGATTCTAACCCTGTTAGGAGTTGCGGAAGACAACTAGACCCACTGCCCAAACAACTTCAAGGGAAAGACCAATGAACCCACTGTCCAAATGATCTTTGTTTTATTCTTTGCAAAATAATAGAAATGAAATGTACTTCCTTGCTCTTCTTTTTTCCTATCAATGAGACCTCTACTCCTTTTGATCTTGTAACCAGATCACAAAAATTGCATCTAATGATCCCTTGGATTTCTTACATGCATTCAGCAAGCACTCTACTCCTTTTGGCACTCTGCACTTCATACAATAGTCACAATACTTGAACACCCATTAAAATCAAGGAAAATATCTTTCCTTTATACCATATCTTCATAATAATTCCAAGAGATGGCCTTGAGGCTTTCCTAATTAATTATAATAAGATAATGAATGAATTACAATTATAATAGCATTGTCAGCTCACGGTCTATATAAAACTTCACACGTGTGATACTAGAGCTTGCACACTCACTGACATCATCAATTGAATGTCCTCTATCATTTCCTAGCTATGCATGTCTTCATTACATCTCAGATGTAAGATAGCCAACAAACATCAAGAACTACTTTCCCAATACTCTATCTTAGAATTTCTCTCTATAAATTAGGTACAACTTTCACACGTCTTCAACTCAGACTCTGCACACTTGACCATGCCATTAGGACACTATGCTAAATATGTCCATAACTAGGCATCACTAGATAATCAAACCATTGTCCATACCATTGAGATCTTTGTCTTCTAATCAACTAGTCTTTATAGAAACCATGCTATGAAAAACATAGTCATGAATGCAACATGTCAATACTCTCCAATACTTAGAATATTCCCCAAATGCAGTATGATCAACATTCATGCTAACAATGTTCTTTATGGAATTCAAAAATGATGAATGTAGTAGAATTATTCTAAGTCACATTCATGAAGGAATTTTTTAGGTTGTTGAGTTGTCATTTTGCATGATGTTGAATGACAAGGATCCTTTTGAATCCCTCTCTTGAAAAGCTAATCAAGGATTAACTCCAAGGTTTCAGGTGATCTTGCGACCTATGAAAATCTGCTCAATTGAAGATAAATGTGTATATTCCCGAGGAGGCCTTTGTTGGTTCAAACCAATTTTGGATAAGTTGTTTGATCTATTGCTAATTGAAAAGTAACCACAAAAGACATATAATTTTGGTATTCTCTATTTTATGATGAATGTAATTTATCAATGCAACTATATGAATTCCTATTTTAACCAAGCATTAGAAAAACAAATAAAAAAGATAGGTTAATGAGAAATTAAAGAAAGTAACTTGAAAGGAAAATTCCTAATGAACATAAACCACGGTAAAAATACATCTGCAAATATAATCATCAAAAAGATCAGGTAGAAAATCAATGAAATTAGGAGCAATGCTTCCTCAACTCCACTGATACAAAATATGTTACATGTTTCAGAAAATCACAAGGACATGGAAGGTGCACTCATATGAGATGATACACTATACAAGAATAATAGGTGATCTTTTCTTCAATTTGTTACTTAAGAAAAATTCATTAACACAAGGCAAATGCCTAAACTAAAAGGTCACAAAATCATAACAACACAATAAAACTATTGGCTCCATTATTATTCATGAATATGTATTGACAAAAATAACACACTCTAGAAAGAATAACTACACTCAGAAGGAGAGCACCAATAGCATATATTATTGAATCAAAATAATGGCCTTGAGTACATATTACATCCATGTATTTATAAGAAATCATCTCCTCCCTTTGTGTTAGGAGTGAGACTTCTTAAAATGAAAACTCATGCAAAAAACTAATAAAAGAAATCTGATTATATCCAAATTGACTCTCTAAATGGTGCTTAGTACACTCCTATATTTAGGTCCAAATTGTGATTGCCACCCATCACCCAAGCAATAATACCACAAATTGGCTCTTGTTAGATGGGTGTTGGACTTTTTCTATTGCAAATTATGATGACAAGGGCATTAGTTGCAATTGTAATGGATAAAGCTATCATAATTTGGAACAAGACAAGGGCAAGAGTTTATCTTCATGCTGTCCCAATTACGACAGTAGACCATTGCAATTATGATAGCTTAAGTTTTAAGTCTTCCATAGGACCAATGACTATCTATCAGAGTTGGTCATCACAAGTGTG
This sequence comes from Cupressus sempervirens, assembly GCA_028749045.1. NCBI lineage: Eukaryota > Viridiplantae > Streptophyta > Pinopsida > Cupressales > Cupressaceae > Cupressus > Cupressus sempervirens. Next base: position 20,492,254 of record CM053785.1, on the reverse strand, counting down.
AAAATAGTGTTGTGAAAGCGATGACTATCTATCGAAACAGTCTGTTGCAATTATGATGGGTATGTGACAACAATGTTGTGAGAGTGACGACTATCCATCAGAACAAGCTATTACCAATTGCAACAACTTGCTATTTTTTTTTTTTTAAAAATGGAGGTAAATAATGAATAAGTATTCCTAGATTCTCCACTAGGACATCACAAAGAGGTTCAAAGCCATCTATGATGGTCTAGGGAAGCAAGAGAAGGATATATTCTTGGATGTATCATGTTTCTTTATTGGAGAAAGAAGTGTGGCCATTGCAGCATGGGACATTGAGTTTTATAGAACACCTAGTTGGGGAACTCTTTTCAACAAATGTCTTGTTGAGGAGGACAAAGGTGGTTAGATTAAAATCCATGATCACTTGAGGGGCATGGGGAGGGACATTGCAAATGAAATTTGAGTTGTACATTTAGTTGTTATTATATAAATTAATGATGTCTTATAATATTTTTATTTTAATAATTTGTGTTAAAGGAGAATTAAAAATATTAAAAATTTAAAATATTATATTAATATGTAAAAATATGTATTTAACAATATACTATAAATATTATATTGTATAATATTATTATAATACTTTAAAAGCTAATTATTTACAAATGTACATAAAAATAGATAGATGGATGTGTGTTGTCATTTATGGCAACATATGTTTTTGATATTTCATGTTGTTATCAAAGTCAAAAAAATGTCTGAGTGTTAGATAGTTTATAGTAGTACAACAACAGTTACGGTCTATATGGACAATAGACTTCAAGTTAGCTCATGCTCAATTGAAGATCGATAGTTAATAGTGTCATCATGAAGTATATCAATGTGCATACATGTACAGACAATATGACACAAGTTAAATCCAAATTACCCATTCAGGTATTTAATAGAGAAGAACAAAGCATATAAGAAAATTGAATTGTACAACTTAAAGAATTATTTTGTTAACAAAATAATTACTAAGTCATGATGGGCCAACATCCTAGATGTTTACTCAAAGTTAATTTATAATTGGTCAAGCATGTGAAAGCATAAAGGCTAATTGAGCATAGATTTATTAATTTTTGAGATATAAGTAAAGATCATACCTTGCTTAGATAAAGTCCGAAGTGAATGTGATGCAAATAATTGTAAAGAAATCTTAAATGATATGTGAGTCATATGTGATGTGAAATCTGATGTATGATAAGATCAAGTGTGAGATAAAGTAGCAAAAAAGTATTGTATGTATACCCATACTTGTGAATAACTTAATTCTATATTGCATGTTAGTGTAGTGAGCTCTTCTTTCATACATTGTGTTTGGTTAAAGGAACTCCTAATAGGCTTGAGGATTTTCATAGGGCCTAGTCCTCTAAAAAGGACTCAAGACACTATATGTACTTTATAGACTCTTAACAAGGTTAATATCCTTAACATGATTCTTTTGTTTAGTGGATCATCTTGTGGGTATCATCCCCTCCAAGGTCTTCCCTTCTCCAGGGTTTTCCTTATTAACAAATAATGGTGTTATGATTTCTCTTTGTGTATGGTTATATTTACTATTCAACATTGTTATTTTACTTTCATATGCAAGTTACAAAGTAATTAACAATATTCAGTTGTGGGAAAAAGCTTGTAGAATACTCAGAAGAGGCTTAATAGCTTGAGTAACTTACCTATAGATATGTAATAGTTCAAGATAAATCTTGAAGAAGCTCTTGAGTAGATTGACCTTCTTATAGAGAAAAGAGATAACCTGAAAGATAGGTATACAGATGCAAAAGTTTACATTAGCAAACTGAAAGACAAGATTGATGATCTAAAATTTGATAAGGAATCAAATGTGTAGACTAGTGACAATGATGAAGTAGGAATTTTCAATAAAGAAAATGAGATTTTGAAACATGAGTTGAAAATTGTTGAACTTTAGTTAAGTCTTAAGAAAGGTGATAGTAAGAATGAACCAAATCTCAAAACTAAAAATGCAAATCTTAGATCCCAGTTGACTCAAGTAAAATCTGAATTAGACTCTATTTAGATAGAACATGCTGAGGTAGAAAAGTACAACATTATTGTGAAAGGATAATTGACACAGGATAAACAATAGTTAGAGAAGCTTTATTCAAGTAGTGAGAAAATTGATGAGATAATATTTTATCAAAGACCATCCTATGATAAGACAGGTCTTGGATATCTTATTAAGAAATCAGCCAAGAAAAATGAAGGTAAAAAGGAACCAAATCCAAATGTAGAAATCCTTAAGCCTAAAGAAAATTATCAAAGTAAGATCGAATCATCTAAAGGAGTTGAACTAGTTGATTTGTTTGATAAATCCGATGAACCAAAGATAATAGAGAAATTTGATGAACCTAAGCAAGTTGAATCATCCAAGGAAGCTAGACATGAATTTAGAGGTAGATGTTTCATATGAAATGAAGTTGGTCATATGAAGATAGATTTAACAGGTAAGTCTTTTAAACCTATTACTAAATTCTATTATTATAATTGTCATGATTATGGACATAAAGAAGTAGATTGCAAGAAACCTAAATTTGATGGTAAGAATGGCAATAGTAGAATTTTTAGGAATACAAACCCTCTATGTAATGAAAGATTGAAGATCACAAAGCATATCCAATGATGGTGAAAGATTTGTTGGTGTAGATAATTATTCACTATTTATACTTACTTAAGTTTACTTAGATTAATGCATATTTTTATTTATTTATTAGCCACCTAGGAGTATGTGTACTCTTGTGAGTTGTCATGTTGACAACACATGAGTCCACACCTCTTTTATGCACATGGTGTCTACAACACAAGAGTTAGCACACTAATTAAGCAAATGGTGTCTACAACCTTGTCATTCTTATCGATTCATCTAGAATGATGGATAAGGCATGTGCTTAGTTGTCATGATGCTTATATTATCTCCTAGTTCTTTCTAGAAATATTCTAGGTGCTTCCTGAGAGGCCTTTATATATAGGCACTCCTAGTGTGTTTATATATCATATATTGAACAGGGCAATGTATTAGTACATACTCTAATTAATTGATCATATCCATTTTTAGTCTATAGTTGTGCTTGTGTTTGAGTTCTTAGTTCTTAGGTGAATTTTCCCTTTAGGAAAATTCTTACATGGTATCAGAGCTTGGAGATTTTCTCATCACATAGCCATTTGAGACCATTTTTGCTTTAGCACCTCAACTTGAATTTAGAGTACTGGATAAATTAGGAGTGTCTATAGCTAGATCTAACCTCACCATTGCATTTTAAATGTTGATTTAGTGAAAATTGACTATAAAGTTGCCTACCCTAGGCCAAAGTTGATTGTGAGGCAAATGATTTTTGCAAATTGAAACTTGGACGCCCTGATTTGTAGCATTGGTGAATATTGAGGCTTGTTAGTGCAAATCAAATATTTCCATCGCATTTAGAAGGTCAAAAAACCTCCAGATTAGATTTTGTTTCATCCAAATTAGAAATCTAAGGCAAAATCTAGAGGCATTTGTTTTTTGGAGGTGCGACAGTGATTCTGAAAAAAATAATAGCAGTAGTAATTTTCAAATAGCAATATCTCCCTCATATAGACTCCTTTTTGTGAGCCATTTTTTTTTTTTTTGGGGTAGAATTTCATGATCTACACATTGGTGCAGGTGGTTTGATATCTCTATTCTTAAATTTTTTTGTAGCTCACAAATCCCATTTTTTGCCACTTAAAATGCTTAGTATGCACTCATCTGGACTCCAAATCAGGTTTCATTTTTTTTGAAAGTGTGTATTTTTTTGTCTACTCTCTAGATCTGAAATTAGATTATAGGTTCTATAGACAAAAATACTACTTTAAAAAATAGGCCCTAAATTGGCAAGTGGCTATCAAGTGCCTAAATCATACATTAATGGGGGTTCTTTGATTCATTATTCTTTGATTCTTTGGAGGTTCATTGATTGATCACATGGAGGAGTTTTTTTTCACATGTTAGCATGGAGTTAGACCTAGGTTGACAAAAAGAAACTATCACAAATGGAGTGATACACTCCTTTATCATCTAAGAAGAGAGCATAAGGAAGTATTCCTTATTGATATTCTAATGAATTGATCTCTAACATTAAAGAACAACCACTTGTTACCAAACTATTGGTTATCATTTGTACTAGTCTCTCATCTTCTGATTATTATAAGGTGGTTGTCAAGATATGGTATCCATATGATCTTTAGATGTATCTTTGGGAGAAGTATGGAGATCCAAACATTCCTCCATTCCCAAAAGATCTTTTACCTCTAGTTGTAGCTGACTACTCTTTAGATGAGATCACACTTCTAGCTCCTATTGCTCCTACTGATCCTATTCTAGTAACAAATGCTTCAGATTCAATGTAGCAGAACCCTTTATGTCGTCCTACTCTACCTTTATGTGATGACTTCCTTTCCACCCTTACAGACCTATTTGTGGAGTCTCATATTGAAGATTTGGGAGACATTATTGATGATATTCATCTTCTCTTTGAGGAAAATAATTCATTTATTGCCACAATGACAAATTCATGTACTTCAGCACAACAAGGTACACATGGTCTTCTAGCCTCAGGTGATGACTTCTTGCTAGACATTTCAGCTATGTTCTTGGAGTCAAACATAGCTGATTTGGAAGACTTCTTTGATGATCTACCACTTCTCTTTGCTAAGGATGATCCTTCTACAGTTGTTGTGAGGGCCCACTCTGAGCCTCATGTCCATTCTCTACATGATCAATCTTTTTGGGCTAATGTCATTGTGGATACTTATGTACAACATTTGTAGGAGGTCTCTTTATCATTTGAGAAGACTGTTGGTTCCTTGAAATAGGTTCTACATCACTCCTTGTTTGATCTACACTTCTTCTTAGCAGCTTTAGAGGAAGCCATCATCAACATCAACACAGGGACACTTGAATAGGTTTTAGAGACATCGTTCATCTTAGAGATTCCTTCTCCATACAAGGGACACATCTCCTTTATACCCTTAGCTTTGTTTCTTCCAAAGGGGAGGAACATCATTCAAAGGTCATGGATCAACTTCTACATTAGAGAAATTCTCACTAATTGGAACACTACCTTTAGCGGGGGGGGGGGATTACCTTGTCTCCTTCTTCCCTTTTTTGTGGGGGACTTTTTCCTCTTAGGGGGTTTTGTCCTTCTACATTTTTCTCTTGTATATACTAGATGTATGTTGTAATCGGGGGGGTCTTGATTACTCCATCCATCCATGCATCCCTTTTCATCTCTCTTTTTGGGGGAGGGTTTTTCCCATGAGGTTTTCCCTCTTTCTCCACTTTATGAGAGATTTTCATATCATTATATACATGGGTACCTAACATGGCCTAGTAGTCGAGACCCATTTTGCATTTCATCCTAGTTTTCATAAGCTTAAGGGAATTTGCCTAAGTTGCACTTAAGGGGGGGTGTTGGTGTAAATAATTCTTCACTATTTACATTTACTTAAGTTTACTTAGGTTAATGCATATTTTTATTTATTTATTAGCCACCTAGGAGTATGCATACTCTTGCAAGTTGTCATGTTGACAACACATGAGTCTGCACCTCTTTTATGGACATGGTGTCTACAACACAGGAGTTAGCACACTAATTAAGCACATGGTGTCTACAACCTTATCATTCTTATCCACTCATCTATAATTATGGATAAGGCATGTGCTTAGTTATCATGATTCTTATCTTATCTCCTAGTTCTTTCTAGAGATATTGTAGGTGCTTCCTAAGAGGCCTTTATATACAGGCACTCCTAGGGTGTTTATATATCATATACTAAACAAAGCAATGTATTAGGACATACTTTGATTAATTGATCATATCTATTTTTGGTCTATAGTTGTGTTTGTGTTTGAGTTCTTAGTTCCTAGGTGAATTTTTCCCTTAGGAAAATTCTTACAAGATCTAATGGTGAAAGGAAACACTTTGTATGTTACAAGTGTAACAATCCTAGACATATTGCAAGGAGCTATAAAGCACCTAAAAATTAGAATGGAACCAATCAAAGAAAGAATGAACATGTATGTCAATTATGTAATAACTTTGGACACATGTCAAGATTTTTTAGAATGGACAAAAAGAACTTCAACAAGAATCCTAATCACACAAGGAAAAATAATAGAAATGATAGAAGAAATAGTAATGGAAGGAACAATAGTTAGAAGGAAGCAATCAAAGAACATGTTGATGAATTCAAAGAGGCATTTGTGAAAGCATCTAATCCATAAAATTCTATAAAAAAATTGGAAGAGAAGTATTTGATGCACCTGATGGGAAATTGAAGTTAGAAATTATATCTGACTCATCCTATCTAAAATAAGCATTTCCAAAAGAGACAGAGTGTCACTTAATCAGAACTAATGAGCAATTGTGAATTAGAGGCTGTGCAGTTAATAGAAGGCAGTAGACATGGAGAGGAAGTTGTGGTCGAGTACCCAAGTATTGATATGATCATAGGAAGCTATGAGAAGGAAAATAGGTTTACTATTAATTAATGATAGTTTTTGAAAATATGGTAGATGTGCATTTAATGCAATGTTAGATTTGAAATTATTTAAGGTTTGGGAGAAATATTGTAGTACCATTTGATTTTGTGAAGAGTTTAGAGAAATTAGTGAGTGATTTGACAACAAATTCAAGTATGAAGTGAAGCATTTGGAGTGCAAAGTTGCAAAAGCCCTAAAAATAACATTAAAGGTATTTTACAAAGCTTGAATTGAACTTTTCAGTATCAGTAGTGAGCATTATGGAAAGCCAATCAGTATGTGATGTTAGTGATAGACCCAGATATAAGTTCAAACACCCATTTGTTTCTTTATTTGATGATTCGTTAGGAGCATTTTCTTAAATTTTTCCAAATGTACTTCACATAGAAGATGCCAAAGTTACATTCACTATAAATTTGAGAGTATTGGTGATGAAGATATACATAAAGATTTAGGAGTTGTGTGTAATGGAGATCTAACCATGAAATCTGAATATGCATACCTAAATGAGTTGAACCTAATTAAGCATATGTTCTACACAAAATTTGACAATCATAAATGGCCTAGATTTATCCTAAGTAGAATCCATGGAGAATTTCTTTCGGTAGGTGATGGACATGTCACAATTAACAATGACCTAATTCATAAGGTCACATTTTTGAGAAACAAAGGATGTAATCTAGTGAACAATAGGAATGTAAGAAAGGTTGTTAAAACAAACCTTAAAACTAAGTTTGATGGAATGAATATGAGAGTTGATTTGATTTTGGATCTTGGAATTAGAATACTAAGCAAGATTGTAGATTACAAGTTAAACCATAGTTGTAGAATTAACTTAGTGCTAATAGAATTTTTGCATTGACCATATGTCATGGAAGTTGAAAGAAAGAAAGTGAATATGTGTGAGATTCTCAAAGTACTGTTGTTAGATAATGTTCCTAACCTAAAGAAGTCCAAGAATGCAATCTTTAGATTTGAATCTCTACTAACACTTCTATTCTTCTATACAACCAACCTATTCCCTAGTATGACAAATTGGAATAGAAAGGAATGCTTAATGAAGTTAGTTAGACAGTGTTACAGGTCTAGATTAGAAAATTTCAGAGATAGTGATGTTGATAGATTGATGAAGAGTTTCCAATCTAAGATGAAGTTGAGATATATAATCCCTCCTTCTATGGTAGAGAAATATAAGGATGACATATGTTTCATGGTAGAAACTAATATTACATATATAGAGGTAGTAGATCCTAGGGTAAATTTTATTGAACCTATGGCATATGAAATGAGTGAAGAACTTGTTGAAGGCTATGCACATATCATATTACAGTTAGAGAAGGATACTAAATGTCCTAGATGGGGTACCTATGAGGAAAAGATAAGGGAAGTTCATTCTAAACTTCACAAAAAATATATTAAGAAGAATGTGGAGAAGAAAATTGAATCTATTCTTAAAGAATCTAGTATGACAAGAGATGAATTCAATGAGATCAAAGGTATTGTGATAGAGATGAAAGCTAGTGGGAAGACTGAGGTGTTGACAGTTACACCTATAGGCATTGTAGTGTCATCTATGGAAGTGATAGTAGCAAGATCCACTTCACAAATTCCCACCACACTATATGTAGTAGTTGCATCAGCCTAAAAGGAAATAAGAAGACGATACATTAGTTGCATAGAGGAAGTTAGAGAGACTAGTGAAGGCTAAATAAGAACCTACACCACCTTCAAGGAAAAGGGTCAAGCAAACCTCTAGTGAACCCAAAAAGAGAAGAAAGACTACAAATTAGTGATTCAAAGGAATCTGATGAAGAAATTGAAGAGAAGCCAGTTGAGCAAGTAGTTGGAGAATGAAGGGCACCAACAAAAAAGAAAGCTTAGAAACCAAAGGTAGAGAATCTAAACATGTAGATAATTAACAATGATAGTTTTGTTCAGTTGAATAAATATTATAGCTTGTATAATAATATGGATAGGAGACAATTAGAGAATGCTATACTAAGGAATATGATCTTGAGAAAAAAGATATTTGATAGCATTCAGAACAAGATTCCAGAAGATCTATACAATAGGTTACTAAATAGGAAGAAAAGAGTGGTAGAAGAAGATACGAAATTGAGAGAAAATATGATTCCAAAATTGTGTGAAGTTAGCACAAAGGAATATATGGATAGAATATTGAAAGGTATTGAACCTTTGCTAAGGAACAAAAGAAGATTAATTCTTCATATAGGAGGCAACTATGAAGAAGTTAAGAAGGAAATAAAAGAAGCCATAGTAAAATATATGACTTCTATGCCTAAGGTCACTAGGGAGAGTGTGTAGTTAGAAATAGATAGTCTAGTATATGTGGAGGCTAGTACTCCTACTGATGATGAAGAACAATTTGAAGAGACATAACATGTAGGATCACCTCCTAATATAGTTATTCATATTGAATCCATGCAAGTGAATAGTACTCACATATCTATAAATACTAACTAAAAATCCTTTTGTAGAATATGGGACCAACATTGTTGGCAATATTGTTGTTTACTCAAGCTTTGATGAAGGGGAAGACAAAGATGCAAAGGAAAGTGTAGAAAAGAAAATATTAGAAGCACAAGAAAAGAGGAAAGAAAATGAAAGAAGAAAAGAAAAAGAAGCTAAAAGAATTGAAAATGAGAAAAGGAATGAAGAGAAAAAAAAAGAAAAAGGAAGAGAGAAAAAGAGAAGAAAAGAACAAAGAAGAAGAAAGAAGAAAAGAAGAGGAGAAAAGAAAGGACGCAGAGAAAGAAAAAAAATAGAAAAGGAAAGAAAGACAACTGAGGAAGAAATAGAGAAAGAAGAAGATGAGAAAAGGAAACAAGAGGAAGAAAGAAGAGTATAGACTTGAAAGAAGTTGAATTAATCCTAACAACAACAGCAGCCATGAAAATATCTAATAATGATGATGACTAGAAAGGGTTAATGAGCTCCTTGAGAAAGTTACATAAAAGGAACAAATTAGTAAAGACCTTGGAAAGAACATTGACAGAAGTCTTGGAGAGAATGTAGAAGACAATTCACACTATTGGTGTAAATAAGTATTTACTATTTACACTTTACTTAAGTTTACTTAGGTTAATGCATTAAACTGAGGAAGAAATAGAGAAAGAAGAAGAGGAGAAAAGGAAACAAGAGGAAGAAAGAAGAGTATAGAGTTGAAAGAAGTTGCATTAATCCTAACAACAACTCCAGCAACAACAACAACAGCCATGAAAATATTTGATAATGATGATGACTAGAAAGGGTCAATGAGCTCCTTGAGCAAGTTACATAAAAGGAACAAATTAGTAAAGACCTTGGAAAGAACATTGACAGAAGTCTTGGAGAGAATGTAGAAGACAATTCACACTGTTGGTGTAAATAATTATTTACTATTTACACTTTACTTAAGTTTACTTAGGTTAATGCATTATTTTATTATTATGTATTATTTTATTATTTATTTGGTGAGATACTTAGGATTTTTCATACTCTTATAAGTTGTCATGTTGATAACACTTGAGTAAACAACTCTAAATCAACACATGGTGTCTACAACACTAGAGTTTGCATAATTAATTGAGTTGTCATGTAGACAACATAGTTCTTCGCACTCCTAATTTAGCACATGGTGTCTACAACATAAAAAAAAATTTGCTACACCTTTGTAGGCTTATCCTCTCATAATTGCACTTATTCCTGTGCTTAATGGAGGATAACCCATATCTGATGGACATGTGCCTAGTTGTATGACTTCTCATGTTGCTGATTTCTATGCATTCTAGAAGCATTCTAGAGGCCTTTATATATAGGTATTCCTAGTGTACATTAATAGATATTTAATGAATATATCATCACTCTGATCATACTCTCTTTGGTCTACTACTGTGCTTGTTCTTGAGTTCCTTGGTCTTGGGTGAATTTTTCCCTAAGGAAAATTCTTACATGGTATCAAAGCTAAGGGAGATTCTTTTCACATAGCCATTCGAGATCATTGTTACTTCAGCACCTCGACCTAAATTTGGAGAATCTACAAAAATTGGGAGCTTTTCGAGCTAAATCAAACCTCATGATTACATCTAGAATGTTGATTTAGTGAAAATTGGCTATAAATTCACCTATGCTAGGCCAAACTCAATTTCGAGGTAAAATGTTTTTGTAAACTGGCACCCAAAGGCCCTGATATGCAACTTAGGTATGGTCATTTATTCGATATGTTAATCTATTATTCAGATCTAAATTTTATTTATTCTCTACATTATTTTTGAATTAGGTATTTTTCAAAAACAAATTGGGCCTATAAGCCCCTGCAAAGAATTTTTTTGGTAGGAACTAGGTAGTGACACCTCGGCCCCTATGGAGAATATTCATGGAATATTTTATCTATTTAGATGGTTTAATCCAAATTCGGTGGACACATCAATATTTTTGGCATCGGGCTAGTTAATCAGTGGAAAGTCTACATTTTTTGGGATTTAAATCTAGGACTGACATATAAATTTTAGGCGAATCCAAACTTGTCATGCACTTGCATAATTTGGCAGGCTTCTTTTAAGACCCGACGACCTTTTTTGTCTAAGCCTTGTGGTTTGGCATCTTTAAACAGCACATAGTGTCAATTACCCATGAATGTGGGACTATTCTCATAATTTTTTGGCATGGAAAATCTAAAACCTAGCACCCACAAAACTTATCTTTGGTGGTGTTTGAAATTCGATGTGAAGATTCAACATCTGACACAAAATTTTTTTGGCCACTACAATAGTTCCTATCGAGAACCTAGCTCTAAGACATGCATCATCCTGTAGCCCCACCACACGTCGATGATATACAGGCCCACACAATGCTACCCTACCATAGTGGATACACATCATCAGCCACCAACCTGCCACATAGACCACCAAATTGAAATCCACATCAATGTGGTCCCATCTGCACAGTCAGTAATCTATGTGATAGCCATGTAGGCAAACACATAGGTCAAAGGCACATTGAGTTGTCTGTACTATTTGTATAATTTTGTACCACTAGCTTAGCTATTGCATCATCATTACATCATGTTGACATCATCAGGGGGCCAAAAATTATTGACATCATTATTTCATGTTCCTAAATTTGATGACCATCTTATCGTCATCTAGATAAAAATTTGAATTGCTATGACAACCATATAACTGTCAAATTTAACCCTATATTTTGCTGATCCAACCCCTCTCTAGATTGATTTTTGATTTGACAGTTCAACTTTGGGAGGCCATATCTCATTCATCTAGACTCCAAATTAGGTGTAATTATTTTTTATTTTGTGTAAAATTTTTGCGATGTAGTTCTTTTCTAGTTTGGGTGCACAAATTTGTCAGAAATTGCATCTTTTGGTGACTGTACCTATCTAATCCTACATTTTGCAACTTCAAATGCTTCGTATGGGCTCATCTAGACATAAAAATAGGTTCCATTTTTTTTTGAAAGTGCATTATTTTTTGTGTACTTTCCAGATCTACAATTAGGTTATAGGGTTGTGTGGACAAAAGTGTCACTTTCAAAATTAGGTTCTTTTTTGCATTATAATACTTTGATGTATCTTTAGAATTATTGTATATCTGAGATACATTGTAATGTGCTAGTTTTGAACTCAATAAGGAAGTTGTAAAAAGTAAAATCAAAAGTCCACTAAGGCCAAAATTGGCAAGTGGCCATTGTAAACACACTACAAATAAAGTGCCAAGTGCCAAAAGCATCTTTTTTGGGGGGTTTCTTGATTGAGTGAAAGATGGAGGATGTTCTTGGCGTTGTGTTCCTCTTTTCCTATTTTTTTTTTTCATTTTTTGCATCATGGAAAATTTTAAGTTTCCAAAATTAACTCCACATAACTACGCTACATGGTCCATTAAAATGCGGTGTCACTTAATGCATAAAGGATTTTCTCAATATGTAGATGGTACCATTCCTAAACCAAAAAGTGATCGAGTATTTGCCAATGAAATCACTGATTGGAAAATAATGGATAGGAAAGCCTTGGATGGTATTTGTTTGGGGGTTGAAGTCAAGATCATATATCAGATTCAGAAGTCTCGTACATCCAAGGAAGCTTGGGATACCCTCCAAAACCTATATGGTAAAGTGTTTGAGGAAGATCTTTTCAAAATTTAAGATAAGATTATCTCCTTAGATCCAAAGGCATTTGATTCCATGTAGGATTTTATCATAAAGGTGAATGCATTAAGAATGAAGCTAGATGATTGTGGGAGTCCTATTAAAGATGAAAGTTCAATCTATCTCATTCATAATAAGCTGCCATCTAAGTACTACACATTTGTTTCTACTTATAGCACCTCAAAGACTACATTAGTGTCTAACTATCAGAAAGTATCTTTTGATCATTATCCTAAACTATTGGATAAAGAAGAAAAGAAGTTGAAATAAATGAGGATTCTCAATTCATCCAATTCTACGGCTTTGGTGGAATATAATGAGGGTTCTCAAAATTCAGATAGTTAATCCTCAAATAAAGTAAAAGGAAAGAATAAGAAGTGAAAGAATAACAAATCAGAGGATGCAGTAAAGACAACACAAAAATCAAATCAACAAGGAAAGTCTTCAACAAATTCAAATAAGTAGGGAGACAATAATAAGGACAAGAAAAAGTGTGCTTATTGCAAGAAGTTGGAACATAATGAACATGAGTGTTATCATAAAAAGATTGATGAGTTGACCACTATCATGAAGAAACACAATGTTCCACTGCTTAATGCTTATAAGGAGAAAGCATCTTCTTTATATTCAAAGGGAAAAGGGAAAGCACTCATGGAAAATTTGAGTTCTTCATCGAAATAGATTCCTAACTCAGGTGCCTCATATCATATGGATTCTTCAAAAGGGGATTTTTCTTCATTGAAGCAGTCTAAGGTACTATACATCTTTATGGGAGATGATACAAAAATAAAAGTTGAAGGGAAAGGAAATGTGGAGATGGAAAATGGAGAGTTCAAATATGTTCTCTATGTTCCTAACCTAAGTTCAAATCTCCTCTCAATTTACCAAATCACTCACCTTAGAGATGGTCATAAAGTTGAGTTCCTTCCTAGCTTAATAAAGGTGCATAGTCTAAAAGATGATTCAGTGGCTGTAGTGGGGAAAGTTAACCATGAAAAAAGGTTGTATTCTTTCTCCCACTTTGTACCCCAGTCTCCTTAACAAACCTTGTTGACTCAATCCAATTCACAAATCAAATTATGGCATGAGTAGTATGGACATCTAGCCTTCTACTATCTTCAACAACTTTACACAAAAAAAATGGTCAAAGGTCTACCTACAATCAACTTTTCTATAGGTGAATGTTCACCATGTTCAGTGGATATCCATCTAGAGGAGAAGTTAGATAAAAGGAAGTCTTCAAGAGAACCAATTATTTTTCAATTGGTTAACATGGTACTAGTAGGTCTTTTGTAGTGACACTAGTCAGCTAGGGTCACTACATACTTACTTCATTGATGAATTTTCATGCTACACATGGGTCTACTTTCTTCATCACAAGAATGAAGTGTTGGACAAGTTTCTAGCCTTCAAGACTCATGTTGAATAGAAATCGAAGAAAGCTATCAAAGTTCTTTGAATAGACAACAAAATTAGATATGTGAAAAAAAGACTTAAATACTTTTGCAAACTTGAGGGTATTGATCTTTAGAATCCACCAGCATTTAGTCGACACAAGACATATGTTGTAGCATTAAGGATACAAACTCTTAAGTCTATGGAAAGTTGCATGATACAAGCCAAGTCCCTAGATCCATCACTTGAAGTTGAAGAAATCATTAGTTCCAATCACATACTTAACAAGTCTCCTCATCCTACCTTACATGGCAAGACTCCTTTTGAGGCATGGTGTGGCAAAAAACTAGTTGTGACACACTTTAGAGTCTTTGGTTTTCTAGCATGGAAAACATATCTTCCAGGGGATGCAAGGCACCATCACCTTGGCCTTGTACTTTCATTGGATATGAAGATGGTGTAAAGGAACACAAACTTATGGATCTAAGACTCATGGGATTTTCATAGAGAGGAATGTACACTTTGAGGAAATTTCACCTAGCTTATCCTCTACTCCTCTCTGCACTCCATACATTGTGGAAACTAATAGTGACACCATTGATAGTGCTTCAATAGATTTAGTTACATGGAGTTCTATTGATAGTTGCAGCAAGAGGTCATGACATCAACATACTCCACATGCATATATTGCCACAGTGATAGGTCTAGCACAATAGGGTACACCTAGTCTTCCAGCTCTAGCATCAGAGGATGACTACATAGCAAACATTTTAGGTTTGTTTCTAGAGTCATACATAGTAGATTTGGGGGACATCATTGATGATATACATCATCTCTTCAATGAGGAAGATCCTTCTTTAGTTTTTATGAGGGTTCACTCTGACCCTCATGTCCATTCTCTACATGATTGATCTTTACAGGTTGATGTGATTTTGGATACTTATGTACAATAGTTATAGGAGCTCTCTTTATCATTTGAGGAGACAATACATTCTTTGGGACAAGTTCTACATTCATCCTTCATAGGGATAGTTGAGCAGGTTTTGGAGACATCATCCTTCATTGGGATTCTTTCTACACACAAGGGAAGCATCTCTTATGTACCTTTGCCATTGTTTCTTCTAAAGGGGAGGAATAATATTCAGCATTCCTAGATTAGCTTCTACATCAGAGAAACTATCACTGATCGACACTCTTCATTTGGGGGGTGGACTACCTTGTCTCTCTTCTTCTTCTCTCTTATGGGGGGACCTTTTCCTCTTTTGGGATAGTGTTCTTCTTACATTTCTCTATTGTATATATTTGGTGTCTGTCGTAATGGGGGGTCCTTGATTACTTCATCCATCCATTCATCTAATATTTTCATCTCTCTTTTTTTGGGAGGATTTTTTCCATGAAGTTTTTCCTCTTTCTTCACTTTATGAGAGATTGCATTTCATTATGTACATGGGTACCTAACATGTCCAAGTAGCTGGGAGATTGCATTTCATTATGTACATGGGTACCTAACATGTCCTAGTAGTTGGGACCCATCATGCATTTCATTCTAGCTTTCATAAGCTTAAGTGCATTCCCCTAAGTTGCACTTAAGGGGGGTGTTGGTGTAAATAAGTATTTACTATTTACACTTTACTTAAGTTTACTTAGGTTAATGCATTGTTTTATTATTTATTTGGTGAGACACTTAGGAGTTTGCATACTCTTATGAGTTGTCATGTTGACAACACTAGAGTAAGAAAATCTAAATCAACACATGGTGTCTACAACACTAGAGTTTGCATAATTAACTAAGTTGTTATATAGAAAACATAGTTATTTGCACTCCAAATTTAGCATGTGGTGTCTACAACATAAATTTTTATGCTACACCTTTGTAGGCTTATCCTCTCATCATTGCACTTATTCCTGTGCTTAATGGAGGATAACCTATATCTGGTGGACATGTGCTTGGTTGTATGACTTATCATGTTGTTGATTCCTATGCACTCTAGAAGCATTCTAGAGGCCTTTATATACAAGCACTCCTAGTGTACATTAATGGATATTGAATGAATATATCATCATTCTGATCATACTCTCTTTGGTCTACTATTGTGCTTGTGCTTGAGTTCCTTGGTCTTGGACAATTTTTTCCCTAAGGAAAATTCTTACACACAACTATCACAAATCCAAACTTGTAGGCCAAAGAAAAAGATTTGGTGAAATATTTTCATGAAGAGTTCACAACCTTGTTAGAAATTGCTTTAGTTCATGCACAAACGAAGCATGATGCATCACTATTTGATATAGTATGCATGAATGTCAAGAATGATTTGAAAAATCTAGATGTGTGGACCAAATAATTGAGGAAGTGCATGATGAAGATAAGAAGTTTTATGGACAGTGTGCAATGTCACACAGTTACCTGTCAAATTTTGATAATTAGATTAAAGGCCAAATAAGTGAGCTTCATACACTCACTACAAGATTGCAGCGACCAGAGACAAGAATTGAAGATTTTGAAACAAAGATGGAGAAGATCCACAATGATGTCAAATACATTGAATCCAATAAGGAGATGGTAATAAAGAGATTCTCTATCCTCAAAGAATACTTATCACCAAAAATTGTCATTTTGTAGAGGCAATCAGAGGAGTGTCTTGTAGGTAAGGCATCTTATGATAAATTTTCCTATACTGACTTGAGAGCAATAGAAGTAGCATCTTATGCACTTTGTACACTTATCAGTATATCTAATATAGTCATAGAAAATTGGAAGAAGGACTTTGACAAGCTAAAACATGACTTTGTAGATTGCATATCTAGAATGTCCAACTAATCAATAGAAGGCAACACAGTTTTGTGGATACAATTTTTGACACCTTTGCCATTGTTGTCACAGTGGGAGAAGTATACATAAAGAAAATTGTATATATTTTTAAAACTAAAGTATGTGTATGTAAGAGGGAGCTTAGCTACATATCAGTGTAAATTAGTGATAAGGAATGTAATGCTTCATCAAGACATGAATAAAATCTTATGTTTCGAAGGCATTTATTTTTGTATTTACTTTTTTTTTTGTATGACATCATTTTGGAATTATAGCCAATTTTTCAAAATGTTTCCATTAATTTTAAAGGGGGGCAAGATTTTTGGAAATATGGTCAGATAGATGTATAAGTGTTGTCATTTATGGAAACATATTTTTTGATATTTCATGTTGTTATCTAAGTTAGAAATTTGTCTAAGTGTTAGATAGTTTACAATAGTATAGAGACAGTTTGTATGGATGAAAGTCTTCAAGTTAGCTCATGCATAGTTGAGGATTGATAGTTGATAGTGTCATGATGATGCATCAGTGTGTAGACATGTACAAATGGTATGACAAATGCTATAGTCAAATTACCAGTTTAGGTATTTAATAGAGCATAATAGAGCATATCATAAAATTGGATTGTATGACTTAAGGAATTATTTTGGTAACAAAATAACTACTAAATCATGATGGGAGGACATCTGAGATGTTTACCCAAAGTTATTTTATTATTGGTCAAGTGTGTGAAAGCATAAAGGCTGACTTAGAAGAGATTTATTAATTTGCAAGATATAAGTAAAGATCATACCTTGTGTAGATAAAGTGTCAAGTGAATATGATGCGAACAATTCTCAAAAAAGCTTAAATGATATGTGAGCCATATGTGATGCAAAATTTGATGTATGAACAAATCCAATGTGAGATAAAGTAATAAGAAAGTATTGTATGTATACCTATACTTGTGAAGAATTTAAATGTATACGGCATGTTAGGGTAGTGGGCTCTTCTTGCATACATTGTGTTTGATCTTGATCTATGAACTCCTAACAAGGTTGAGGATTTTAATAGGGCTTAGTCCTCTAACAAGGACTTGGGACACTATATGTACTTCATAAACTCCTAATAGGGTCAATATCCTTAACAGGATTATTATGTTTAGTGGATCATATTGTGGGTATCATCCCCACCAGGGTTTTCCCTTGGCTAGGGTTTCCCTACTTCACAAATAATGGTGTTTTGAGTACTCTTTGTGTATGGTTATATTTACTATTCAATATTGTTGTTTTACTTTCATATGCAAGTTATAAAGTAAGTAACAGTATTCAATTGTGGGAAAAAATTGTAGAATACTAATTCACCCCCCACCCTTAGTATTATCTATTTCTAGTCGTAACATAATTTCTATAATTAAATAAAAATATATATAATTATTTAATAATTGACATTTATTATTTCTCTAACTTTGCATCAAAATATAGATAAAATAAAATAAAATGTATCACATGTCATTAATAGACTAGAAAGTAATCCAAATGACATAAGTAGTTTTATTCTTATGAATTAGAGTCAAATGTAATTCAAAAGAGAGTTGACATATTTTAGGGTTGTTGATGTAGAGAGAATCCAAGGGTACCCCCATTGGAGGTAATCTGAATCCATGAAAATAACCATACAGTAGAAACACAACAACAAAGCAAGATCTAATACCAAATCACAATACTTTATTCATAAATATAATTTTTTACATGTAATATGCCTAGTTGTAAGGCCTTCTAGGTTAGGACCAAATACAATAGTAATTACAAAACAATTTTGCAAGATCCCACAAGATCCAATTCACAATTCTAATCCCAGCTAGTCTAGATCCACACTTTGGTAGAAAACCTCAAGGAAATATCAACTTGTGCTTGTAAGCCCACCAAGTAATCTCCTGGTTTACTAAGCCTTTAGCTACTAGCCCTTCAAAATTTTCTTCTACACTTTATCCTCTTTTCCAAGCTAGATGATCCTCAATTCACTCCCGAAATGAATATACCTAAAAGACTCCACAAGATCACTTACTTATACCCAACTAAGCCATAGGTTGGCCTAGTCCATTAGACATCAAAATAAACCCTTATATTAAATATTTTCATCAGCAACAAGTTGACTACAACACAAATTAAATACCCATACATAAATTAAATGCCAAAAGTTAAATTACTGACAAATCAACACCAGAGAAACCAAGACCAAACTGAGTGTCAAATAGACTAGGCCAAGCATTAGCCTTCCACACCAACCAAAACTAAATTTCTTCACCGACTAAGCTAACTTGGGCATCACTACAACCCAAACTATGCAGACCAAGCCAAGCTTGCTAGTGCAAACCGAGCCATAGACCACACCAAGCTTGCCAAAAGTAACCTAAGAAAAAAAACTTGTCAAGTCCTCCAGAAGCAACTGAATAACTTGGGCAACACTATAACCAAGCTTCATCGAGCTCCCAATGTGTGTCAAGTTACCACAACCATTGTCAAGCACCTTTGACTATCGAGTTCCCCAAGCTATGCTGAGATCCCTCAACAATAGAGCACCCCTTCTTCATCCAAGTAACACTCCAAATACTCTCCAAATCAACTACCAAGCCTCCTCCCATGAACTCCAAAGTAGCCATCAAGAAAACCCAAGATGCTCTTGCATCAGACTCCCTAGGTAAATAGAAAAGTGTGTCACACACTTTGATGCCCAAAGAAAGATCAACAACCATCTTCATCTTCACCAAAGGTTTCCACTCCAACAAGGACAAGAAAACCAATATGAAAATCATCCACATCTACATCCATCTAATAAATACTAGAATCTCAACCATCCAATCAACATGCTCACTCCTAAGAACAAACTAAACATAATGCTTCATCAGCAAATCCTCATCCATAGTAGCAACTAGAGAATCCACACCAGGACAAACAAACTCCATATGAGCAACAATATGTAATCCCTTGGGAACATATGCCAAAATCTCAACACCAACAATCTCATTGCTAATAACAAGATGCTCTACAACATTTAACTCATCACCAACAATGTCTTTGTCCTCCACGATCAAGCATTCTACAATTTCCATGTCAGACACAACTGACTGATCATGAAAACAATTCTCAACCTCAACATCAACAAGATTAAGAATATCCTCAACAATAGCTTTAGGTTTATCTATAGGTTTTGCATCAGAATCCACAAACTAATTAGCACAATCAATCTCTTCAACCTCGACCTTGCTATGCCATGTTCTCTCATGAACAAGTCTTCTATCTAGCTAGACAACCCTCTTCTCGATCGGTAGACTCCAACTCCACAAACATCTATGAAATTCCCTCCTCATCTAGTTAATAACTCAATAAAAAAAACTAGCTTCAACATGAGAAGACACCTCAAAAAGCCTCTTCTCCACCACATCATGAAGATTTGCAATCATCCTAGGGTCCAATCTTCTTGGATACATCTTCCAAGATCTTCAAAAACCCTATGCAAAAAATTCTTCCCACGCTCCTTATGAAAAACTCAAATTATTTGTAAATCAAATCACAACTTACCACCTGAAAAGAACAACCAAGAATACATCACAAGTCTAGGAAGATGGATCTGCAATACACATCACACAAACTCTCAACAATCATGCTCCATCAAGATCAACCCTCCATCTTTGCATCCATCAATCCATCTACAAGTTCTCTACAATTGTAAGTTAGAACCATAATTTGCCACCTCACAACCAAGAGATCTAGGACTCTAGAAAGAAAATTCCACCACAACATCAAGATATGCTCATATCAACTTCTCCAACCCAAGGTCCTAGTGCAAAGTGCCTCAACTTGAACACTCGGTCTACACACTTTGGAACAACTGGGATCTGATACCACCTAATGTAGTGAGAAACCAAGGGTACCCCCATTGAAGGTAATATGGATCCTTGCAAATAACCACATAGTGAAAACACAACAATAAAGAAATATCTGATACCAAATCACATTACTTTATTCATAAATATAATTTTTTACATGCAATATGCCCGACCGTAAGGCCTTCTAGGTTAGGACCAAATACAACAACAATTACAAAATAGTTCTACAAGATTCAACTCACAATTCTAAGCCCAACTAGTCAAGATCCACACTCTAGTAGAAAACCTCAAGTAAATCTCAACTTGCACTTGCAAGCCAACCAAGTAATATCCTGATTTACCAAGCCTTAGCTACTAGCCCTTCAAAATTTACTCCCACACTTCATCCTCTTCTCCAAGTTGGATGATCCTCAATTTACTCCTTGAATGAATATGCCTAAAAGACTCCACAAGACCCCTTACTTATACTCAACTAAGCCACAAGTTAGCCTAGTTCATTACAAATTAAAATAAATCCTTACATTAAATATTTGCATAAGCCTCAAGTCTATTGCAACACAAATTAAATGCCAAAATTTGGCTCACTAACAACTCAGCACCACATGCAAGACCAAACCAAGTGTTAGAGAAACCAAGTTGAGCATCAACCTTCCACACCAAGCATAACTGAGTTCCTTCACTGACCAAGCTAACTCGGGCATCACTATAACCCAAACTATGCTGACCAAGCTGAGCTCACTAGTGCAAACCAAGCCATAGACCATGTCAAGCTTGATAGAAGCAACTGAGCAACACAGGCAACATTGTAACCAAGATTCATTGGGTTCCCAGTGTGTGCAAAGTTCTTGCAAGCATTTTCAAGCACCTTCAACAACTAAGTGCCCCAAGCTATGCTGAGCTCCTTTGACAATCGAGCACCCCTTCTTCAAGTGAGTAACACTCCAAATACTCTCCAAAGTAACTATTGGGCCTCCTCTCATGAACTCCAAAGTAGCCACCAAAAAAACCCAAGATACTCCTACATTGGTTATTAACATGAAATGTGGTCAAATATAATTTAATATGAATACTTTAAAACTTTCATCAAACTAAATTAGGTTTTCAACTATAGAACATATGATAAAATGAATTTCAAAATTAATATACTACAACTCATCTTGTATTATTAATATTCATAACATGCCTCACAATCAAATGTAGTTCACAATTAATTAGAAAATTACTCTAAATTCCTAATCAATAAAAGATCCTCATTATTTTTTTTAAATCTATTTTCATCCATAGATAAAATACATTAATTATATTAATGAAAATAGAGAAGAAAACACAATATTTTCTGTTACTCCTAGAATTGTTTTGACACTTGAGTGTCAACACACTTAACCACTTTCTACATTGAAGCTGAGTACACTATGTATGCCGAGCCACAGCTTGTGCCGAGTCAGGAAATCCTTCAGGTGCCAAGTGAAGATCAAGTGCCAAGTCACTACAGGTGCCAAGCATGATCCAAGTGTTGAGCAATATTTAGGTGTCGAGTCATAAACGATGCTGAGCAAGATAGGAATGATACAGGATCCGAGTTACAGAAGGTGTCGAGCATCAGGAATCAGTAAGTGCCGAGTAACTCAGAATCAACATATGAGTTTGTAACTTCACAAACTCAAATGTAAACCATTTTCATGGCTGACATATGATGAATCTCGAAGGATTTAAGTGATAAGATCAAATCATTTATATTTCCTATGCAATATACATGCAGTCAATAAGAAAAATGGAGAAGGCATGCAACCAATGATAAAAATGCAAGGAATGAGTAGGAATCAGAGATTCAATATGGATCGTAGATCCATGTCTATCCCTAAGTCTTCGAATGTCTTTATAAGGAAGACAAAATCTCATTGAATCATGTAGATGGATGAAGTGAAAAAAAACTCTAGTGGAGTTCAGAGTTCAGAGTAAAAGACTTAGAGGAAGAGATTGGCAATTAAATATCCAGTTAATTAGAACAAAGTAGGGGATACAAACGAGTATCAGATCTTAGAGGATCAAAGTCAGAAGAAAGTAGATCAAGTGCTTGTATTCAGCAATCAAGGATTGTAAGCTATCAAATTTATTATACCTAATACTCTTTAGCCATTGTATTAGAAAGGAAATCCTATGATGATAGGTTAGCTTAACAGCTATTTTGTAGATCCTTTAAATAGGTCATTAAAGCCTTTGACAGGGTAACAATTCATGTAAAGTGTTTGTAAATCCTTTAACTAGGTCACTATTGATACAGTGTAAAGCCTTTAACAGGGAAGGCCTTTAACAAGGCAGACCATCAGAAGTGGTCAAACATTATTACTGCAGTGATTATCATCCCCACCCCAATTTTACCTTCTTATTCCTAGAGGGTTTCTGGGTTAACAAAATCTCAAGCGTTATGTGGTGATGTATATTTGTTTCTCATGATTGCTTAATGTTTATATGCATGCATGTTCATTTTAAAGATATGTTATTAGGGATTGAAAAATAGGTCAAAATCTAGTACTTTTGATTCACCCCCCTCTCAGAAGCACTCTTTCCAATAAGATATTCCAACAATTGGTATCAGAGTAGAGTTCTCTCAAGAAGGAGCCTAAAAACTTGGAGGAAAAGATCTAAAGATGGAAGTTTTCAAACTTGGAAAGATCATTGAGAACCAGGTGATAGATGCATCTCGCTCTACAAAAAGTAGAGGAAGCTAGAGTGGAATTAAGAAAATCTTTGAAAAGAAGAAAGGAGATAGCCATAGCTGAAAATGATATACACTACAAGGAGATTGATACCACACAAGTGTTTGCCAATGGAGACACTAAAGAGTTTGATGCAGCAATAGTAGAACTGATGGAGAAAAACAAAGCTCAAGCAAATGAGATAAGATCTCTCAAGATGGAACATGAATCATAGGCCATAATGTTATCTGAAATCATTGAACAAAAGAAAAGAGCAATTGAGGATAGAGTCATGATGGAAGATGACAAAAGGAATCTTGCAAACAGACTAGAAGAAAAATGTACTGAATTAACAAGGATCTCAAACATGCAGATGGATACACTTGCCCAAATGATGAACCTTCATCATGAACTTAATATGAAAGATATTAAGATCTCTACTTTAAGGATGCAGAATGAACAACTGCAGAATGAATTGAACAGAGAAAAAGAGATAGCAGAGAATCTCAACAAGTCAAGTGAAGCTATAAAGTACTTTGAACAGTTACTAAAATCCCCAATATCAACCCATGATACATCAGGACTTGGATACAACAACACTGAAGCTGGTGAATAATAAAAAAGTGTTGAGCAAAGAAGTGACAAAGATAAGGATTCTAAACCCACTTGTCATTACTATAATAAAAAGGGGCATACTGCTAATGTTTGCAAGAGTAGAAGAATCAATCAGCCAAACACACCCAAAATAAAGAGTTATTGTCACAAGTGCAACATGCAAGGACATATGACACAAGATTGCAGACCCAAAGTCTCAAGGACACAAAGATTTGATGGAAATTGTCATAATTGCAAGAAATATGGACATAGAGCATTTGAATGCAAATCAAAGGCTATGTGGACATCAAATCAGCTAGCAAAAGGGAATGAAAGTCACTACCATTGGGATTACAACACTAGGTATAGTTGTCATTATTGTCAGGAATATGGACATATACCATAGAACTACATAAGAACACATTTCAAGGGGAACTATAAAAGATGGTTGAGCCAAACCACATATTTCAGTTGCTTGAAAATTGGTCATATCAGCAAAAACTCTCCTACAAGGTCCAAAGCACCAAATACTGAAGCCAACAGAGGAAAAGAAAAGATTGATGTTGAGAAAATAAGAGGACAAATGAATAAGACTTGGAAGAAGAAAGATGAGTGTAGTACATCAAGTAAAGGGATCACTTTACCCAACAGGTCAAGTGATCACACTTCATCAAACTAAGCATAAGAGAGATATATGGGACTGATATACAAAGTTATATCATACATTAGTCCCAAGACAAAGAAGTACTAAAAAGAAGAAATAAGCATAAGATAAGATGTTAAGACTAAACTTGACTAATGATGCCGAGTGAAACAATTTTGAATGCCGAGTTATTAACAAAGTAAGTAGATGCCAAGTAAGTATAGCTGCCAAGTGGATGCTGAGTTGAAAAACATTTGGAAGCTGAGTGACAGGTGTAGGTACTAAAATGCATTAAATGCAAAGTTCCTTTTGTTGCTTAAAGGTAAAAATTGATTCATTTTTGAGCCATTCAAATGAAGAGCGATTACCTTGATCATGACTAAGCAACTTTTAAGCTTTCAACTAGTGATTTGTAGCAATTCAGCATCTACCCAAGCGATCTAAGTATTTATCCAGGTATTTCCTTCTGGTGCTGAGTTTTACTGTTTGTGAAGTTTTCTTTAATCATCAAACCCTAGTTCAGTTATAAATGGCATCTAGTTCTAAAACAACCCAAGGGAAAGTGAGCCATGAGATTCAACTTGTCAGCAATGAGGTTAAGCAACTTGAGTCTAGACCTATACCAGAAGTTGCATATAAAAATGATCCTGTTGGTGCCCTATCCGCCATCCCTGAAAAAGTTGTTATGGTTCAGGATGTGTGAAAGTGTTATAATTGCAAAATAGGAGCCATAAGAGACTTGGAAATCTTTAATGCATATTACAAACTCTGTGAAAATGGTATCTTGAAAAATGAGTTTTCTATCATAGAAAAGAAGGGTTTAACCAAAGCCCTAGCTTTTCCAATCGTATTCAAAACTGAGTGGATACACATAATACTTAGTAGAATTCATGATGGATCATTCTAGTTAGAACAAGGACAAGTCAAGATTACCAGGAAGATGGTTCATAGGGTTACAAGTTTTCCAACCCTAGATCGGCCGAAGACACTGAGAAGTGAAAAGAAGGAAACAATTGAGAAGAACATAGGTGCAAAATGGAACAATGGAGGCATGACCATAGATACCATAACTGATACCCTTCTAGACTTTGCTGTAAGGATCATATCACATAAGTTTTATTAATCTAGTAGGTTAAATAGTGTACCTTGCATAGTAGTGGATGTGGCACATAAGCTTGTAAAGAAAGACCACACGTATGACCTTGCAGAGCTCTTATTGCAATAGATCAATAAAAATCTTGGAGCTATTAGAAAATCCAAGGGAGCACAGTGTAAATTTGGTTCAGTACTGGTTTGTATGTTCTTCTATGTAATGAAGGAATTCCCTTCATTTGGAAAAATCAACTGGAGTTAAAATAAAACCATTGTTGATCAAATAAATGATTACATTTCACAAATGGGAGATAGCTTCGATGATCAAATGTCTATCTATTTTGATGATTTCAAAAATGCAATGAAAAAGAGAATGAGAATACCAGTTCCACTGGTAGAAAAGCATGTAAATGACATATGTTTTCTGATTGACATTGATTATACTTACATTCAAGCAGTCCTTCCAACAACAAGATGGCTTAGACCATTGGGATATGAGCTTGATGTTGACCAAGCTTTTGCAGTCATCACAAAATTATTTGTCGAGGAAATGGACAAAACTGCAAAGGCATTTGGAACATATGACACTGTCAAATCAAGAGTTGTTACAGAACTCAAGATAGCCACAGCAGTAAAGAAAAAGGACAAGCTGGTAAAGAAGATAAAGAAGAAATTTGGTGTTGAAGAATCAAGTGGAGTAGGCAAACCAAAAGAGATTAGTGAAGGAGAAGAAGAAGGTGAGCCAAAACAAGAGTCACTTGAATTGTCACAAAACCAAGGTGAAGACAAAAATGAGAGTGCTGAGAAAGCAGAAACCAAGGAAGCACCCATTAGAGGTAGAGTCATCAAAAGGAAGACAAAGACACCTCCTGCTTCTCAGCCTTCACCAAAGAAAGCTGCCATGCAAATACCCAAGAAGCCAACAACTAGAGCTAAAACAAGAGCCTCTACACAAAGGACCAAAGAGGAAGCCACAAAGAAGAAGAAAGTAGTCAAAAAGGCACAGGAAGAGCCAAGGAAAATGAAAAGATATGTGGCCCAACCTGATACTAATGAAGAAGATCAGATTGAAAAGGTAATTAATCCTCCTAAATCTTCAGCTGATATATTATGTGAGAAGATTAGGAATGGAGACTTAAGTAAAATGAAAAAGATTGATTTCAATAAGTTCAATAGAGAGGAACAAAATAGCATAGAAGAATTAGTCTATACATTAATGGCACAGTTCAAGTATACACCTCTTGAGCTAGATGGAAAATTGCCAAAGGAATTGTCTAAAACTATAGAAGACAGATGGCATTTTTGTCTAATGATGGAGAAAGAGATGAGGGAATCAACCCTAGCAAGCATACTACCTAATTTAACCAAAGAACAGATATCTCAAGTAGTCAAACGTCATAGTAAAAGGTTTACAACTAAATATAGGACATTCTCCATCTTACAAAACAAAATTGAAGAAGTTGTACAAAGAACTACAAGAATTTGGAAAAACTTGTACAAGACAACTGAAGATGTCCTTGAAGAGGAATACAAATAAGAAGCTACTACTGAACCTGAGGAAAGAAGGAAGAGGAGAGAAGAGAAGATAGAAGAAGAGAAAAAGGTTGAAGAAGAGGAAAACAAGAAAGAAAGAGAGGAGGAAGGAAAATATGAAGACAAAGCTACTGATGAGCAGCAAAGTGTGCAAGCCACACAACTTTCACCTCCTAGTCCTCCTCACTTGCCTACCACACTTGTATAAATCATAAAGATTAAGGATGTTGTTGACACCTCATGTCAAAACACAAATCCATTAACTGTAGAGGATCTTACTAAGATCTTTGACCAAACAACTCTAGAAGTGCAATTGTGTACAAGTCCCATATTGGTCAGTGTGGATATTCTCCAAAAGTCAGTAGACAAACTCAAAGAAGCCAAGGTGTCACCATAAGAACCACCTCAAATCATTCAAACTACTAGGCTTACATCTCTCTCACCTCCATCTCCACCAAGAATAGCCATTCAGGCTCATTAGGAGCTGAGTGCAATAGCAGAGGAAGTCATAGGTACAACAGTACAGATAGCAAGTATACCTCCAAAAGCAGTGACACAAGAAGAAGAAGCCAAGCAAGGAGAAGAGGATAAAGAAGAAACACAAGATAAAGAGGAGTTTTCAATACAAACTTTGGTTGAATTACCAAAAATAGGAACTCCTACCAAACCTATTCAGAAGCTGAGTACTAAAACAATGACCTTACATGTCAGTACACCAAGCTCAAGTTCTACTAGGGTAGCCAGGATGATTCATTATGGTATTCCTGAGCTTGATGAAGAAATTAAAATACCCTATTATGATTTAAGCACTCTAAATGAGAAAAAGATGAATGAAACACATAGTGCATTGGATAAGAGAAGGAGGCAAGAGGCAATGAGGAAAGACTACAAATACAAGCTTGCAATGAATGAGATAAAAGATATATTCATGGATGATTTTAGCCTTCAACCTCCAGATGCAAATAGGCCAATACTTGAGCAACTATCTGATATAGTTGACCAAGTGAATAATGAAGGCCATGATACTAATGTAAAACTAATGGAATGGTCAGAAAAGAAGTTTCAAGGCAAAGTCAACCAAAAAATAGCTAATAACATAATTTTGGGATAGGTTGACCTAGCTAAGAAATTGGAAAATGTAAAGAGTGTATTACCCTCAGATCTTGCACAGAGTGAAAATCAATTTTCTCAAACACTTCACACTAAGAGGGAATTGGTTGCATTATCAACATAAGAGGCCACTATCAAAGAAAAGTTGATACAAATCCAAGCCTCAATCACTCCTCACTTGGAAGTGTTACACAAGGAGCAAATGTATGTAGAAATAGTTCTGAAGAAGGATCCAAATATTTATACACATGAAGGACTTGTTGATCTAGCAATAGAGCTTGCAATCCAACAAAGTCATTGGATATTGCCTTAAATAACTGGGATGCAACTCTCCAAATACTCCTTGAGGTAAATAAGACATTTTTGGCGAAGCATGGCATTACTATTTAGGACCATTTGACATCAGTATCAAAAAAGGGGAGATAATATTCTAAGGGGGAGATAATATTGTGAAGATATATTAAAGAGAACATTAGGCATAATGGCACAAGACATCAAAATTCATGACATGACAAGGCATGATCAACTTAGGGGGAGTTATAATAATTTTGAGGTATATATTGCAAGATACAATATTTTGATCAAGTTTTTTAAAAACCTCTATATATATACCAAGCATATTAGTGAACGTACTCATAAGATCAGATAAATAATGCTTAGTTAAGTGTTTTTGACACTCATGTCAAAGGGGGAGATTGTTAGTCCCAGAATGGTTTTGAAACTGGAGTGCCAACACACTTAACCACTTTCTACATTAAAGCCGAGTACACTATGTATGCCAAGCCACAGCTTGTGCTGAGTCAGGAAATCCTTCAGGTGCTAAGTGACTACAAGCACCGAGCATGATCTAAGTGTCGAGCAATATTTAGGTGTCAAGTCATAAACAATGCCGAGCAAGATATGAACGATATAGGAGCCGAGTTACAGAAGGTGCCGAGCATGAGGAATCATTAAGTGCCGAGTAACTTAGAATCAACATATGAGTTTGTAACTTCACAAACTCAGATGTAAATCATTTTCATGGCTAACATATTATGAATCTCAAAGGATTTAAGTGATAAGATCAAATCATTTATATTTCCTATGCAATCTACATATAGCCAATAAGAAAAATGGAGAAGGCATGCAACCAATGATAAAAATGCAAGGAATGAGCGGGAATCAGAGATTCAATATGGATCGTAGATCCATGTCTAACCCTAAGTCTTCGAATGTCTTTATAAGGAAGATGAAATCTCATTGAATCATGTAGATGGATGAAGAAGTGAACAACAACTTTAGTGGAGTTAATAGTGAAGAGTAAAAGACTTAGAGGAAGAGATTGGCAGTTAAATATCTAGTTAATTAGAACAAAGCAGGGGATACAAATGAGTATCAGATCTCAGAGGATCAAAGTTGGAAGAAAGTAGATCAAGTTCCTGTATTCAACAATCAAGGATTGTAAGCTATTAGGTTTATTATACCTAATACTCTTTAGCCATTGTATTAGAAAGGAAATCCTATGATGATAGGTTAGCTTAACAGCTATTTTGTAGATCCTTTAAATAGGTCATTAAATCCTTTGACAGGGTAACAATTCATGTAAAGTGTTTGTAAATCCTTTAACCAGGTCACTATTGATACAGTGTAAAGCCTTTAACAGGGTAGGCCTTTAACAGGGCAGACCATCAAAAGTGGTCAAACATTATTACTATAGTGATTTTGTGGGTATCATCCCCACCCCAAGTTTACCTTCTTATTCGTGGAGGGTTTATGGGTTACCAAAATCTCAATTGTTATGTAGTGATGCATATTTGTTTCTCATGATTGCTTAATGTTTATATGCATGCATGTTCATTTCAAAGATATTTTTATTAAGGATTGAAAAAAAGGTCAAAAGCTAGTACTTTTGATTCACCCCCCCCTCTCAGAAGCACTCTTTCCAATAAGATATTCCAACAATTTTCATACTTTTCATAAGGAGATTTAATACAAAGGAGCACTCTCTTTATTTTCAATAAAATACTAATGATTTGTTACACAAAAAATTGATAAATATATAAATTAAATATGAAAATAAGAACTAATAAAATATGATAATATAAAACAAAATAATAGGTTGAGCAAAGGTAAAAATATGTATGATTAACAATAAATGTAAAAAGAAAAAGCATAGAAAAGTAAAATCAACCAAGAATACATACAAATACTACTATACAATTATATGTAGATACAATTCTTCTATAATAAATCTAAAACTACCTAAGAATTGACACACTCTCTCTATTGCAAAATATGATATAAGTTTGTCACTTCTTTATTAAGATATTTGTTATAAAACATAACATCAACTTGTAATTAGACTATTAAAAAAAATTAATCTACCTTCCACACCTTTTAGATGTACCTATTGCACAACTAGATGAAATTGCTATTATCTAACACATACACAAACAAATAAAATTGATACAAGTAGGGATGATACAAAATATTGTTAGTGGTTAATCATCCAGATAGAAGACAAAACTAATCTATCAGTTGTATGCTAAAGGAGAAAAGTAAAATAAAGTGAGATTACAATTTTGTCCCCACAAACTTTTCCCCAATTTTCTAGGAAATTCCACAACTCTATAATATTTTTTCATCACCCATAAAGTTAACAGTCCAAAAGAAGAATAGCTAAATTTACAATGTTATTGTTTTACATGATTGACTCTAGACTTATATTTGAGGGTTGTAATTAAGTGGGTCAAGATACTAGAAGAAAGCTTGATTAACCTAACTTTTCTTTTTGCATGTGAGAAAAAACCTTTTATACCTAACACGATTCTTGACTTTGCAAATAAAAGACAAAATATTTTAAGTTTGAAAGATCCCATAAAATTGCGTATTAATTTGATACCTAACACGATTCTTGACTTTGCAAATAAAAGACAAAAGATTTTAAGTTTGAAAGGTCCCATAAAATTGCATATTAATTTTATACCTAACATGATTCTTGACTCTACAAATAAAAGACAAAAGATTTTAAGTTTGAAAGATCCCATAAAATTGTGTATTAATTTTATACCTAACATGATTCTTGACTCTGCAAATAAAAGAAAAAAGATTTTGAGTTTGAAAGATCCCATAAAATTGCGTATTAATTTTATACCTAACACAATTCTTGACTCTGCAAATAAAAGAC
This sequence comes from Cupressus sempervirens, assembly GCA_028749045.1. Classification (NCBI taxonomy): domain Eukaryota; kingdom Viridiplantae; phylum Streptophyta; class Pinopsida; order Cupressales; family Cupressaceae; genus Cupressus; species Cupressus sempervirens. The sequence continues at coordinate 20,460,654 of CM053785.1, read as the reverse complement.
AAAAGATTTTGAGTTTGAAAGATCCCATAAAATTGCATATTGATTTTATACCTAACACAATTCTTGACTCTGCAAATAAAAGACAAAAGATTTTAAGTCTGAAAGATCCCATAAAATTGTGTATTAATTTTATACCTAACATGATTTTTGACTATGCAAATAAGCATGACTTTAGGGCCCATTTGGTTGCTGGAATAGGACAGTAATAGGAAAAGAAAATTAGAATATGTTTTATATTCATTGTCTGGTACGCTCAATTAGAATTGGGAATAGGAAGACATATTCCAATTTTGCCCCTAAAATGAGCATATGTCTATGCCAAAAAAAAGTTATAATTGGAATAGGCCATTCTTATTCCCAATCTGACTTTTGAAAAAAAAAATTCATAATTTTATATTTTTGATTTTTTTTTTATTTTTAAATTTTTAAATTTTTTTGAATTTTTTTTTTATTTCTTTTGATTTTTTTAAAACAAATTTCAACATTTTTTTTAATAACATTTTTTTATATATCTATTTGTTTAAAAAAATGAAAATGAAAATAAATTAGCCTTTTTACCATTATTGAAAAAATTAATCAAAAAACAATAAATTAAAACCAAAAAAAATTAAGGGAAATATTTTTTAAATACAAAACTTAACCTTATTCCTATTCCATTTTTGTATAACCAAACAATGGATTAACATATTCTCAATCAAATTCCGAGTGAACCAAACAAGATTAGAATTGCCCTTTTCTATTCTCATTCCCCATTTCCATTGCCATTCCATTTTTAATTCCTACGCTAGCAACCAAATAGGCCACATTCATGTACGTAAAATCATGAAAATTTTGAATGGAGGGGACTACTCCCTACTTTCACTCTGAGCAGAGACACTACTATAAATCAGTTGAGTTTACCATCATTTTCCTCCACACACACACAGAGAGAGAGAGAGAGAGAGAGAGAGAGAGAGAGAGAGAGAGAGAGAGAGATGTTTGAAGTAACAATAGATAAAGTGTAGAGCAATCTGCAATGAAGGCTATGATGATGATCATGATGATGTTGGTAGTAATTTTTATGAGAGGAATTCCTTGTTCATCTAAATCATGTCATGTAGATGACATGAATTCCCTACTAGATTAGAAAGAGGGCCTCAACTTCACTTCCTCTTTCAACACTTTGCAATAATGGAAGGGATTTAACTGCTGCAAATGGGAGGGAGTGACATGCCACCCAATCACTCCTAATGTCATCTCCCTAGATCTCATTCCTCAGTCCCTCAATGAGTCATGGGATCCTGATGAGTTCTAGCCATTCATGTCATGGACGGAACTCCATGGAGGACTATTCCAACTGCAACATCTCCAACACTTGAACTTGACTTTGAATGATTTCTCCCCTTCTCTTGTAATCCCTTCCCAGTTATACAAGCTCAACAACTTGAGGTATTTAAGCTTGTATGACTCTAACTTTGTTGGTCAAATTCCAAAAGAGATCACCAATCTCTCTAACTTAACATATCTTGACCTATATTTCAATTATTTGAATGGTACAATTCCTACATTTTTGGGTGATCTTTCCAAACTCAATACCTTGATCTCTCTCAGAACTATTTGAGTGGCACTATTCCAATATCTTTGGGTAAGATGTCAAAGATCACATATCTTAAGCTGAGTTTTAATTCTTTGAATGGTACAATTCCAACATTTCTAGGAAATCTATCAAAGCTCACACACTTTGATATCTCTAAAACCTCTTTGAGTGGCACCATTCCATCATCTATGTGTAAGCTATCAAAGCTCACATATCTTGACCTCAGTTACGATTCTATAAGTGGCCACATCTTAACATTTTTAGGTAAGCTATCAAAGCTCACATATCTTTCCCTAGGATATAACACTTTGAATGGCACAATCCCAACCTTCTTAGGTAAGCTCATTAAATTATCGACACTTGATCTTAGCCATAACCAACTAAATGGAACTTTGACACTTTCTATTTTTGATAAACTCCATAATATTCAAGAGTTATCTCTTTCTAGGAATATGCTGATTGTAAAAGTGAATGCCACTTATATTCCTAATTTTCAACTTGAATACATGGATTTAGGATCTTGTAATCTACAAGGAAATTTTCTAGCTTTCATTCCAACTCAATACTTCTTACGCACACTAGATTTGTCTAAGAACTCTCTTAGTGGAAATATTCCTGATTGGATATGGGATTCTAGGCATCTTTATTATCTTAACCTCTCTTCTAATCAATTTTTAGATAATTTACCCTTCAAGTTGCTTGGATTTGAGCATAGTGATCATGAAGGCTCAACTATTAATTTGCATAATAATAAGTTGTAGGGAAATATTCCCTTTTCAATACAAAATGAAAACTTCTTAGATCTTTCAGAGAATCTATTTCATGGACCCATCCCAACAAGAATTGGTAAAACTAGACAAGGTCTAGAATTTTTGTCACCAGCAAAAAATAATTTGATTGGTGTCATTCCACATTCTATCTGCAAGTCAAATAATTTAGAAGTTTTGGATTTGTCACATAACATGCTTATAGGTAACATTCCCTCAAGTTTGTACCAATGCTCCATGTTGTCCATGCTTAATCTGGAAAAAAATGATCTTAAGGGCACAATTCCAAATATATTTGGCAACATGACTCATCTTAAAACATTGAAGTTGGGTTTCAATGGACTAAACAGGGACATCCCACCTGTCCCTTAGAAATTGTACCTCTTTGGAAATCTTAGATTTGAGGGACAACAATATGCACCGGGGTATTTCTACATGGATTGAAAGCTTGCAAAGGCTTCACATCTTGATATTGAAATCAAATAGATTTTTCAGATAGATACCCTCAAAATTATCAAAACTACAAACTCTTCAAATATTAGATTTGGAAAGAAAAAAAATTTAGGCATTATTCCAAATGGCTTTATGAACTCGATTGCAATAGAAAATTAGACAGAAAACACAAAAACTCTTGAATTGATAGGTGGTGGTATCATTTACATAGATAGTATAATCATCAAAAACAAAGGACGAGACATGGAGTATGTGAGATTATTGACATTAGTAAAATGTCTTGATCTATAAGAAAACAATTTAATAGGCAAAATTCCTTGGGATATTCAATCCCTCAAAGGATTGATAACTCTCAATGTTTCATGGAATCATTTCAATGGTGAGATTCCAAAATCTTTGGGAAGCATGGTATGGCTAGAATCACTTGACCTTTCCAAAAATGAATTTTTTGGGATGTTTTCTATTGAGCTAATACATCTTACATATTTGACCTACTTTGATGTCTCTCATAATAACCTATTAGGAGTGTTACCGCAAGGAGGACAAATGATGACATTTAATGCTTCATCATTTTCCAACAATTTAGATCTATGTGGCCTACAAATCAATGTGTCATGTTCAAGAAATCATCTTGTTTCTTCATTGATGATGATGAAGAAAATGAAGAAATGTTGGAAGAAGATATGTGGTGGGATGTGGGGTTGGGTATGGGCAATGCACTTGGATTTTTAGGTGTAATTTGGATGTTGTGTTTCAATGAATCTTTTAGAGCAAAATGTTTCAGAGTAATGGATGACACTATTGACTGCCTTTTAAACATTCAAAAAGAGATTTTACAATACAATATATTGATTTTATCTTTTGATCTTGATCTCCTTTATGTCTATATATTCAACATGAAGACAAGGTAAGTTTAATTCACAAATTTTATTTGTATGGTTAATGATTTTCCAAGTAAATCACATATTTTCTTTATATTGAAAATGCTTTTGTAGAGTTGCTTAAGACCACATTGTACAACTATAATAAATGTAATCTTATGTGTATTATGTCAAGTTCCAATTGCAAGTCTACACTATTATGTTGGATATATAGATCAATCACCATCATTCACAAATGGAGCATGTTTTGTTCCTCAATAAATGCATTTTCCTCTTGCTAAAAATAGAAATTTACACAAAAAATTCCTTCATATCTTTCTACCATCATTAGTTCTATAACTGCCAAGTTTTAGAATTACTTAGGTATGGAGAACAAACTCAATTCTCATTTTTCATTGCTTTTCTCCACAACAATCATTGCTCTACATAATGAATGCTAAAATGGACTTGCAAACATTCACCATACAAAAGGTTATCATACAATTTCAAAGATTTGACAAACATTCTTAGTAGTTTTGACCTATTATGTTCATTCAATAAATAATGTCTTTGAGATTTTAATTTTTTTATTAAAGCATTCAATTTGAAACAATTATATCTCTCCTTGATGTTGCATGATTAATTGCAGGACGATGAGCATAATGGAAAGAATAATTGATTGAATCATTTCATAAACTTGAAGAATTTGTTTCTGATCCACTTTAGGGAGCATTGTAGTTCAACTAGAGTTGTGTTTAATTTGAGTGACTATGTTGTTTCTTGCCTCCAGCTAGATTATTCCTAACTGCTAAAGTTTCATATGATTTCAGTGTGCACATTTTCTATTCAAATTTCTCAAATTGTTAGCAAATTTTAAGCAGAGCTTAGGAGAATCATGTATTGGTATATGCTACCATAGCCCCTCTACCAGAAAGACATGGTACTCACTTTGCATTGGATAATTACTTACTATAGTTTTGATTAACAAGAAATTTGTATGAATCTTATTTGTTCTATAATAGTTAAAGGCATTTATTCAAGGTTGAAATTGTTAAAAGGGATTTCTAGGGATGTGCAAGGAAGGTAGTTTATAATTGACCACTTAGTTCAAAGTTTATGAGGTATGAATCATAAACAAAGTATTTCCTTTCTACATTATCATTCGATTATTAGAAATTCAAATGAGGTTGTCTTCAAAGTGAAAAATATGCTTGAAGTTAAATAGAGTTTAAAGAAATAATTATTTTATGAATAGTCTTTTTTATTAATTAAAATATTAAAGTTACATATTTTGTGGACAATTGTAGCATCTCTAATTTTTTGCCAGTGTATTGTATTTTATATGTTGAAAATATTTGATATCTTAAATTAGCAGATTTTGCTAAGAAGTTAAAAATAGGTCATTGCTAAATGTTTAACATTGCATTGCCAAGAAAGCAATTTTTGTGAGGAAAGTACACAATTAATTTCAGAGCCAATTTGAATGGTGTAACACCCCACTCAGGAACCCAAAACAAATAAACCTAATATGTTACAAATTTCACTGAACTAATTCTTTTATTTTTTTAAAAAGTATAAACAACTTCAAAGTAACAATAATGTGGAAGCAATATATACATACACATCAAGAACACGTAACCAATTACAAATACAGTTTCAATTCCTTAAGGGTTCCTTCATGTTGAGTCACATTTAAGAAAGTTCTATTAATAAGTTTAAGTCTCAATTAGAATGCCCATAATCATAAAATGAATAAACACATACATAGTCATATAGAAAAATGCATAGATATAACTAATAATATGAAAGCACATCTAATGAATAACATCCACTATACATATTATAGGGTATGTGAAAATGGATACAAGTACATCAATATACAATACAATATCCTGTAGGATCTCAAAACACATGATACATAGATACATCAAATGAATAGAAGTCTTCAAGATTTGAGGAAGAATGATAATGGTACCACTGTATCAATGAGAATCCAATATCTGTCAATCTGAGGGAGACCCAAATGGTAAGAATACACTACCTCTCAACCACATGGTCACCTAATCAAGCTCCTACTCCCATTGTGTAGGAGAGATAATGTACGATCCACACATAGATAGTCAAATTATATAATAATCCTAAGCAAGGAATCCAAATAGCCAAAACTACCTCAAGCATAACACAAACTACTCAAGAATAAGAGATAATCAAAATTGAAAGGACACTCATTCCAATACTAACATCTCATACCAAGTCAACATACAAATACCAAGACCAAAAATATACAACCACCTTTAAATCAATGTCAAGTATCACAAGCACAATGACCAATAGATAACAACTGTCATCAATAAAAGTAAACTATCGATCACTACAACAATAAAAACACCACCAATGAATAGCTGATCATTCATTAATAAAATTCAACTATCAAGAATAAATGACATCCAATCAATGAGTAACAACTCACAATAAATACATCAAAAAAATTAATATCCAACAAGTACAACACTAGAGGCAATTATTTTAAAAAATCATGAAGGAGACTTAGGCTACATACTATGGAGTGTCATCACATGAGCCAACTCTAAGATTACCTTGGCAGTCTCTCAAGACCTCGCCCCCTAGTGACTCTATGTGGAACTAGGATACCCTCTTGTGAAGGATCTTCATCTCATCCTTAGTCTATAAAAGCACTGAAGGCATGGACGAGGAAAAATCTCTAACTTATGTTTTTAATGTACCTCAAGGAAAAGGGCTAGGCAAGATATTTAAATTACTATGTTATCACTTGTTACACAACTTATAATGAGTTACCCTAGCAGCCACTTTGGTCCCCGACCTCCATTTCAAGCCACTCCCATAGACATGCAACCAGACTACCTTCCCAAAAATCACAAACCACAATAGTGTCCCATACCACAAGAGTAATATTGATTGAATTTGGTTCCTTAATAGGCAACCCAAAAATAACATTAGTTCTCAAAACCCAAATTTTCATAAATGTTCAATGGCATAACACTCATAAAACATAAATCTCAATTCAAATCATAAAGTTCATCATGATATCCAGTCAAATAATCATAAAAGAAATCTCAAAAATGCTTCTAGTGCACATTCTAACTTGGCCAACTAAACAACCCACAAAGAAAAACTATCAAGAAAATAAACATCACAAGACTATAATTTGAATATTAGAAAACACATAGTTTTCAGCCACATGATTTAATTCCATCAATTTCTCTTGTTTAGTTTGGGCCATAAGAATGTGTTTAGAAATAAAGTAAAAATATATATGTTAATATAAATTGTTATACTAATATACTTATTTAAAATAATAAATAATTAAATATCCAATCTCCTTGTGCATAAATATCATGCAACATTATCATATTTTTAATTTAAATAATCTTAAATCATAAATGATTTAATTTAAAAAAATATAAATGTATATTAATAGATTTAAATATTGATATCAATTTCAATTTCTAAAATATTTATACAACTTCTATTTAAGTCTAATATTAATATTTATTTTTTCTTTAATTTATAATGCAACTAGAGATAAAATTAAAAATTGAATTGAATTATTTATAATTTCTCTCATAAAGTCAAATAGTTATTAACTAAATAATTACAATGTGAACTCCACCACAACTTCTCTTAAAATATAATAAAATTATAAATATTTATTTTTTAACTTTTGTCTTGCATTAATAATTATAAAATATTTATATGCAACTCAGAGTTTAATTAGACTTAAATAATCACTAATACTAACATTCACTTTATAACTAAATGGATAATTTAGCCGATAGGCTATTTGTGGAAACTTTGTTTCTTGAAATTGAATTTTTCATAGAAAAGTTGTCATTGACTGGAAAGGTTGTAAGTTTGGCTAGAAAATTGTAATTCCTTCCCATTAATTATTTACCGGCCATTTTTTTAATCTCACTCCACTTTTAACTATGGTTTTACATTTTCTATTTATTTAAAAAAATTAGCTGTGATCTCCACATTAGCTCATGTTGTGATATGTATTTATTTAACTTGTCAATTTTAAAATTGATTTAGATTTTAGTTTGAATTTTTTTTTTAAAAAAAAATTATTAGTTTAGTTTTTTTTCTAATATTTTTTTTTAGTTTCTAGAATTTTTTTAGTCAATAGAATATTTCTTAGAGACTTGTTATTTTTTCATATTATTTTTTTGTATTTCTCTTATTAATTTTTCATAATAGATTTTTAATGGGATTTTTTTAAATGATTTTTTTTTCATATTTGATAAATTGAATTTTAAAAATAATATTCATTAATCTATTTAAAATATTTTAATAAATATTATGTTATTTTTAAATTTAAAACTATTAATAATCTAATTTATTCACATAAGATTATATTTTAAATCTTCACTTTTAACTATTATTTTTCTTTTCCTATTTATTTAGAAAATAACTACTTGTGATCTCCACATTAGCTCATGTTGCAATCTCTATTTATTTAACTTTTTATTTTTAAAATTGATTTAGGTTTTAGTTTTTAAATTATTTAAATTTAATTTTTTATATTAGTTTATTTTTTTTCTTTAAATGTTATTTTTCAGTTTCTATAATTTATTTAGTCAATAGAATATTTGCTAGAGACATTATTTTTTTATATTACTTTTTTGTATTTCTCTTATTAATTTTTCAAAATAGATTTTTTGATGGATTTGTTTTGATATTTTTTTTTCATATTTGATAAATTGGATTTAAATAAATAATATTTATTAATTTATTTTAAAAAAATTAGTAAATATTATGTTATTTAAATAAAAAATTATTAAAAATCTAATTTGATCATATAAGATTATATTTTAGCTGATAGGCTATTTGTGGGAGCTTTGCTCCCAAAATTAAAATTTTGACCAAAAAATTTGTTAGTAATTCCAATAAATTTTAATTTTTTGATATCTGATTTGTTCAGCTGGCAACTATCCTTGAACTGTAGTTATCCATGTCTACATTTTCATCATGATTTATGATCATCATGCATGTTCATGCAATTCTTAGGGTGCCATAGAATTCCACCTTTAATTCTACAAAACTGAGGATAATCTCACTTAAAATGTTTATTTAGTTCAGAATACTGAAGATAATCTCACAATAATTTTGCAAATATTATTTGAGACATTTTTTTTATATTAGAAATAAGAGTTTCAGAACCAAAAAAAAAAAAACACCAGAGTATCAATACGAATATACATAAGGAGGCCAAGCCTCACCTAGAAGAGAAAGTATCAGCTGAACATACAAAGCAACAAAAGGAGGAAAAGCAAAACTATCTAGCTGAGAAGATCATAGTGGTTGTCAACCCAAGCAGTCCAGCCTAAGGGACCTTCCATCCAAACTATACTTTTATGCCCTTGAATCTGCACCAACATAAATAACTCTTCTTTTCTAGCATTCCCTTTTTCTCTAATATCTTTGTTCAATCTATTGCAAGCTTGCTCAAAAACATGCAGATCATCCAAAGTACTACGCCACTGGTACCCACGCTTAAGCTCAAGGTAGTAAAGAGCAGCATGCCCATCACGAAGGAACCTCCTCATTTTGTCTCGTTCAATCATCATAGTAGTCTGCACCTGCAAGAAGATTTTAAAGTGAGTTTTTGAAAAAACTCAGTAAGATCCCTATGCTTACCTAGATACCTTTCCTCATTCCTGCACTTCCAGATTTGCCAGAGAATGTTAGATGACAATATATTCCAAAATAAATTGGTATCCTTAGGAAGACCATTAATATGACCAGAAATAATATCAAAAATATTAACATTAATAGGATAAAAAATGCCAAACATTTTTCATATTTCTTTAGCAAAAATACAATCAAGAAGGATATGTCTACTAGTTTCAGGAACTCTACACAAGTTACAAATATCAAAATTAACAAAATCTCTCTGTATAGGAAGCTTGTCCAACAAAACTAACCATTTAAAACATCTAATCTTGGGTTCCACAGGATTCTTCCACAAGATATCAAAATACTTTTTCAAAGCATCAACATCATAAGAAGAGTACCAAACATCATTAATATGATTGATAATATCAATATTACAATCAATGATTTTATAAATATTCTTAGCTTTGAGCAGAGTAGTAATGATACCACCAGGCCATTTGCACTTCAGGAACTTGAGAGAATCAGTGTGACAAACAGTGGGAAGACCAACAGAAGCTTGCACAATCATGTTATAAGTTCTTCTATGGGAATCCGGGATAGCATATTTGTCCTTAAGAACATCCCAAGACATAATTTGATCATACTCAAAGAGATCCATAAATTGTTTAATACCTTTATTAGCCCACTACTTGGCAGAACACCCTTGGGTAACGGCCAAAGGTTTACCATTTAGGCGGAGATTCCACCAAATGGATCTTTCACCATGGAGTTGAATATTGGAATGAAACTCCTTGTTAGTGATGAATTTCCTAACATGATCCCAAGCCTTCCAAATAGACCTGAAAACCACGAAGCCTTGAACCATGACAGTAAAATTACCAAGAATGAGGTCACAAAAGGGGAGGCTAGTCCAAGACTTAGCTTTTCTAGGAACACCCCTCTCAATATTGCTCCTAACTAGCACTTTCCAAGGAGAATCACCCTCCATGGACTGAAAAATTCATTTGGCAGACAAGGCTATACCCTGAGTTCTTAAATCCTTCAGCCCAAGTCCCCCAAGGGTCTTGTCAGTGTGGCATAAAGCCCACTTAACAGAATGGATCTTTCTATTCCCTTTGCCATCAGACCAAAGGAATTGTCTGATGGACTTCTGGATTTCAAAAATCTGATAGTTATTAAAACACCAAGCAGAAGAATAATATATGGTGTATGAGGACAATATCTTTTGGCAAACCTGAATTCTGCCTGCCAATGATAACGCCCTGTTATGCCATTTGTTCAGCTTTTTATCAATCTTCTCTTTCACCCAAGACCACATGTCTTTGAGATCAGGCTCCACCGAGAAAGGGATGCCAAGATATCTAATGATCCTATTAGGACCACCCCATTTAAAATTGTATTGGAGAAACCAGTCCAGGGGCCGCTCATCCCAACCTAAACAAATTGATTTAGCTCGAGATATCTTAGCCCCAGAAATAGAACAAAAAAGATTGATTTTAGCTTGCATGTTCCTGAAATTATTTTTTGAAAGTTCAAGGAATAAAGCAGTATCATCTGCAAAATGATAATTGATGAGCTCTTCATTATTAGGTAGATAAATACCTCTGACCTCCAGAGATAAGGAATTATCTCTGAGGATATAATAAAGAGCTTCCGAAGCTATGACATTTTTGTTTTGAGGACCATCATTTTAGACATCTTTCGGTTTGTGGATAAATTAGTTTTGGCCATGGGAGTTGTGGGGGAGACTAACTTTTGTACACCTCTAGCAAGTTTTTTTTATGTCTTATTTTTATTATAGTGGCATTAGAATATATTAATATGACAAATATTCTAATTATAATTATTAAATTTATATAGATGTTTTATTTTATCATATTTTCACACTATTCTCTAATTAATAATTTAAAAGTAAATGAAATCAAATAAATTTTAAGAATTAGACTTTATTTTTTGACCTATTATAAATGTGTGAAATTGTTTGAACTTTAGATTTTTATTTTTATTTATTTTAATATTCATTTTACATTTAAAAAAAAACTGCATCTCCTATCAGTGCAATCGTTGCATGCACAAAAGCATGCAACTACTAGTATTTATTTCATTTTAGAAATTAATAAATTATTATTATTAAATAATAAATAAATCTAAAAATTAAATTATATAAAATAAAATACACATGCAATTAGTATTTTCACATGTCTTTGACTCTCAAATCATGCAACCATACTATACGTAGTTTTCTATTTTTAGCATATTTGTTTTCACATGCATGTAACCATATTATACGTAGCTTTCTATTTTTAGCATATTTATTTTCACATGCATGTAACCATACTATACTTAGCTTTCTATTTTTTTAGCATATTTGTTTTCACATGCATGTATATGTTTAGTTACAATGTGCTTTCCCTTCAATTAATCTTTTTCTTTCTAAATAAATATTGCAATTAAATTATTTTAGATATAAGAAGAATATTCATCTATATTTAGAAAATTCATGATAGTCACATCGTTCTAATGAAAAATTTAAGTTGAAACCTAACTGTTCAATTTGTTGTTTTCTTCCAATTTTCTATAATCAATTTTTTTCTATATTATCTAAAGGGGTTTAAAAGAATACAATCATAATAATTTTCTACAATTTTTGTATAATTTTCTTTAGTTAATTTTTATTCATTAATAATTTTTCCTTTTAAAAAATCTACAACATAATTCCTTATTCAACAATCACTACAGTAAATTAATAAGCAATATGCAAACACCTAGGAAGACATGAAGTAGACAGATCTTTCAATAAAATTCTACAATGAGTTTTCAAACCCTACCTCAAAACCATAGCTAAAATTTGAGACAATCTATAAATGCATGTAAATCCAAACCCTCTAAAACTTTCAACAATTCTTTTGATCCAAATCTAAATTTTTACTCCCCAAAACTTGTGTGTGAAAATGAGCTTGAATCTCTTAATAAAGAGTTTAACTCTACCTAGGGTTTCTAGTTTTTAAACATGCAAAAGACTCTCATTAAAATAAACTTTTACTATTTAATCATTTCATGCAAACTTAAAGAACTTTTTAATTAATATATGTTTTATATTTTATTTTCCTCCAATCTGTTAATTAGTGCAAGCACTAATTAAAGCATAGTTTATTATTTAAATTAATAATAATCAAAGCTCATTGCTTAAATGCAACTCTAATTTAATTATTATTAAATAAACAATTATAATAAAACAATATTAAATCTTTAATATTTTACTATTTTAATTCTCTTTTTGTCAAACTTCTTAAATTAAATCTTTTAAATTGAAGAATATATTTAATTAATTTATAATTAATTAAATATCATCATATTCTAATTACTCTTTAACCAATTTTCTAAATTAAGACTTTTAAATTAAGCACATATTTAATTAGTTTTTTTTATCAATTAAATATTCTCATACTTTTTTTGTGTTCATAATGTTGAAAATTGGCAATTTATACTATTCAATCAAATATACTACCATATTCAGAATCTGACCATTTCCCTATTCAATTGTCCATTCTTCCATCAAATTGTCCTCTTACTAGTTTTCCTAGACCAACTTTTAAGTTTGAAAGTGTATGGTATCATCATCCCCACTTTGATGGCCTCTTTAAAAAATGGTGGAAGAATGCTCCACTAGAGCCAGGAACCAAAATGCTTCAATTTCACAAGGAAATTCAATATGTCAAAGGGCTTATTGTCATGTCCCCTATTCAAATAATTAAAAAATAAATAAACTTTGTTAAGGCAGGCAGGCTCCAAAAGGGTGAAATTTCATAAAAAGAGGCTAATCTTTGGAAACTAATGGACTAATGAATAAAAATTATTATTAAATTATATATTATTAACCCCTCTTGGATGTGAGTTAGGGTTATGCCCTCTTTAAAAGGGGTTTGGAGGCATTTTGGGCTCATTCTACATCTTGATTCTTGCTAATTTTCTTTTTGTTCTTCAGAGGCTGCCAAACTTGTGGAGAAGGAGACCCAAGAACAGGAGTTTGCAGGTTTTTAGGAAGGCTAAGGACGGGAGTTTGAAGCCATTCCATGTGCATGCTCATACAGAGTTTTCTTTTGTGCTGAATAGTGCCGATTTGGGTGTTTTCGGGGTTATTTTTGGTTTGAGTTTGGGTTTTCAGTTGAGTGTTTCATATCAGTTTGGTTTGCTGCTATATTTTAGACTTTATGATGTTAAAATAGAGCTGAATATATGTATTGGGTCGTGATTAAACTTCTGAGATAGTTTATGAGTGTTTTGTGGTGTTTCCGAGCATTTTTGTGTTAATTTGGGGAGCCCGACTGAGCATAGTTTTGCCCTACATTTGTGAGCTGTTGTGTAAAGGCTATACAAATCTAGAAATGTCATTTTGTAAGCTATTATGCTGCTGAAATTTCTATAAAAATGTCCATTTTCAGATTTATTAATAATTTGTGAAGTTGTGAAGTTTTTGGCACTAATTTGGACATACCCGATTTGGGTTTTATTGGGAAATTGGCAGATCTTTGTAATATTGGTTTTTGATTTTAAAGTTCTGATTTGAGGCTAGAAATATCATAAAAGATCAGTAAAGGGACATTTCAGTGGTATTAGAGCCGTGATCTTGCTAGCCTGAGGGTTTGTAGAAGTTGCATGTCAGTTTTAACAACTACCCAGATCTTGCATGTCAAGTTTTGATAACTACCCAGATCTTGCATGTCATATTTTATGATTGCATGCAACTAAGTGAAAGAGAAAAAAGATATTTGCAGTGAGAAAATAATAAATAAATTTTGATCAAACCCCCAGTTGAAAGGAAAAGTACAAAATCCAAGGAAGAAAAAGTATGGCTGATCCAGATGAGATGGCAAAGAAATTCTTCCAAGACATCCAAAATACTTAGAAGCAAACAGTGGATGGTTTGGCAGAAACTAGAGAGGCTTTGCGAATATTGACAGAAAAATTATAAGGAATTGCATCTATTAATGAGAAAGGGAGCACTTTAGAGGAGCCAAGAAATGGGAGATCCACACCATCTAAATCAACCAAATCTATTTTCTTGCTTGCAGATGAGCCACCAGTACCAAATCCAGCCATTAATCCAGTGGAAGAGGTTACAGGTAATTTGATTACATTAAGAGCTACTTACAATGGCTTAGATGATGACTTTCGTAGTTCAGTTCCTTTTAGAGAATATGTGGATATGATGAACGCTTTGATGCCCAAGAAAGAGAACAAGAGGGAGCATGACACAAGTGGAAGAGAGCTCAAAAATAAAATAAGCAAGTTTACAGCACCTACTTTTGATGGGACAAATAAAATTTCAGCTATAGCATGGCTACAAAAATTAAAAACTTTCTTCACACTTAACCCCATGAAAGAGAGTGATGCTATTCAATTTGCAAGTCTACACTTGGAAGATGCAGCCTATGATTGGTGGTATCATGGAATGACTACTCAAGGTCATGATCAGGTAACTACATTTGAAGATTTTAGTCAAAGGGTGAGAGATAGATTTGACCTCAAGGATGATGAAGAGTACTTTAAAGAATTGTCAAAGTTGAAGCAAACCAAATCAGTTAATGAGTATATAGAAGAATTTCAAAAAGTGGCTGTTATGTTACCTGATATGAGTGAAAAGAGGATCATTTATCTTTTTCTTGATGGTTTAGAAGATTTTGTTAAGGGTTTGGTTAAGGCTTTCTCACCCTCAACCTTACAGGAAGCTATCAAAAGAAGCTTGCAACTTGAAACTTGCGTGCCTATGAAATCAATCACTAATCAAAAACCCTCAAATCTTTGGCAACATAAGGGAAATTTTTAGAAAAAGACTTTCCCAACACTACCACCAAAAGATGTGACAAATGTGGCAAAAAAGAAGGTAGATGAAGAGACTAGGAGTGAATTACGAAGGAAAAAGCTTTGTTTTACTTGTAGAGAACCATGGGTTCTAGGACACAGATGTTTGGGGAAAGGTCAAGTGCACTATATTGAAGTTGCTTCAGAATCTGATTCAGATGAGCATGAGGAATTTCATGATACTAAGGAGGAGGTAGAAGAAGAGAAAGTAAAAGAAATCAGCAAGGATGGCACTTTAGCATCATTATCAGGAGTCCCAAGATATCATCCCTTCCGAAGTCGAGGGGTATTAGCAGGGAAAAGGTTGACTATTCTTCTTGATAGTGGGGCAACTCACAATTTTATTGATGAGGGATTTGTCATGAAAAGAGGGCTTAAAGAAGAAGATTTTGAGGGATTCAATGTTACTGTAGCTGATGGATTCACTATGCCTTGCACACAGGTGGTGAAACAACTCAAGATGACCTTAGGAGATTATGAGTTATGTGATGACTTCTATGTGGTTGGTATTGGGGAGACAGATCTTGTATTGGGTGTTCAATGGTTGCACTCTATCGGAGGCTATTACATGAACCATCAAACTATGGAGTTTAAATTTCATTCCAATGGGAAAGAAGTCATATTGAGAGGGTTATCGAATGGAGCACCTAAGGCGGTCTCTGCAAAGAGGATGGAGAGGACTTTTCGAAAAGGAGAAGTAACATGGGCAGCAGGAGTCATAATCCAACCAACAAGCTCTCCAAAGAATCAAGGTAATTTCCATTTTTAAATTCAAAATATTCTTGATAAACATAGTATAGTTTTCAATGATTTGCCTCCAGGATTACCACCAGATAGAGGTTTTGAGCATGTTATAGAGTTAGAACAGGGTGCCAAACCAGTTATAACAACCCCATACCGCCATCCAAGAGGTTATAAGGAAGAAATTGAAAAAACTATTAAAGAACTCCTGGACATGGGATTCATAAGGCCTAGCTCTAGTCCATTTGCATCATCTGTGGTACTTGTCAAGAAAAAGGATGGTACAATGAGAATGTGTATAGACTACAGGGCTCTAAACAAGAAGACCATAAAAAATAGGTATCACATACCATGCATAGATGAACTCATTGATGAGTTACATGGTGCTGTATACTTCTCAAAAATTGACTTAAGATCAGGCTACCATCAAATCCGAATGAGGAGTGAAGATGTGGAAAAGACTGCTTTCAGATGTCACTATGGGCACTTTGAATTTCTTGTTATGCCATTTGGACTCACTAATGCACCTGCAACATTCCAATCTTGTATGAATAAGGTATTCAGTCAGCATCTTCGAAAATTTGTTTTGGTATTTTTTGATGATATCTTGATATATAGTAAAACATGGGAAGAGCATCTAAAGCACATAGACACTGTTTTAGGAATCTTGGAGCAGCAATCCTTCTATGCTAAGCTATCTAAATGTGAGTTTGGTTTGACAGAGATCCTATATTTGGGACATATTATAAGCTCTAAAGGAGTACAGGTTGATCAACAAAAAATCCAGGCAATTTTGGATTGGCCTCCACCCACTAATCTTACACAGTTGAGAGGTTTCTTCGGGTTGTGTAGCTACTATAGGAGATTTGCCAAGGAATTTTTTCAGCTTTCTGCCCCCTTGACTGATTTGACAAAGAAAGAAGCTTTTGTTTGGACAGAAGAGGCACAAAAAACTTTTGATAAGCTTAAGGAGGTAATGAGTTCATGCCCTGTGCTTACAATTCTAGATTTCTCTTTACCTTTTGTTGTTGAATGTGATGCTTCTGGAGAAGGTATAGGGGCTGTCCTAACTCAAAGGGGACATCCAATAGCATTTGAGAGTCGAAAATTAAATCAAACAGAGAAAGGGTACTCCATCTATGATAAGGAAATGTTGGCAATCATGCATGCACTTCATAAGTTTAGACAATATTTGGTATGTGGGAGATTCATTGTAAAGACAGACCATAATAGCCTCAGGTTCTTCTTGAACCAAAGGGATTTGAATGATCGTCAACAAAAATGGGTAAGCAAATTGCAAGCTTATGATTTTGATATTGAATACATGAAAGGAAAGAATAATGTGGTTGTTGATGCTCTCTCAAGAAAGCCCACTTTGTGTTCCTTATCATCTATCTCTGCTGATTGGAAAGTCTCCATAATTTTAGAGTATGCTAAAGATTCATTTGCCACCAAGATTTTGGATAAGTTAGTGGATGATAATAGGTACAAGGTTGTTGATGAATTGATTTATTACAAGGACAGGGTCTTCTTAGTGCTAGGGTCAAAAACTAAGGAGAGGATATTGAGGGCCTTTCATGACACACCTTTGGCTGGTCACCAGGGATACTTCAAGACATACAGGAAAATTTGAGAGTGGTTTTCATGGAAGGGTATGAAGGAGGATGTCCTTAAACACATTAAGGAATGTATGGTATGCCAACAAAGCAAGAGTGAGCAAAATTTTCCTGCAGGGTTGTTGCAGCCACTTCCTATTCCTGAACAAAAATGGAAAAGTATTTCCATGGATTACATCACTGGGTTGCCCAAGGTTCAAGGTAAGGATTGTATATATGTGGTGGTAGATAGACTAACTAAGTATGCACATTTCTTTCCTATCACATCTGATTTCAAGGCATCACAAGTGGTCAAATTGTTCTTCAAGGAAATTTTTAGATTACATGGTTTGCCTAGAAACATTGTTAGTGACTGGGACAGTAGATTCCTCAGCTCTTTTTGGAAGGAGCTCTTTCATTTGGCAGGAACTGAACTCACTCCCAGTACTAGATATCACCCTCAAACAGATGGACAAACAGAGATAGTTAATAAATGGATAGAAGGATATTTGAGGAACTATGTTTCAAATCAACAACATGCTTGGGTGAAATGGTTACACCTAGGAGAGTATTGTTACAATACATCTGATCACATGTCTATTGGTATGCCTCCTTTTCATGCTCTTTATGGTTATGATGCCCTTTCCTTTGTTGATCTAATACTTTTCGATAGCAGAGTACCCGCAGCAAGTGATTTCATCAAGCAAAGCCAAGACATAATAAGGTCCCTCAAGGATAATCTACAACATGCACAAAACCAACAAAAGATATATGCTGATAGGAAAAGGATTGAAAGATCTTTTGAGGTGGGAGATTTGGTATTTGTTAGGTTGCAGCCATATAAGCAAAGCACCTTGAAGAGAAGTGGGGTAGAGAAACTCAAGCCAAGGTTCTATGGGCCTTATAAAATCATCAAGAAGGTAGGAGAGGTAGCTTATGAATTGGAGCTCCCACCAAACAGCAAAATACATAATATTTTTCATGTATCTTGCTTAAAGAAGGTTCTAGTCCAGCAAACCATAGTATCTACAGAATTACCACCTCTTGATGATGAAGGGAAATTAGTTTTGATACCAGAAGAGATTTTGGATACAAGAGAGAAAAGGTTGAGAAATAGGAGCATCATAGAGCATTTGGTCAAATGGAGAGGATTACCACTAGAGGATGCAACTTGGGAAGGAGCACATATTCTTGAGAATTCCAACCTTCATTTCTTGAGGACAAGCAATATTTGGGAGGGGAGGACTTGTCATGTCCCCTATTCAAATAATTTATAAAAAAATAAACTTTGTTAAGGCAAGCAGGCTCCAAAAAGGTGAAATTTCAGAAAAAGGGGCTAATCTTTGGAAACTAATGGACTAATAAATAAAAATTATTATTAAATTATATTTTATTAACCCCTCTTGGACGTGAGTTAGGGTTATGCCCTCTTTAAAAGGGGTTTGGAGGCATTTTGGGCTCATTCTACATCTTGATTCTTGCTAATTTTCTTGTTGTTCTTCAGAGGCTGCCAAACCTGTGGAGGAGGAGACCCAAGAACGGGAGTTTGCAAGTTTCCAAGAAGGCTAAGGATGAGAGTTTGAAGCCATTCCATGTGCATGCTCATACAGAGTTTGTCTTTGTGCTGAATAGTGCCGATTTGGGTGTTTTCGGGGTTATTTTTGGTTTGAGTTTGAGTTTTCAGTTGAGTGTTTCATATCAGTTTGGTTTGCTGCTGTATTTCAAACTTTATGATGTTAAAATAGAGTTGAATATATGTATTGGGTCATGATTAAACTTTTGAAATATTTTATGAGTGTTTTGTGGTGTTTTCGGGCATTTTTGTGTTAATTTCGGGAGCCCGATTGAGCATAGTTTTGCTCTACATTTGTGAGCTATTGTGTAAAGGCTATACAAATCTAGAAATGTCATTTTGTAGGCTGTTATGCTGCTGAAATTTCTGTAAAAATGTCCATTTTCAGATTTATTAATAATTTGTGAAGTTGTGAAGTTTTTGGCACTAATTTGGACATACCCGATTTGGGTTTTATTGGGAAATTGGCAGATCTTTGTAATATTGGTTGTTTGATTTTAAAGTTCTGATTTGAGGCTGGAAATATCATAAAAGATCAGTAAAGGGAAATTTCACTTATATCAAGATTTTGAATATACATATTTTTAAAAATATTTTTGAGGAGGAAAAAGTGCTAGAAGAAAAACTAGTTGAGATTAATGAACATATTTTACTCCATGGTTTAAATGTTGATATGCATTCAAGATAGAAGAATTTGCAAGAGTAGTGGTCTGAATTATGTAAGTGAGAAGAAGAGTATTGGAGACAAAAGTCTAGACAATTTTGGCTTCAACAAGGGGACAAGAATAGTAATTTTTTTCATACATCTACCAAACAAAAGAAGGCTAATAACATAGTCTTTATAATTCATGACCATCCAGAAAATTTGATTTCTAACACTAAGGGCATTCAAACTTAGAGTGTAAGGTTCTTCTCTAATCTACTTTCCCCTCCACCATAGGATCCCCCCTCTTCTCACCTTGTGGATGAGATTTTAGATTCCATTCCTTCTTCGATTATGCAACAAGACAATCTGATTCTTATGGTCCCATTTACTCTTTCTAAGATTCATGTTGGAGGTTTTTCTATGTCTACTGAAAAGGCACCAAGCCCTAATGGGTTAACTACATTATTTTTAAAAAAATGTTGGGATGTCATTTGTTTTGAATTGCTTGAGGTTCTTGAAGAATCCAAAAAAAATGTTTCCATTTTGAAGAACTTTAATACCACCTATATTGCTCTCATCCCAAAGGTTAATGATCCCTATTCTATTGTTTATTTCCATTCTATTTCTTTATATAATACTATCTATAAGATTATCACAAAGGCTATTTATTTGTGTCTTAAGCCCATTATTCCAAAAATTATATTGACATAGCAAGGGGTTTTGTTCCTAGTCAAAAAACAACTAAGGGAGCTATAATAGCCCATGAGACCCTTCATTCCATCAAAGAACATAATATTTTATCCTTTTTTTCCAAATTAGATATGATGAAGGCTTATGATAAAATGAATTGGTCTTCTCTTCTTCTAGTCCTTCATCAATTTGGTTTTTCTTCTAGGTGGTGTAAATGGATTAAAGTTTGTGTTTCATGTGCACATTTTTCTATTCTCATTAATGGTGCACTAGCAAGTTTCTTTGCCTCTTCCCAAGGAGTTCATCAAGGTGACCCTCTTTCTTCATTCTTGTTTATCATTATGGCAGAGGCCTTCAGCCGACTTATTAACTCTTTTAATAAAAAAGGGTTGTGGAAGGTATCAATATTGTAGGTACATCTTTGTCCATAACCTATTCTCTTTTTGTTGACAATACTTTACTTTTTGGATCATCTACATATCAAGACGCACAAAGTATGAAAAAAGTCATTGACCTACATACACAAGTTTCAAATCAATGTATCAATGCAACTAAATCTAAAATTTAAGTTTTTAATACATCCCAATTGGTTACTCAAAGAATAATCCATCTTCTTGGTTTTCCCCATGATCATTTACCTTCTACTTATCTTGGTGTTCCCTTTTTAATGGGATTAAACAAACCCTCTTATTGGAAATCTATGATTGATCATATCAATAGTAGAATTAGTGCTTGGAAGGTTCACTGGTTATCCCTCTCGGGTAGAATTTTTCTTATCAAAACTATTCTTTTTGCCATTCCTAATTATTACTTCTCCATTCTACAAGCCCCCAAAGGTATCATCTCTCAAATTGGAACTTTAATCTGCACTTTTCTTTGGTATGATAATATGAATGGTCAGAAGAAAATACTGCTAATTTCTATTCATGCCATGTCAACCTCTTATGGAATAGGAGGTGTTAGACTTCCCAACATTACCAATAGGAATAGGGATTTTGGTGCTAAACATGTTTGACAAATGTATGAAAAATCCTTTGCCAAATGGTGTCGCCTTTTACAGGAGAAATATTTAGATAACTTGGAACCTTCCAGAGTTCTTACTATGCTAGATCTTCCAAAGGGGTCTATCATTTGGGATTTCATGATGGCTTCTTGATAAGTTATTACTTCATTCATATCATGGCAAGTGAACAACTTAGATGGTGTCAATTTTTGGTTTGATACATGGAATGGTTCCCCCCCCTACAACTATTGGTTCTCTAAAGGATTTTTCAAACATAGTGATTCAAGCTTGGGGGACATCTTTTTCGGTAAAAGCAAAGATTTGTGTCACCTTTTAGGATATCAAAACCTATTTTGGTCAAATCTCATTTCTCAATCAAAACTCAATTTTTTTCAAAAACTAAAAATATGTTTTTATAGATGTTAGATTTAATATCATCAGTATATAAATTTATGAGTGTTTTGATTAGTTATAATATGTTATAATTTTAAATTATTATAAGTCAATATTTCGAGTCCTCTTCAAAAATATGCATTTTTTTAAAAAAAAGTTGTAGATTTAATAGACAAGTTTTGACGGGAGGAAAAAACTATTGGATTTTGATAAGATCACCCTTGAGTACTTATGAATAAGAAAATATACATCAAAAATAATTATTTCTTTTTTTGTTCCCTAGCTATACATTTCATCTATAAGATATTTTCAAATCAGAACAAAAAAAGATGATTTTCATATACTTGTTTGATGTGAACTACACCCTATATTTTTTACATTTAAAGAAGGGACTTCAAAAAATTTAAAAATTAATAAATTCTTACTAAAAAATTTATAATAATTATAAGCATAAAATTAGTTTGATTCTACACATTTCATTAGTTTACATCGTCTTCAAATTCTAAACATAAATACCATTTTTTTTGTCATTAAAGTTGAATAGTCGCATTTTGATATCATTTTTCTTTATAAAAGGTGATACAAGTTTGTGCTTTTACCCTTTTCTACTTATGTCTTAGCTATTCATAGATTCATAGGGCTAGTCATTTGGCAAGACCCCTCAATTCTTCCTATACCCCACAATCAGGCTACTTCTTTCAAACAAGTACTAGTTGAAAGGAATGTCTTTATGTCTAATCAACCGGATTGCCCCTTTTGGGTTCCAACTAAAGATGGTAAATACTCTAGTAAACTAGGATACTTGGCTCTTCAACACAACCAATATAATTAGACCACATATCATGCTTTTCAATTTTGCTAGAATAGCTCAGTTCTACTAAGAGCAAGATGCTTTGGATGGCTTACACTAAAGAATTGAATTTTAGCTACTGATCATTTTCATAGATTGAACATTTATTATCCCTTTAACTGTGTGCTTTGTTTGCAAGTTATGGAGACAACAAATAACCTCATCTTAAACTGCCCTTTTGCCTAAGATTGTTGGCATTTTGTCCTTAATAAGCTTAATTTCCATATGCCATTACTTAATTCTCTATGGGATTTATTCCAAGCATGGCCAATCTTATACTCTAAATCAATATTTTCATGTCTGCATATGTAGTATGGGAAATTTGGTGGGAAAGAAACAAGAGAATTTTTAGACAGATGTCATCTCCAATCCCTCTATTTTTGGAAGGATTAGAGAGATCAATTGTTGAGCTTTTTATGCTTCAATAAGTAAATATAAGGGTAAGCATGTTTTTTCTCCTTGGGATGGCTATGTTATTCATTGGTGGAAGGGTTTACTTTTTCCTCATCTTCTTACTCCATTGTGTCCATTCAAGATTCCTCTTATCTAAGCACAAACCAAGTGGATTCCTCCAAGTGAGGGTTATTTCAAACTCAATTTTGATGGGACCTCTAGAGGAAATGCAAGCAACTCTAGCTATGGCATAGTCATTAGAGATTTAAAGTTCATGTGATTGTAGAAAAATCATCTTCACTCCCTTAGTGTATTAATAACAAAGCTAATGCCTTGGCCTTGCTTTTTGGTTTGGAACTTGCAAAATCACTTTCTATAAATCTAAGTTACATGTTGAAGGGGATTGACAGGTATATAATTGGTCTATATAGTATATATTACATCAAGTATGGTCTCTTCTTGATTCAATCTCTAAATATTTCATCATGCATACTTATAGAGAAAGAAATCTTTTAGCTGATTGTCTGGCTAATTTCTATACTGACAAGGTTTATATTAACTATTTAATTTCCCCACTTAACCTCCTTGATTCCCCAACTTGGTTAATATTATGATAAAAAAGTATGTTTAAAATAAGGTTGAGTCCTACTATTATTTTATTTGATAGTAAATCACAACTACTCTATGATTTTGCATGTTTTTTCTTTTATGGATCTCACTTGTTCTTTTGAGCTATTGTATGTAGGTTAGGGTCTTGGATTGCACTTGCATCAAATAGCTTTCTAATATCATGGTCCTAATTGGAGTTTTGGATGTAGATTAGTGATGGTAATCTTTTTGACAGTTGTTGGCTATGCTCTTGGTCTTGTCTTTGGCACCAAATAATGAATTGTATTGATATGAGTTTTGGGCTCTTTGTAATCACTATATTCTCAATTTGGAAATCTCTAGGACAAGATTCATTAGTGTTGATAGATACTTTCTCTTGATGCAGTATTTTTTCTTCTGCGTCCTTTTTTGTATCAAACAATGACCAGAGTTTTTCTTTTCTGGTTCTTTTCTCTAGGAGCTTTTTTGACCAATTATTATTAATAAAAATATAATGTTTCACCAAAAAAAAATTTCTCATACTTTAATATTTTCTTTTTAATCAAATAATATTTAATTATATGATTAACCCAAATCTTATAATTAAATCATTTACCAAATAAATCACATGGAAAAATCCACATAAAAGCAACATTACCAAAACAAACCAAAACTCAAAATCAAACAAGATAGACAAAGATAAACTCACAAGTTTTAAAATGGGTGGAAAGTCAAATACATGTACTCCTTCTCAGGACAAGTAATTAGGCAATGGCTAGGATTGGACATGAACATTATCTACCCATTCTTACCATTGAGTTATAGGGCACACTCATCTTGGCAATTCAGGGAAGTTGATGCCTAGTACTTGTAATCTTGCATAAAATCCAAATATGTACATATGCATATATATCTAAACTAAATAGGCAATGGTGAGGAGTGGTACATCATGTAGATCCTGACTAGCAAGTGACTACGACTCCTCACTTAACCACATCAAACATGACAAACATAAAGATAAAAAAAACACATGCAAGTATGGGATAACTACCATAATAATTATAAGTCTAACATCAAATGCTTAGATAAAATAATGCATCATTACAAATATGAAGTAATCATCATTAAAGAATCATTAATGTAATAGTAACCATAATCATTAAATAACACATGAAATACACTCAACTAAATAATCATCGTTGATATATCTCTAGTCCAAGTTATGAAATAATATCCTTGAAACTAACACATCCATGAAATAGGCATAAAAGAGGTTGGTAAATATAATGGAAAAACAAACTATGGGTAGGCATTACAACTGGTAATAAGAATAATTTCAATTTTTATATAAGCCTCAATATGTTTAAAAAATAGCCTTGTTTCAAATATTAGATAGTGTTACCCCTAATAAAATGCTAATTATTATCCAATTGGCATTAGACAATCAGTAGCAAAAAGTACAATAGATAGAAAGATTGTTGAGAACAAGAGGATGGATATTCACTTCATTGTCTTCAATTACTTAGCTAGAATAATTGTTCACATAGAACATATGAAAGGTATAGACATCTTCTCTTCATAGTAATAATTTGTAATACAGGTGATAAAACTCATAAAAGCTTAAATTCCAACAATAGTTCTATGGATTAATTCTAACTGCCAAATTTCAATATGATTTTAGTGTCCAAGTTTCCTATTCAATTTTATCAATTTTAATTAGTAGAAAATCAAACAGGTTTTTGCCAAATGCTAAAGATTGTGTGACCTAGAGTGCATTTTTAGTGCTGATTTGGAAGGTAAGAATAATTCCACTTTTTATTTCAAGCATCAATATTTTTAAACATTAGCCTTATTTCAGGTATTAGATGGTGCTACCCCTATTCAAATGCTAATTATTGTTTGGTTGGCCATATAGAATGAACAACAGAAAGTAATGCTAATGATGATGGAAAGATTGTTCAGAACAAAAGGAACAACATCGTTCCCATTGTCTTCAAATTTTTGCCTATGATAGGAACTGTATTAGAGCATATGAAAGGGAAAGACAAAGCCTTCTCTTTACAACACCAATTTGGAATGCAGGTGAAAAAAGCTTGAATTCCACCAACTATTCTAATACAGAGCATGGGATTTTAGATTTTCATTGAAAAAAGATGATTTGATTTCATCAAAATACTAAAGATTTTGTCTTAAAAGACAAATGAAATGGCAAACTCAAGGGAAGAGAAAGAGTAGCCCTTACAAATTTAGTGTCATTGGATGTCTTGATATGCTCAAGAACACAATATACTATTTCCAATCACAAGTGGAGTCTGGGCCGACATATATCTAGAAATAGCAAGCAAGAATCTTTATGGTTTAGGAATTTCCAAGGTAGTAGAGGCATAGTTCACAACTTTGGTATTTTTTTTAACATGTTCAATTTTTTTAATGATTATATTCTATTGAAAAACTTAAAAACTATGAATATTCATTTTAGAGTTTTCTTAACTACCATAACCATTGTGGCAACACAAGATCTAATATCAACTCATTCATATTATTTGAATCAGTTTCCCTAACATTCTTGAATGTGTATAGAGCCATGACTAGAGCAAATAGGTTGCAGAGTGCTAAAGAGCAATCTTATATTTGAATCTGTTGGTTTCCTACACTTTCTCAAATGAAGGAAGATTGTTTAAACCTTCTGAACAAATAAATCTTAATAAGAGAAAGCCAAAGAGAATTTGCCTTATTTTCAATGTATCAATTTCAAAATTTCTTTACTTTTGACTATCCTTACATTTTGCATATTTGATTGCAATTTGGTTGTAGGTATTGCCTTATTTATGAGGTTTCCATCCCTACTATGTTGAGGGTAGCAAACCCAAGCATATGTTGTACAAGGAAGATTTCCCATATTTTCCTTCCCAAGTGGATGAGGGGGACAATTCCTTTTGCTCCTTGAAATGAGCAGAGTAGCATTGATAGATGTT
Source organism: Cupressus sempervirens (assembly GCA_028749045.1). Classification (NCBI taxonomy): domain Eukaryota; kingdom Viridiplantae; phylum Streptophyta; class Pinopsida; order Cupressales; family Cupressaceae; genus Cupressus; species Cupressus sempervirens. The sequence continues at coordinate 20,434,031 of CM053785.1, read as the reverse complement.
TGCACAGTGAAGCTCACATTGTCTTTTTCATTATTTGACAGTCACATCCTCTATTTGGCTTTTACTCTGTTTAAAGAGTAAAAACCAAAGTTGGCTAATTTATTGTAATTCTATTTATAAAATTTTGTTTATAACTTGCCACTTCTTTAAACATGTTTTATTTACGTGGTAGTGTATTGCAAACCTATTATGTGATTATGAAAATCAATGGTTTTTGATGATATTAGTTTTCTTTTGTGCTATTTTTATTTTATTTTATTGATGTGTACATTATTTAATCCAATATAAAAAAATATTGATTTAAAATTATTCTAAAAAATTGTTGTTCTATTTTTGTTTAATATCTAATTTTATCTTTTTTTTATTTTATTTTATTATTTTATTTCCTTTAATCTATCTTTAGTTTTTAAAATAAAATTCATTTGTTTTTCGGATGAAAATTCTAAGATTATTTTGGGTAAGTTTCTAATTCCAATATAATGTTATCTTAGTCTAATGAGAATGAGACTGATTATTTCAATGACAAGTGTCTAATTTATTGAATATCTCTACATGGATGTCATTTTTTCTGATGAATCCATTTTCTTGATCTATTTGATCCAATTCTTGGTTGTGTTGTCTCAAAGGTAGTCATAGTTCTTTAAAATTGTCAATCTTTCCCTTGCTTTTTATTTTCCAATAAGATTTTATCTTCCTTTCTATATTTTATATTTTTAGTCTATTATTTCAATCCCTTTAACCTATCTTTATTTTTAAAAATAAAATTAAGGTGTTTCCCTAATGAGAATAATATTATTTTTGGTAAGTTTCTTATGAATACAATGTTCTTTGGGTTCGATGAGGATAGGATTGTTTCAATGATAAGTTTCTAATTGATTGAATATCTCTAGATTCATATTAAAAAAATCAACGAATCCATTTTTAAGTCATATACTTGGTGTATATTGATGGAAATCTTAGTTGTGTTGTCTTCTTTAATAACAAAGGCGGTCATAGTTTTTGTTTTGTTTTCTAACAAAGAGTTTGGTATGGAGTTGCTAGATCATATTATTTTTCATTGCAAAATTTTATGAATATTTAATGTCTATTGTAGAAGATAAATTTTTTTTAATGTGGATTAAGTTTTATTTATTTAATTTTTTTAGAGTTGTAGAATCTTATCTCACAAATGATTGTTGCATGTTGACAATACTTAATAAGGTATGTGCAAGATCATGGTGTGCCAAAAAGTGGCAATGTGAAAAAAATAGAGTTTGAACACGTCTAAAAGCACTTCAAAATCCGCTCTGACTTTTTTTAACCTATCCACGTACCAAACCTGGAAACTAAGGCCCAAGCCTTATCGGATATACGATATGAGATCGGATATCGGATCTCATATCGGATATCGGATCTCATATCGGATATCCGATATGAGATCCGATATCCAATATCGGCGGCATAAAAATTGGAGGGAAAAGGGACAAAAATTAGAGGGAAAAAAAAATTGTAAGTGATATAACTAATTTGATTTATGAAATATGTAAAGATATAATATATAATCTATTAATATATAATAATATATTATGTTATTATTATTATTATTATCTATAAATATAATATATATTATTATAATATATTATTATTATATTTACTATATTTTTATTAAATATAATAACGTAATATATTATATATATGTTATTAATACATATTATTATTATTATCATATATAAATTATAATCTATAATATATTATTATTATTATTATCATATGTAAATTATAATATATAATATATTATGTTATTATTATTATAATCTATAAATTATATATATATATATCTGATTGTTATACTATATTATTATTATTTTTACTATATTATTTCTAGTGGAGTCATTTATATGGGTCAAAAGGGCTCACAGGATGACCTATGATCCCTTTCGACACATTCCATGATGACATATGTCCCTAAGGGATCCTAGGACCCCTAGGGACATATTAGAATAGTTTATATGGGTCGAAGGGGGTCATAGGATGACCTATGAACCCTTTCGACATATTACAAGATGACATTTGTCCCTAGGGGTTCTAGGACCCTTAGGGACATATTAGAATCATTCATATGGGTCGAAGGGGGTCATAGGGTGACCAATGACCACCTTCAACACATTCCATGATGACATATGTCCTTAGGGGTCCTAAGACCCCTAGGGACATATTAGAATCATTCATATGGATCGAAGGGAATCATAGGGTGACATATGACCCCCTTCGACACATTCCACGATGACATATGTCCCCAAGGGTCCTAAGACCCCTAGGGACATATTAGAATCTTTCATATGGTTTGAAGGGGGTCATAGGGTGAACTATGACCCCCTTCGACACATTACATGATGACATATGTCCCTAGGGGTCCTAAGACACCTAGGGACATATTAGAATGCTTCATATGGGTCAAAGGGGGTCATAGGTTGACCTATGACCCTCTTTGACCCATTAAATGATGACATTTGTCTGTAGGGGTCCTAAGACCCCTAGGGACATATTAGAATCATTCTTATGGGTCAAAGGGGCTCATAGGGTGACCTATGACCCCCTTCGACCCATTAGATGATGACAAATGTCCCTAGGGGTCCTAGGACCCCTAAGGACATATTAGAATCGTTCTTATGGGTCAAAGTGGGTCATACGTTGATATATGACCCTCTTCGACACATTACATGATGACATATGTCCCTAGGGGTCCTAGGACACCTAGGGACATATTAGAATGCTTCATTTGGGTCAAACGGTGTCATAGGTTAACCTATGACCCCCTTTGACCCATTAAATGATGACATATATAGCTAGGGGTCCTAGGACCCCTAGGGACATATTACAATCATTCTTATGGGTCACAGGGGGTCATAGGTTGACCTCTAACCCCCTCTGACCCATTACATGACGACATATGTCCCTAGGGGTCCTAGGACCCCGAGGGACATATTAGAATGTTTCATATGGTTCAAAGGGGGTCATAGGTTGACCTATGACCCCCTTCGACCCATCAAATGACAACATATATCCCTAGGGGTCCTAGGACCACTAGGGACATATTAGAATCTTCAACCCATTATATGACGACATATGTCCCCAGGGGTCCTAGGATCTCTAGGGACATATTAGAATTATTCATATGGGTTAAAGGGGGTCATAGATTGACCTATGACCTTGTTCGACCCATTACATGATGACATATGTCCCCAGGGGTCTTAGGATCGCTCGGGACATATTAGAATCGTTCATATGGGTCAAAGGAGGTCATAGGTTTACCAATGACCCCCTTTGACCGATTAAATGACAGCATATGTCCCTACCGATCCTAGGACCCCTAGGGACATATTAGAATTGTTCTTATGGATCAACGGGGGTCATAGGTTGACCTATGACCCCCTTCAACCCATTAAATGATGACATTTGTCCCTAGGGGTGCTAGGACCCCTAAGGACATATTACAATCATTCTTATGGGTCATAGGGGGTCATAGGTTGACCTATAACCCCCTTTGACCCATTACATGACTACATATGTCCCTAGGGGTCCTAATACCCCTAGGGACATATTATAATCCTTCTAATTGGTCAAAGGGAGTCATAGGGTGACCTATGACCCCCTTCGACCCATTACCTGATGACATATGTCCATAGGGGTCCTAGGACCCCTAGGGACATATTAGAATACTTCATATGGGTCAAAGCGGGTCATAGGTTGACATATGACCCTCTTCAACCCATCAAATGATGACATATCTCCCTAGGGGTCCTAGGACCCCTAGGGACATATTAGAATCATTTTTATGGCTAAAAGGAGGTCACAGGTTAACCTCTAACCCCCTTCGACATATTACATTACGACATAGGAACATATTAGATTCGTTCATATGGGTCAAAGGGGGTCATAGGTTGACCTATGACCCCCTTCGAACCATTAAATGATGGCATATGTCCCTAGGGGTCCTAGGAGCCCTAGGGACATATTAGAATCATTCTTATGAGTCAAAGGGGGTCATAGGTTGACCTATGACCCCCTTTGACCAATTACATAATGACATATTTTCCTAGGGGTCCTAGGACCCCTAGGAATGTCTTAGAATTGTTCACGACCCATTACATGATGACATAGTCCCTAGGGGTCCTAGGACCCCTAGGGACATATTAGAATCTTTCATATGGGTCTAAGGGGGTCATAGGTTGACCTATGACCCCCTTCGACCCATTATATGACGACATATGTCCCTAGGAGTCCTAGGACCCGTAGGGACATATTAGAATCATTCATATGGATCAAAGGGGGTCATAGGTTGACCTATGACCCCCTTCGACCCATTAAATGATGACATATGTTCTTAGGGGTCTTAGGACCCCTAGGAACATATTAGAATCGTTCATATGGGTCAAAGGGAGTCATAGGTTGACCTATGACCACCTTCGACACATTACATGATGACATATGTCCCTAGGGGTCCTAAGACCCTTAGGGACATATTAGAATGCTTCATATGGGTCAAATGGGGTCATATGATGACCTATGACCCCCTTTTACCCATTAAATGACAAAATATGTCCCTAGGGGTCTTAGGACCCCTAGGGACATATTAGAATTGTTCTTATGGGTCAAAGGGGGTCATAGGGTGACCTATGACCCCCTTCGAACCATTACATGATGACATATGTCCTTAGGGATCCTAAGACCCCTACGAACATATTAGAATGCTTCATATGGGTCAAAGGGGGTCATAGGTTGACCTATGACCCCCTCCGACCCATTAAATGATGACATATGTCCCTAGGGGTCCTAAGACCCCTAGGGACATATTAGAATCATTCTTATAGGTCAAAGGGGGTCATAGGTTGACCTCTGACCCCCTTCGACCAATTACATGACGACATATGTCCCTAGGGGTCCTAAGACCTCCAGGGAGATATTAAAATCATTCTTATGGGTCAAAGGGGGTCATAGGGTGACCTATGACCCTCATCAACCCATTAAATGATGACATATGTCCCTAGGGGTCCTAGGACACCTAGGGACATATTAGAATGCTTCATATGGGTCAAAGGGTGTCATAAGTTGACCTATGACCCCCTTCGACCCATTAAATGACAACATATATCCCTAGGGGTCCTAGGACCCCTAGGGACATATTAGAATCATTCTTATAGGTCAAAGTGGGTCATAGGTTGACCTATGACCACCTTCAACACATTACATGATGACATATGTCTCTAGGGGTCCTAAAGACCCTTAGGGACATATTAGAATGCTTCATATGGATCAAATGGGGCCATATGATGACCTATGACCCCCTTTTACCCATTAAATGACAAGATATGTCCCTAGGGGTCCTAGGACCCTTAGGAAAATATTAAAATTGTTCTTATGGGTCAAAGGGGGTCATAGGGTGACCCATGACCCCCTTCGAACCATTACATGATGACATATGTCCTTAGGGATCGTAGGACCCCTACGAACATATTAGAATGCTTCATATGGGTCAAAGGGGGTCATAGGTTGACCTATGACCCCCTTTGACCCATTAAATGATGACATATGTACCTAGTGGTCCTAGGACCCCTAGGGACATATTAGAATCATTCTTATGGGTCAAAGGGGGTCATACGTTGTCCTATGACCCCCTTTGACCCTTTAAATGACGACATATGTCCCTAGCGGTCCTAGGACCCCTAGAGACATATTAGAATCATTCTTATGGGTTCAAGGGTGTCATAGGTTGAACTATGACCCCTATGACCCCCTTCGACATATTACATGATGACATATGTCCCTAAGTGTCCTAGGACCCCTAGAGACATATTAGAATTGTTCATATGGGTCAAATGGGGTCATAGTTTGACCTATGACCCCCTTTGACCCATTACATGAACAATTCTAATATGTCCCTAGGGGTCCTAGGACACCTAGGGACATATTAGAATCGTTCATATGGGTCAAAGTGGCTCATAGGTTGATTTATGACCCTCTTCGACCCATAAAAATGATTCTAATATCTATCTAAGGGTCCTAGGACTCCTAAGAACATATGTCATCATTTAATAGGTCAAAGGGGATCATAGGTACCCCTATGGGCCCCTTTGACCCATAAGAATGATTCTAATATGTCCCTAGGGTTCCTAGGACCCCTTAGGGACATATGTCATCATGTAATGGATTGAAGGGGGTCATAGGTCAACCTATGACCCCCTTAGACCCATAAGAACAATTCTTACATGTCCCTAGGGGTCCTAGGAACCCTAGGGACATATGTCGTCATGTAATTGGTCGAAGGGGGTGATAGGTCACCCTATGACCCCCTTTGACCCATATGAACGATTCTAATACATGATGACATATGTCCCTAGGGGTCCTACGATCCCTAGGGACATATTAGAATCGTTCATATGGGTCAAAGTGGCTCATAGGTTGATTTATGACCCTCTTCGACCCATAAAAATGATTCTAATATCTACCTAGGGGTCCTAGGACCCCTAAGAACATATGTCATCATTTAATAGGTCGAAGGGGATCATAGGTACCCCTCTCGGCCCCTTTGACCCATAAGAATGATTCTAATATGTCCCTAGGGTTCCTAGGACCCCTTAGGGACATATGTCATCATGTAATGGATTGAAGGGGGTCATAGGTCAACCTATGACCCCCTTAGACCCATAAGAATGATTCTTACACGTCCTTAGGGGTCCTAGGAACCCTAGGGACATATGTCGTCATGTAATTGGTCGAAGGGGGTGATAGGTCACCTTATGACCCCCTTTGACCCATATGAACGATTCTAATACGTCCCTAGGGGTCTTAGGATCCCTTGCTATATATGTCATCATTTAAGGGGTCGAAGGAGGTCATAAGTCAACCTATGACACCCTTTGACCCATATGAAGCATTCTAATATGTCCCTAGGTGTCCTAGGACCCCTAGGGACATATGTCGTCACGTAATGTGTCTAAGAGGGTCATAAGTCAACCTATGACCTCCTTTGACCGATAAGGACATATGTCATCATCTAATGGGTTGAAGGGGGTCATAGGTCACCCTATGAGCCACTTTGACCCATAAGAACGATTCTAATATGTCCCTAGGGGTCCTAGGACCCCTAGGGACATATGTGGTCATGTAATTGGTCGAAGGGGGTCATAGGTCAACCTATGACCCCCTTTGACCCATAAGAATGATTCTAATATGTCCTTGGTGATCCTAGGACCCCTAGGAACATATGTTATCATTTAATGGGTCGAAGGAGATCATAGTTCAACCTATGACCGCCTTTGACCCATAAGAATGATTGCAATATGTCCCTAGGTGTCCTGGGACTCCTATGTACATATGTCATCATTTATTGGGTTGAAGGGAATCATAGGTAAACCTATGACACCCTTTGATCCATATGATGCATTCTTACATGTTCTTAGGGGTCCTAGGACCCCTAGGGACATATGTCATCATGTAATGTGTCGAAGTGGGTCAATTGTCAACCTATGACCCCCTTTGACCCATAAGAACAATTCTAATATGTCCCTAGGGTTTTGAGGACCTTTAGGGGCATATGTCATCATGTAATTTGTCGAAGCGGGTCATAGGTCAACCTATGACCATCTTTGACCCGTAAGAATGATTCTAATATGTCCCTAGGGGTCCTAGGACCTCTAGGGACATATGTCATTATGTAATGGGTCGAAGGGGATTATAAGTCAACCTATGACCCCCTTCGACTCATATGAATGATTCTAATATGTTCCTAGGGGTGCTAGGACCCCTAGGGACATATGTCATCATGTAATAGGTCGAAGGAGGTCATATGTCAACCTATGATGCCCTTTGACCCATATGAATGATTCTAATATGTCCCTAGGGGTCCTAGGACCCCTAAGGACATATGTCATCATTTAATGGTTCGAAGGGGGTCATATGTCAACCTATGACCCCCTTTGACCCATAAGAATGATTCTAATATGTCTATAGGGTTCCTAAGACCCCTTTGAACATTTTTCGTCACGTAATGTGTCGAAAGGGGTCATAGGTCAACCTATCACCCCCTTTGACCCATAAGAAGCATTCTAATATGTCCCTAAGGGGTCGTATGACTTCTAGGGACATATGTCATCATGTAATGGGTCAAAGGGGGTCATAGGTCAACCTATGACCCCCTTAGACCTCTAAGAATGATTCTAATATGTCCCTAGGGTTTCGAGGACCCTTAGGGACATATGTCATCATGTAATGGGTCGAAGCTGGTCATAGGTCAACCTATGACCACCTTTAACCCATAAGAATGATTTTAATATTTCCTTAGGGGTCTTAGGACCCCTAGGGACATATGTCATCATGTAATGACCTATGACCCCCTTTGTCCCATAAGAACGATTCTCATATGTCCCTAGGGGTCGTAGGACCCCTAGGGACAAATGTTGTCATTTAATGGGTCGAAGGGGATCATAGGTCAACCTATGACCCCCTTCGACCCATATGAATGATTCTAATATGTCCCTAGGGGCCCTAGGACACATAGGGACATATGTCAACATGTAATGTGTCGAAGGGGGTCGTAGATCAACCTATGACACCCTTTGAACCAGGGTCCTAGGGACATATGTCATCATGTAATGGTTCAAAGGAGGTCATAGGTCAACCTATAACCCCCTTTGACGCATATGAACAATTCTAATATGTCCCTAGGGGTCCTAGGACCCCTAGGGACATATTAAAATTGTTCATTTGGGTCAAAGGATGTCATAGGTTGACCTATGACCCCCTTTGACCCATTAAATGATGACATATGTCCCTAGGGGTCCTAGGAGCCCTAGTGATATATGTTATCATTTAATGGGTCAAATGAGGAAATAAGTCAACCTATGACCCCCCTTTATCCATATGAACAATTCTAATATGTCCCTAGGTGTCCTATGACCCGTAGGGACATATGTCATCATGTAATAGGTCAAAAGGGGTCATAGGTTGACCTATGACCCCATTTGACACATAAGAATGATTCTAATATGTCCTTAGGGGTCCTAGGACCCCTAGGGACATATGTCATCATATAATGGGTTGAAGGGTGTCATAGGTCACCCTATGACCCCCTTTGACCCATAAGAACGATTCTAATATGTCCCTAGGGGTCCTAGGACCCCTAGGGACATATGTCATCATGTAAAGGGTCAAAGGGGGTCATAGGTCAACCTATGACTCCCTTTAACTCATAAAAATGATTCTAATATGTCCCTAGGGCTCCTATGACCCCTTTGGACATATGTCATTATGTAATTTGTCGAAGGAGGTCATAGTTCAACCTATGACCTCTTTTGACCCATAAGAACATATGTCATCATGTAATGGGTCCCCCCTTTGACCCATATGAACATTTATAATATGTCCCTAGGTTTCTTATGACCCATAGGGACATATGTCATCATGTAATGGGTCAAAGGGGGTCATAGGTTTACCTATGACCCTGTTTGACCCATAAAAATGATTCTAATATGTCTCTAGAGGTCCTAGCACCCGTAGAGACATATGTCATCATGTAATGGGTTGAAGGGTGTCATAGGTCACCCTATGACCACCTTTGACCCATAAGAACGATTCTAATATTTCCCTAGGGGTCCTAGGACCCCTAGGAACATATGTCATCATGTAATGCATTGAAGGGGGTCATAGGTCAACCTATAATCCCCTTTGACCCATAAGAACGATTCTCATATGTCCCTAAGGGTCGTAGGGACATATGTCATCATGTAATGGGTCAAAGGGGGTCATAGGTCAATCTATGACCCCCTTTGACCAATATGAACAATTCTAATATGTCCCTAGTGGTCCTAAGACCCCTAGGGACATATGTCATCATTTAATGGGTCGAAGGGGATCATTGGTCAATCTATGACCCCCTTTGACCCATATGAACGATTCTAATATGTCCCTAGGGGACCTAGGACCCCTAGGAACATATGTCGTCATGTAATGTGTCGAATGGGGTCATAGGTCAACCTATGACCCCCTTTGACCCATAAAAAATATTCTCATATGTCCCTAAGGGTCCTCAGGACATATGTTGTCATGTAATGAGTCAAAGGGGGTCATAGGTCAACCTATGACCTCCTTTGACCCATATGAACAATTATAATATGTCTCTAGGCGTCTTAGGACCCTTAGGGACATATGTCATCATTTAATGGGTCGAAGGGGGTCATAGGTCAGCCTATGACTCCTTTTGATCCATATGAACAATTCTAATATATCCCTATGGGTCCTAGGACCCCTAGAGACATATGTCATCATTTAATGGGTCGAAGGGGTTCATAGGTCAACCTATGATCTCCTTTGATCCATATGAATAATTTTAATATGTCCCTACGGGTCTTAGAACCCCTAGAGATATATGTCATCGTTTAATGGGTCGAAGGGGGTCCTAGGTCACCCTATGACCTCCTTTGACCCATATGAATGATTCTAATATGTCCCTAGGGGTCTTAAGAATCTTGAGAATAAATGTCTTCATGTAATGGGTTGAAGGGTGTCATAGGTCAACCTATGACCCCCTTTGACCCATATGAACGATTCTAATATGTCCCTAGGAGTCCCAAAACCCCTAGGGACATATGTTATCATATAATGTGTCGAATGGGGTCATAGGTCAACGTATGATCCCCTTCGACCCATAAAAATGATTCTAATATGTCCCTAGGGGTCCTAGGACCTCTAGGGACGTCATTATGTAATGGGTCGAAGGGGATCATAAGTCAACCTATGAGCCCCTTCAACCCATATGAATGATTCTAATATGTCCCTAGGGGTGCTAGGACCCCTAGGGACATATGTCATCATGTAATGGGTCAAAGGGGGTCATAAGTCAACCTATGATGCCTTTTGACCCATATGGACGATTCTAATATTTTCCTAGGGGTTCTAAGACCCCTAGGGACATATGTCATCATTTAATGGGTCGAAGGGGGTCATAGGTCAACCTATGACCCCCTTTGACCCATAAGAACGATTCTAATATGTCCCTATGGGTCCTAGACCCCTAGGGACATATGTCATCATTTAATGGATTGAATGAAGTCATAGGTCAACCTATGACCCCCTTTGACCCATAAGAACGATTCTAATATGTCCTTAGGGGTCCTATGACCCCTAGGGACATATGTCATAATGTAATGCGTCGAAAGAGTTCATAGGTCAACCTATGACCTCCTTCGACCCATAAGAACGATTCTAATATGTCACTAGGGTTCCTAGGACCCTTAGGGACATATGTTGTTATGTAATGGGTCGAAGGGGGTCACCTATGACCCCCTTTGACTCATATATATTAATAATATACATATATTAATAACATACATATTAATATAATAATATATATTAATAACACACACACACACACACACATATATATATCTATATATCTATATATATGGTTATTATATTTAATAAAAATATTACGTTATTATATATATATTAATAACATACTTTTATATATATATATTACGTTATTATCTTTAGTAAAAATAATAATAATATAAATTATATTTATAGATTATAATGAGAATAACATAATATATTATTATATATTAATATATTATATCTTATATCTTTACATTATGTTATTATATATATATATATATATATATATAATATATTATAATACATATTTACATAGTAATATAAAAAAAAAAAATTATAAATTATAAGCTATAAAATATTATGTTATAATATATATTACGTTATTATATATATTAATCACACACACACACACACACATATATATAACTTTATTATATTTAATAAAAATATTACGTTATTATATATATATTAATAACATACTTATATATATATATATATATATATATATATATATATATATATATATATTACGTTATTATATATATTAATAACACATATATATATATATATATATATATATATATATATATATATATATATAAGGTTATTATATTTAATAAAAATATTACGTTATTATATTTAGTAAAAATAATAATAATATAAATTATATTTATAGATTATAATGAGAATAACATAATATATTATTATATATTAATATATTATATGTTATATCTTTACATTACGTTAATATATATATATATATATATATATATATATATATATATATATATATATATATATATATATATATATATATATATATATATATATATATATATATATATATATATATATACATAGTAATATAACAAAAATAATTTATAAATCATAAGCTATAAGTCTTAAATCCGGTTTTCCTTCCAAAATGGGTTGGGATTTCAAAATTTTCACCAAAATTCATATAGCCATATCGGATATCCGATTTGAAATTCGATATCCGATTTCAAATCCGATATCCGATTAGGCTTGATATTTACCAAGCCTACCCGGTCAACCCAAAAGACGTGTTTGAAGAGGGTTTTAGTGATACTCAGACTTCGGGTAGTCGTCTGACAATGTTATTTTGATTGAAATTGAATGAAATGAAAAGAGTTTTTTAATAGCGCTCTGAAGATTCCATCAATATAATTTCTATCAAATTCTGAGATCAATAACTATTTATTAGTTAATTATCAATGAAGATTATTGTAAAGTGCCGATTGACATACTGATTGAAAAATAGCTATAATTTTCAAACGGTATAACATTTTTTAAATCTAAAAGTTGCGTCACATTCTATGCTTCGCCTAGTATAAGAAAAATTAAATTAAATTAAATTTGGTGATATTTTCTATTAATTAAGGTGGTCAGACACGGGACTTTTTTTTTTCAAAAAAGTTTTGGTAAAAAATTCATATTTAATTATTTATTTGGAATAAAAATATCAAAAAATATGCGTCACATCCGGGCATGAGTCTAATTTTCATATCTATAATTATATTAAAAAAATATTATCATTTGATTTTGATTAAGGTGGTCAGACATACACCTACTTTTTATTTTTACCCTGAAATTTTTGTAGTAGTGCATTAAAATTCAACCTTTTGACCAATCAATTATTTTTTTCTCCTGATAAGGCCTAATAGTTTAGAAACTATATTCAATTTATTACAGATTATTTTCTTACAAATTTTTGATATAAAGTCCATAACCACTTTAAAATTATGTGTCAAGTTGACATAACCCTGATTTTCTGATTTTTCACTGCCACTTAAGGCCATAGTTTGGTACACCATGATCCTGCACATACCCAATATGGAAAGAAAATGAAATTTCCCTTTATTGATTTTAATTGATATTTTCAGCCTCAAATCACTACTTTAAAATCAAACAACCAATATTACAAAGATCTGCCAATTTCCCAATAAAACCCAAATCGGGTATGTCCAAATTATTGCCAAAAATTTCACAACTTCACAAATTATTAATAAATTTGAAAATGGACATTTTTACAGAAATTTCAGCAGCATAACAGCCTAAAAAATGACATTTCCAGATTTTTATAGCCTTTACACAACAGCTCACAAATGTAGGGCAAAACTATGCTCAATCGGGCTCCCGAAATTAACACAAAAATGCTCGAAAACACCACAAAACACTCATAAAATATCTCAGAAGTTTAATCATGACCCAAGACATATATTCAGCTCTATTTTAACATCATAAAGTCTGAAATAAAGTAGCAAACCAAACTGATATGAAACACTCAACTGAAAACCCAAACTCAAACCAAAAACAACCCCAAAAACACCCAAATCAGCACTATCCAGCACAAAGGCAAACTCTGTATGAGCATGCACATGGAATGGATTCAAACTCCCATCCTTAGCCTTCTTGAAAACCTGCAAACTCCCATTCTTGGGTCTCCTTCTCCATAGGTTTTGCAGCCTCTGAAGAACAATAAGAAAATTAGCAAGAATCAAGATGTAGAATGAGCCCAAAATGCCTCCAAACCCCTTTTAAAGAGGGCATAACCCTAAGTCACGTCCAAGAGGGGTTAATAAAATATAATTTAATAATAATTTTTATTTATTAGTCCATTGGTTTTCAAAGATTAGCCCCTTTTTCCAAAATTTTACCTTTTTGGAACCTGCCTGCCTTAACAAAGTTTTTTTTTTTAATATATTTGAATAGGGGACATGACAAGTCCTCCCCTCCCAAATATTGCTTGTCCTCAAGCAATGAAGGTTTAAATTCTCAAGAATATGTGCTCCTTCCCAAGTTGCATCCTCCAGTGGTAATTCTTTCCATTTGACCAAATGCTCTATGATGCTCCTATTTCTCAACCTTTTCTCTCTTGTATCCAAAATCTCTTTTGGTATCAAAACTAATTTCCCTTCATCATCAAGAGGTGGTAATTCTGTAGATACTATGGTTTGCTGGCATAGAACCTTCTTTAAGCAAGATACATGAAAAATATTATGTATTTTGCTGTTTGGTGGGAGCTCCAATTCATAAGCTACCTCTCCTACCTTCTTGATGATTTTATAAGGCCCATAGAACCTTGGCTTGAGTTTCTCTGCCCCACTTCTCTTCAAGGTGCTTTGCTTATATGGCTGCAACCTAACAAATACCAAATCTCCCACCTCAAAAGATCTTTCAATCCTTTTACTGTCAGCATATATCTTTTGTTGGTTTTGTGCATGTTGTAGATTATCCTTGAGGGACCTTATTATGTCTTGGCTTTGCTTGATGAAATCACTTGCTACGGGTACTCTGCTATCAGAAAGTATTAGATCAACAAAGGAAAGGGCATCATAACCATAAAGAGCACGAAAAGGAGGCATACCAATAGACATGTGATGAGATGTATTGTAACAATACTCCCCTAGGTGTAACCATTTCACCCAAGCATGTTGTTGATTTGAAACATAGTTCCTCAAATATCCTTCTATCCATTTATTAACTATCTCTGTTAGTCCATCTGTTTGAGGGTGATAGCTAGTACTGGGAGTGAGTTTAGTTCCTACCAAATGAAAGAGCTCCTTCCAAAAAGAGCTGAGGAATCTACTGTCCTGGTCACTAACAATGTTTCTAGGCAAACCATGTAATCTAAAAATTTCCTTGAAGAACAATTCGGCCACTTATGATGCCTTGAAATTAGATGTGATAGGAAAGAAATGTGCATACTTAGTTAGTCTATCTACCACCACATATATGCAATCCTTACCTTGAACCTTGGGCAACCCAGTGATGAAATCCATGGAAATACTTCCCCATTTTTGTTCAGGAATAGGAAGTGGCTGCAACAACCTTGCAGGAAAATTTTGCTCACTCTTGCTTTGTTGGCATACCATACATTCCTTAATGTGTTTAAGGACATCCTCCTTCATACCCTTTCATGAAACCGCTCTCAAATTTGCCTGTATTTCTTGAAGTATCCCTAGTGACCAGCCAAAGATGTGTCATGAAAGGCCCTCAATATCCTCTCTTTAGTTTTTGACCCTGGCACTAAGAAGATCCTGTTCTTGTAATAAATCAATTCATCAAAAACATTGTACCTATTATCATCCACTAACTTATCCAAAATCTTGATGGCAAATGAATCTTTGGCATACTCTAAAATTATGGAGACTTTCCAATCTGCAGAGATAGATGATAAGGAACACAAAGTGGGCTTTCTTGAGAGAGCATTAACAACCACATTATTCTTTCCTTTCATGTATTCAATATCAAAATCATAAGCTTGCAATTTTCTTACCCATTTTTGTTGACGATCATTCAAATCCCTTTGGTTCAAGAAGAACCCAAGGCTATTATGGTCTGTCTTTACAATGAATCTCCCACATACCAAATATTGTCTAAACTTATGAAGTGCATGCATGATTTCCAACATTTCCTTATCATAGATGGAGTACCCTTTCTCTGATTGATTTAATTTTTGACTCTCAAATGCTATTGGATGTCCCCTTTGAGTTAGGACAGCCCCTATACCTTCTCCAGAAGCATCACATTCAACAACAATAGGTAAAGAGAAATCTAGAATTGCAAGCACAGGGCATGAACTCATTACCTCCTTAAGCTTATCAAATGTTTTTTGTGCCTCTTCTGTCCAAACAAAAGCTCCTTTCTTTGTCGAATCAGTCAAGGGGGCAGCAAGCTGAGAAAATCCCTTGGCAAATCTCCTATAGTAGCTACACAACCCGAAGAAACCTCTCAACTGTGTAAGATTAGTGGGTGGAGGCCAATCCAAAATTGCCTGGATTTTTTGTTGATCAACCTGTACTCCTTTAGAGCTTATAATATGTCCCAAATATAGGATCTCTGTCAAACCAAACTCACATTTAGATAGCTTAGCATAGAAGGATTTCTGCTCCAAGATTCCCAAAACAGTGTCTATGTGCTTTAGATGCTCTTCCCATGTTTTACTGTATATCAAGATATCATCAAAAAATACCAAAATAAATTTTCGAAGATGCTGACTGAATACCTTATTCATACAAGATTGGAATGTTGCAGGTGCATTAGTGAGTCCAAATGGCATAACAAGAAATTCAAAGTGCCCATAGTGACATCTGAAAGTAGTCTTTTCCACATCTTCACTCCTCATTCGGATTTGATGGTAGCCTGATCTTAAGTCAATTTTTGAGAAGTATACA
Organism: Cupressus sempervirens; assembly: GCA_028749045.1. NCBI lineage: Eukaryota > Viridiplantae > Streptophyta > Pinopsida > Cupressales > Cupressaceae > Cupressus > Cupressus sempervirens. The sequence continues at coordinate 20,417,466 of CM053785.1, read as the reverse complement.
ACACCATGTAACTCATCAATGAGTTCATCTATGCGTGGTATGGGATACCTATTTTTTATGGTCTTCTTGTTTAGAGCCCTGTAGTCTATACACATTCTCATTGTACCATCCTTTTTCTTGACAAGTACCATAGATGATGCAAATGGACTAGAGCTAGGCCTTATGAATCCCATGTCCAGGAGTTCTTTAATAGTTTTTTCAATTTTTTCCTTATAACCTCTTGGATGGCGGTATGGGGTTGTTTAAAACTAGTTTGGCACCCTGTTCTATCTCTTTAACATGCTCAAAACCTCTATCTGGTGGTAATCCTGGAGGCAAATCATTGAAAACTATACTATGCTTATCAAGACTATTTTGAATTTCAAAATGGAAATTACCTTGATTCTTTGGAGAGCTTGTTGGTTGGATTATGACTCCTGCTGCCCATGTTACTTGTCCTCTTCGAAAAGTCCTCTCCATCCTCTTTGCAGAGACCGCCTTAGGTGCTCCATTCGATAACCCTCTCAATATGACTTCTTTCCCATTGGAATGAAATTTAAACTCCATAGTTTGATGGTTCATGTAATAGCCTCCGATAGAGTGCAACCATTGAACACCCAATACAAGATCTGTCTCCCCAATACCAACCACATAGAAGTCATCACATAACTCATAATCTCCTAAGGTCATCTTGAGTTGTTTCACCACCCGTGTGCAAGGCATAGTGAATCCATTAGCTACAGTAACATTGAATCCCTCAAAATCTTCTGCTTTAAGCCCTCTTTTCATGACAAATCCCTCATCAATAAAATTGTGAGTTGCCCCACTATCAAGAAGAACAGTCAACCTTTGCCCTGGTAGTACCCCTCGAGTTTGGAAGGGATGGTATCTTGGGACTCTTGATAATGCTGCTAAAGCTCCATCCTTGCTGATTTATTTTACTTTCTCTTCTTCTACCTCCTCCTTAGTATCATGAAATTCCTCATGCTCATCTGAATCAGATTCTGAAGCAACTTCAATATAGTGCACTTGACCTTTCCCCAAACATCTGTGTCCTGGAACCCATGGTTCTCTACAAGTAAAACAAAACTTTTTCCTTCGTAATTCACTCCTAGTCTCTTCATCTACCTTCTTTTTTGCCACATTTGTCACATCTTTTGGTGGTAGTGTTGAGAAAGTCTTTTTCTGAAAATTTCCCTTATGTTGCCAAAGATTTGGGGGTTTTTGATTAGTGATTGATTTCATAGGCACGCAAGTTTCAAGTTGCAAGCTTCTTTTGATAGCTTCCTGTAAGGTTGAGGGTGAGAAAGCCTTAACCAAACCCTTAACAGAATCTTCTAAACCATCAAGAAAAAGATAAACGATCCTCTTTTCACTCATATCAGGTACCATAACAGCCACTTTTTGAAATTCTTCTATATACTCATTAACTGATTTGGTTTGCTTCAACTTTGACAATTCTTTAAAGTACTCTTCATCATCCTTGAGGTCAAATCTATCTATCACCCTTTGACTGAAATTTTCAAATGTAGTTACCTGATCGTGACCTTGAGTAGTCATTCCATGATACCACCAATCATAGGTTGCATCTTCCAAGTGTAGACTTGCAAATTGAATAGCATCACTCTCTTTCATGGGGTTAAGTGTGAAGAAAGTTTGTAATTTTTGTAGCCATGCTCTAGCTGAAATTTTATTTGTTCCATCAAAAGTAGGTGCTGTAAACTTGCTTATTTTATTTTTGAGCTCTCTTCCACTTGTGTCATGCTCCCTCCTGTTCTCTTTCTTGGGCATCAAAGCGTTCATCATATCCACATATTCTCTAAAAGGAACTGAACTACGAAAGTCATCATCTAAGCCATTGTAAGTAGCTCTTAATGTAATCAAATTACCTGTAACCTCTTCCACTGGATTAATGGCTAGATTTGGTACTGGTGGCTCATTTGCAGGTAAGAAAATAGATTTGGTTGATTTAGATGGTGTGGATCTCCCATTTCTTGGCTCCTCTAAAGTGCTCCCTTTCTCATTAATAGATGCAATTCCTTGTAATTTTTCTGTCAATATTCGCAAAGCCTCTCTAGTTTCTGCCAAACCATCCACTGTTTGCTTCTAAGTATTTTGGATGTCTTGGAAGAATTTCTTTGCCATCTCATCTGGATCAGCCATATTTTTGTCTTCCTTGGATTTTGTACTTTTTCTTTCAACTGGGGGTTTGATCAAAATTTCTTTATTCTTTTCTCGCTGCAAATATCTTCTTTCTTTTTCACTTAGTTGCATGCAATCATAAAATATGACATGCAAGATCTGGGTAGTTATCAAAACTTGACATGCAAGATCTGGGTAGTTGTTAAAACTGACATGCAACTTCTACAAACCCTCAGGCTGGCAAGATCACGGCTCTGATACCACTGAAATGTCCCTTTACTGATTTTTATTGATATTTCCAGCCTCAAATCAGAACTTTAAAATCAAACAACCAATATTACAAAGATCTGCCAATTTCCCAATAAAACCCAAATCAGGTATGTCCAAATTAGTGCCAAAAACTTCACAACTTCACAAATTATTAATAAATCTGAAAATGGACATTTTTACAGAAATTTCAGCAGCATAACAGCCTAAAAAATGACATTTCCATATTTGTATAGCCTTTACACAACAGCTCACAAATGTAGGGCAAAACTATGCTCAATCGGGCTCCCAAAATTAACACAAAAATGTCCGAAAACACCACAAAACACTCATAAACTATCTCAGAAGTTTAATCACGACCCAAGACATATATTCAGCTCTATTTTAACATCATAAAGTCTGAAATACAGCAGCAAACCAAACTGATATGAAACACTCAACTGAAAACCCAAACTCAAACCAAAAACAACCCCGAAAACACCCAAATCGGCACTATCCAGCACAAAGGCAAACTCTGTATGAGCATGCACATGGAATGGCTTCAAACTCCCGTCCTTAGCCTTCCTGGAAACCTGCAAACTCCCGTTCTTGGGTCTCCTTCTCCACAGGTTTGGCAGCCTCTGAAGAACAACAAGAAAATTAGCAAGAATCAAGATGTAGAATGAGCCCAAAATGCCTCCAAACCCCTTTTAAAGAGGGCATAACCCTAAGTCACGTCCAAGAGGGGTTAATAAAATATAATTTAATAATAATTTTTATTTATTAGTCCATTGGTTTCCAAAGATTAGCCCCTTTTTCCGAAATTTCACCTTTTTGTAACCTACCTGCCTTAACAAAGTTTTTTTTTTTTTAATTATTTGAATAGGGGACATGACAGAAACTTACATAGCATCCTCTTATCTTTATAAGGAAATGCCTTTTTCCTAAATTGCTTCTCTTTTTTTTTTTGTTTTTCACAACTATAATTAATAAGATTTCAGAAAAAAAAAGGGATAACTTCAAGAAACTCCCTTTTGGAAAAAAGTATAAAATCTTGGGAGTCCAACATTATTTTAGGGGGGGAATTTTAATTTCTATTCATGATTTTTTTTTAAAATTAGGAACAAAATTAATTTCATTGACGATTTTTTTTCCATCATATGAAAGTTCTATAAAACCTTGGCAAATCTTTAATTATTGAAGAAACTCGTGACCAAAAGTACAAACACGTAGATACCTTAATTTTATATCATCTAAAACATGGTAACCCATTTTAATAACCATTAGATGATCCTAAATCAATGGTATAAATCTTTTTTCTTGCCAAAATGCTAAAGGACAAGAAGTTTTAGAGAAAGTCTATAGAATAATGACACCTATCCACAATCAAATCTATTTCAGTTCAAAGAATAAAAGGATAAAAACTTACTTGGAAAGTCTCTGGAATAGAGACACATAAAGTATATGTACTTAACATATAAACAAATTTAAATTTTTACCACATATTAGCGAATATGATCATCGAATAAGACAAGCCTTGGAAATTATAGGTGACAATATTTAATTTACTGTGTGGAATGATTAGGTTCAATTGGTGAAGTCATCACCAAAATAAAAATAATTATGTATTATTGATGGCGATTGGTACCATGGGATCCAATTTTCATAAAGGCTAGGTGACATGGCCACCTTGAAAGTGCAATCTTTTTTGCCAAATTTACGGTCTCAATGTGTGAAATTTTCCATTTGGCAAATATTTGCCACTAAACTTATCCCTGAAAAAAACCTATATACATTTTTTCTTTTAATAAAATTAATGATTCATTTTGTAAGTTTTAAAGAACTATTTTTCATAAGATATAGGTTTTGGAGGTTTCTAGTCAATTTTTAATATCTCACCTATAGATCATTCTTTATGATCTTTCATGGAAAAAAAATTCAAGAGGGAAATTTTTAAATATTAAGAATAATTAATAAGAATAACTAATAACAATTAAAAGAAAACAGTATTAAATTTGACAGTTTGAATAGAGATTTTGGGTGGGAATGTGGTTGCAAGTAATGGTAATGGAGATTCAACTTCCTATATAGAGTAAAACTAATATTTAATGTAAATAGGATTTTTTAAAAAACTAATGCATAATATATTAAAAATTAAACTTAAAAATAATATGAATAAAATCTATATTATAATGAAATGGAAACATGTATAACTCTAAAAATATCCAATTTATGTGCAGAAGATGCATAGAATTAATGCAAAATGCTAAACCAATTTACAATTAAGGAACAAAAGAGGAAACAAAGTGCATTTGAATTTTTTTAATGAATTAAAGACTACAATTTCAAGTCAATCATATCTTTTGGCTATTTGTTGATATACATGCTACACTGTGAAAATCTATAACCCTAATTCTTTAGTGTTAGTTGATTTGTAGTGCCTACCCTTGTTCACATCTTTTCTGGACATATTGTTGCTATTATTATCAGACTCTGATGGACTAGTTTTATGTTGATGGATTAGTGGCATTGTTTTGACACTATCAAACATTATGTTAATGATTTAGTGGTTATGTGATGAGATCATTTAGACTTTACA